>JAOXYL010000105.1:22267239-22281270 GCA_028564955.1 Terapon puta
TATTAAAAGGATGTTACATGGTTGGCTCTGGACTCAGATAGAAAATGTATACATGCCAGGTTTATATTGGCTTTATTTTAGCGATGACGTGAGCGGTTTTGCAGGTAAGTCGACCGGGCAGCGGCCTCCGTTTGTTGTATTTTGATTACTCGTGACACTATTGTTCCTCTGACCATATAAACTAATTACTTATACTGGTTCAATGAGAATTCATTCGATTTCCTCTAAGAAGTCTTCTCTATCCACGACTAATGCTCTTATTCATCAAGAAGGGATTAAATGAATTCTACCCTCTGTAATTAAGAACTGGAGGGAGGGAGCTTAAGGGGATTCGCTTTAAAGGCTATTTTGAAAAAGCCTGATCTTCCTGTTACAAGACAAAGGAATACGATACAGACCGAAATAAACATTTCCCTCTTTGATCGCCCTAACGTAGAGAACCGACCTCATACAAGGTGTTTCATTTTAATTAGTCTGAGAGGAGGAACGTGAATTATCACGCTATATGGAAGAAAGCTTTTATGTTGTTATATTATTAGATTAACATTTACGTTTGATGAGAAGGTTGGAAAAAAAACAACCTCAAATGACATTTTGCGGAATCAGAAAACAAGAAAAAAGAAGTCGGAACAAAATAATAAACGACTGCACACTCATATTTCTGCTGTGCATGGATAATAATGAACTTTAAGCTATAGTTAGAGCGCAGGGCTTTCACAGATGCATCATGTTGTGCTGAACAAGCTGCAGAGTGATTCATGGTGCTGCCGCTGCAAGGACTGTAGCTGCGGACGCTTCGGAGAGGGCTGGGCGCGACACTGCGTTAGGCTAAAAATGGATCTGACCTGTTGCACAACGTTTTTTCTTTTCTTTTTAAAAATTTTTTTTTATTGCTCTTGTGCTAATTTTTGTACAGATATAAGATATACAGTATATGGACTCTTCAGTCACACTAGCAGCTTTGTGGGGTTGTATTTTTCTTGCTCATTGGAAACAATTAATGGTCACTAAAATTACACCTGAAATAATTATATGTGACAGAAAAACCTGAATTTAGTCAGAGCTATTAACACGTTTAGCAGCTATGATGTTTATTATGTCCACAATCATGGAAATATTTGCAAATGAACAATAAATTCAAACTACAGATGAGGCTTTTGGGAATGGATTGGGAGTATTGGAATAATCTGACCCGATGGTGGTGTGATGATTAAGGACACCACAGGTTCTTAGAATTCATCCTTTGGGAGAGTTTTCAAAGTAATCCATCCAATAGACATTTCACTAAAACCACATTTATCGACCTTGCAGTGGTGGATATGAAAACTGAGAGGATCAGCAAAGTTTGCAGGATTTATCCTCCGTAGGCTATGAATGTCTATAGAAAATGTCCTGGTGATCCATCCTATTTATTGAGTCTTTTCCAAAGTGGTGTCGGACATTGCTGCCCTTAATTAAGCTAGGATATAATCAGTGATTGTGAGCATGTTCACATTTTTGACTGATTGTTCTCCATCCTAAAGTCATGCCAGGTGTGGAGCAGGATGGACCAACATGAGGCATAAAAACAGAGTCCACAGATGAACACAGGAAACAGGTATGTAGTGTGGGTGATGGGAGGAGACAGGTGGGGAGAACAGGTGAAACAGGGAGCAGGTGAAGGTAATCAGGGCAGAGCAGAGGGGCAGGAAGTAAACCGGGAACTTCAGGCAGGATCATGACAAGTTCATTGCTAATGAGAATTTAATGTTACTCATCTAGATTGCACACGTGAGAGGAGAGATGGTGAGATTACTCCGGACCGCTCTTTATTGCTCCTCTTTTTGTGGCTAAATGCTCAGTTTCTCAGCTATGAGAGCGGAGAGGGGCAAACAAGACAACAGCCAGCTCTAAAATCCAAAACAATGAGCTGAAAGACACAAAAGAGTTCAATAAAGCTGAGAGGAAAGTCATTGGATTCGCTGGTAATCCAAAGACGCAGATTAGAGCAGCTTTGACACCGTTTCATTGGATCATTGATCCAGAGTGTCACCCAAAAGAGGCGAGAAAGAGATTATCTTTTGTCCCACGGTTTCTGGTCTGAGGTTAAATCGAATTTCTTTTTTAAACATTCCTAACAGACTCTCGTCAAAGGAAACACAATGATTACTGATCCCACACTCTGTGAAGCTTTGTTATTGTGTCTAATCCTGAATGTCGCTGCCATAAGACTTTCAAACTATGAGGCTATGAATTTGTCCCAAAACACTTTCAGCAGATTGTTGGTACAACATGCTCATCTCCAAACAATTAATGTGGCTGAATCAAAGTTTTTTTATTGATTATTGCCTCATTGAAAGATGATACTGATGAAACTGGAGTTGACTAATGATTCATTCACCTCCGCTTGAGACATTTTCGAAATAGCTAAACATTAATAAACCTGTCATTGATTTCTTACTGATAGACCAACATCCTGTTCAAACATCTGTGTTAGCTCTGTGTTTAGCATAGTTTATGAAGGCAACACTTCACAGGTGATAAAACTTTCTTTGTGCGGGAGAGCTTTTGAAATTAAACATCATAAATGCATTGCTCAGTAAAAATATGTTTTTAACGCTCTGCAATGCATAATGAAGTAAAAGTGAAGTATGAAATTAATCTACAATTTGAGGTCTATTTGAGGACGGCGGGCCATCATGACAAAACGTGGAATTTGTATTTCTGGGAACTAAAACATCTAAAATCACTGCCATGGCCTTTTTAGGAGTCAAGCTTTGTTTCCCACTCATTCATTAAAAGTGCTTTAATGGAACCGTCTGACATTTGGCTAAATACAGTCTCACCCGGAGTCAAACGAAAAGACCGACTTCATATTTATCTCTGCCGCTCCTGCTCATCTTAGCCCAGCTCCATCTGAAATTGCATTATCAACAATGGCCTATCTGTCTTTACATATTGCATAACATGGTTAGACATGGAAATGTTAAAACCTCGGCCGCCGGAGCAGTTACGCGTCGAGGATTTCTGGGCGACCGCTGGGTTCGGTGATTGAGCACAGCGTGGAGCCGGCCGCCACGGAGGGTCAAGACACTGCAGGTATTCTTTCCATCCGAATGTTGATGCGGCTGCTTTCGCTGATTAGCAACTTTATCCAGACAGGAGGAAGTAATCAGACAGATCACCTGGTGAATCGCGCGTTTTTTTTTCGCGGCCCCCGAGCCCACAAACCGTCAGACCCCGAAGGGCCCCGATGCTCCGGATCCAGCCCGAACAGCGCTGCACTCTGCTCCGTGTTTGAGTTACTTGTGATAATTATCTGTCACAGCACAAACCATTCAAACAGGAGTCATCAAAGGCCTATTATTTTCCTTTCAGAACGACAGACAAGAGGTTTCAAAGTAAAAGCTGCAGTGTGTCTTCCTGGTTGAACCGCAGTTGTGATCGCGGCTGATCAAAACTCACTCGCCTTGTTACAGTTCCATCCCCTAATAATGGTGCATTTGCATATCTATGACAAAAATGTATTACACTTTCAATGGCTTATTGTTTATACACATGTACGGGATGATTGCAGAAATGGGAAATAAGACTGCGCAGCATCGACTTAATTGGATTTCTTATCTCGGCATTGTGTGCATGATGAAATGGACCATGGGTGTGAGCGCCGGAGTCACGATCCACGCAGGGTTTAACTTTCAACAACTGTTTTGGGAAAACTTTGTTGTTTCGATCTGATGGAGATATATCTGCAGGTGTGACACATCGCGGCGAGGTTAATGCCTTCTATGGGCCAACAATGAGCCAAGTTTCATTTAAAAAATCGCTAATTTATTGCGATATCTCCCCATTTGATTAGTGATGGTTAATCCCAGTTAATCCTAGAGAGTGTGTGTTATCGTAAAAATTGGCTGTTGGAGCAATAGGGCTTAATGACAAAAAAAGTTAGCGTCATGCTATATCAAGCATTACTTCAATTTTCAAACATATCTGTACAACATTTTGTGGTTATTGCACCTTCATTTCGTTATCATGATCACAAGCAGCCAGATTGGTAAAAACCTCACGACAGCCTCCTAATTGTAATTAAATAAAAAGACACAGATTGGGAAGGCTCACACTCGGCACTCAGACACGAGAGCAATAACGATCATCTCATCTAACTCTTAGCAAGACGGGAGTGTTATTTCCTAAATTAAACGATCATGAGGAGCGACGCCCTCTCGGCATGAAAAGACGCTGCCAAGCAGGCGGATGCTGGACGTCTCCTGATGATCCACCATCCCACAGGGACAGAGGGTCCTGCTTCCCGAGCCTCGAAACTGATTCGGACCTTCTGCCTGCAGAAAGTAAGCGATTCACTTGCAAAGCTCATCCTTCGCACAGGGCATCGAAACGGCACAACCAGATGCTGAAACCCACAATCAGTAAGTGAAAGGGTCTAATTTTGTGTATGAGTACTTCAGTAATCTCTCTGCGAACTAGTTTCTCCAAACCGTCGCCTGTGATTTCTTTCATGCAGGAGCACGGTGCAGCTCTCCGTCTAATGTGGCCTGATCAGACTGTCTCTGAGAGGCGAGAGAAAGCGATTATTCCAGCAGCTAACTGTCTCCATCCTACAGCCGTTCCCTCCTCCTCTACACCTGCTCCCAGCTGGCTGCGCCCCGGGATGCAATGCACAGTCACTCTAGTTAACCGCACAGCTTCCTCCCCTCTAAATGCAACAGCTGATAATCACGGCGGAGGGCTGCTTAAAATGCGAGTGTTTTTCTTTTTTTACTTTCTTTGACAACCGAATGCAGCGCTGATCTCTCGGCTTGACACGGAACTGCCGGTTTGGATCAACCGAGGAAACCCTTAAATTAAACCTCCTACTATAGAAAAAGATAATTAATAGGTTTTAATTCAGTGCCGTATTTAATTAATGTTGGGCAAGCGAGCGGTAAGCAGTGAAGTGATTATCTACATGTAAATCAAATATTAAAAATACAGGACTAATAGTACAAATGCTACAGAAATGTCACGATTTGATGAGCGGGGGATTATTGATGAAGCATTTAACGTCATGATAATTGGATGAAATGCAAAATGTCATATGCAAAATTCAATTAGCGTCAGTGTTTACGTACTAATGAAAATCTTCATCACAAACAGACCAGGTGAAAAAGTTCCACCACAGAGGAGTCTGTGAATTCTCCTACAACAGAAATGGTCTTAATTAATCCGCCTTCACCTTTTCGGTGTGAGGGTTGGGGGGTGGGGGGGTCAGTGACGACTGCTCTGTGACCTCGCTGACCTCAACAACGAGCAGTGAACTCGTTCTGTAACTCTCTGCCAACTCCGTGACCCCTGCAGCGTTTTATTCTCCTCCTTCCTCTTTTTCTCTCCCGTCTCCTGTTCTGACTTTACAGCGGCCTGAGACACTCGAGCGGCTTCATCTGTGAAACCCTCTTAAGTTTGTGACTCCATCTCAAAAAAGGGGCATTAAAAGCAAAACAGTTTTAGAGAAGACAGATTTCAGCCACACTGATGTTATATAATACATGTTTTGTGCTTTGTGTCTTGAAGAGATCTGCAGAAGTGGGAAAATACACTTTTTCCTTTCTTTTATAAAGTGAGTTTTAGATCTTTAGCATTTATCTAGCAAAGAAGATGCAATTGAACAAAAGATTTGTAAGACACTGCTGAAATGTCAGTATTGGTACTGAGGAAGATACATCTTTTACTTCCCAGACATGTTCTATAAAAGATTTGAAGCCTTTTGTGCACTTTGAGGGTTAAAAGCTGTCAGGGGTTTTTCCACGGTACTACAGGTCGTGCTCAAGTATTGTTCCATGTCCTCGTTTTGGCCTTGTGTTTTTCTATGTCAGGCTGTTTAGGTTTTGTCATGTCAGGTTTTCTTGTTCATGTTCATGTTTCTTTTTCTGGTTCTGTTTTGTAATTCTTGTTTTCAAGTTTTCATGTCTTGTCATGTTTCTGGTCCTGTCTTGTTGCTTCTATTGTCTTGTGTCAAGTTGGTCTGTTAGGTGTCATGTCGGTCGTGTCTGGGTCTTGTTCTGCCGTGTCATGTTTTATTTTGAAATCCCCATTCTCCTCTTGTTTCAGGTCCCTTTACTTCCTGTCCTTGTGTGTTTTCCACCTGGTGTGATTGTCTGCCCCGCCCTGATTGCGTTCACCTGTTGCCCATTACCTCGTGTGTATATATAGTGTCTGCATCTCCACTGTCTTGTCTCTTCATGTGGACCAAGTCATGACATGTCTCGCCTTCCCTCAGGGATCATCAAGTCAAAACTAAATTCAATCTTTATTTAAGACTATATTCCTGTGTTTGGGTCTGTCTGCTCTGAGCTGAACGTGACAGTGCAGGGCCATGATGTGGAGAGCTCAGAGCATTCGAGGTGTGGCAGTACGAAGTGGGTGTTTCTCCACTGCACAGCATAGTACAGTAAAAATGGAGATTTGCACAAACCACATTAGGAGCCAGTCACCTTCCGAATATTTCAGTACAAGGTGGCCTTTTTTGGCACTAATCTATTTCTGTTTGTGATATATATGACTAAGAGTGGATATCCCCAGATGTAGTGGAGAAAATATAAGGGACAAAATCAGCCAAGTCTAAGTCTAAGGCCAGTCTGAGGAGATTAATACTAAACATCTCTTAAAATATGAAAACAATTACACTAAAATGTGACAATAACACTCTTTAATTCAGAGATTTCGTGTAAAAACCTGACGGCACAATTAAATATATTTTGTGTCAAACTGAAAAATGTTTGTGTATTTCATTTCATGTATCTCTCGAGGGTCCTGAAGCCATTTAAAATCTCTCTGCAGGTTTTGAGAATTATTTCTGCACCAGTGAAAGAAAAACTCTGAAAGTTGCTTTCAAAGTGCAAAAAGAAAAAAAAAATGTTGTCAAGGCCAGCTGACAAAAGTCAGACTCTTCTCGCCGCCTGCTATCAGATTTTTAGTTACACTTCATTATGTAAGAAATAACACAGTCACCATGGCAACTGACAATTTGTAGTGCCAAGTGGGCCGGACGAGCCGTATCTATGAATGAGATGGACGATTTTGTTTTGGTTTGTCCTGCGCGGACATCACACGGCCGCAGCTGCATCACTCCTCCACCGCTCGTACACGGAGAGAGACTTTTAATGACTCCACAGTCACAGTGTCTCCTTCCTGAATAATACATTCAGTGTAGTTGTTCCTGCACATTTCGCCTCAGTTGTTCTCGTCGGTTCATTCTGTTCCTGACGCTGTTTTGTACCTGCAATGTGCTGATTTCTCTCAGATCTTTCTATACTGTTCCTGTATGTTTTCTGCTACATATCATCTCCCAAAGTTGCACTAATCAGTATTTTTATCTTAACAGTGGTTTAAATGGCCGTGCAGAAAAGGGGTCGTCTGTAGTGATGAAGAGTTGATTCTCTTTCAGGTTGTTTGGTTTGGTTTGTCTTGTACAGCGGTGAATTCACTGTTTTGTTTCAGGCTCTCATTGACCTCGTTCAAAGCCGCAGCAGGCAGCTTTTACCTGCCCAAAATGAGCCCAAACAACAGAAACAATGGTAACCACTGCACTGCGAGCTCAGTGCAGAATCTGGCAAAGAACCAGGTAAAATTAACATGAACAATGGATGTGCATTCACTACGACTCCAAAATGAATGTTGTAAATTTTCTCTGATCACATCCTCATTCAAATTAAATTTAAAATGTAACAAGACTTCAAGAGTTTACAGGGATTCAAGCTGCACATGAGGCGATATTTAAGTTATTTGAGCTCAGTATAATCATGAGAACACTGTGCTAAACAAAAAGCATAGCTGAGGCTGACGGGAATCTCAGATATTTGCAGGTATTTGTTCATAAAGCAAAGTACTAAAAAGCATTTAAGGATTTAATTCTGACCTGTTGATGCAGTAGATGAAATGTAAGAAGATCACTAAAGTTGTCCTGTGGGATTCATCTCCTATCTAACATTCATTTTCCATTCCTGCATGTTATAGAGATAAATGGATTTCTATCTATCTATCTGTCATTTAGAAAATACATTACAGAATTTAACGGTGACAGTCTAAAGGATCAAAACTTCAGAAGCACTTTAAGTATGAAAAAAATCAGATTATCAGACCCACGTGTGACAACACAAAACTCTACAAAGACGCTGAATGAATACAGTGAACCCTCGAATAACGAGTTTAATTTGAAATGGCTCTTTTTCCAATTTACTCGTCTTCTGGACCTAATTTTCCCACAAGAAATAAAATAACACCATTTAATGCAATCTGGACATCCAAAATAATATATTAAAAATACATTTCCATTGAATTGCCAATAAAACAAAATAATAACGATAATAAAACAATAATGATCTAAATTAAGCATGGGATTAGCACATAAAACTGAAATAAAGAGATTAGTTAAGTGTAATGAACGGATGGACATTAACTTACCGAGTCGATGAGGGCGAACTGAAAACCCCTCATGAGTAACTTACTTCCTGTTTGAGTTTTGAGCTTTTGTAGCGAGGAGCTCCAACAGAAGTCGTGTGTGGAAATAAGACCCTGAAACTTGAGTAAACTTGAGTCTCCTCGTGTCTTTATTTTATATTGTAGTAGCTGAAATTCCACAAGTTAAGTCCTTGTTTTGATGCTATACTTCTTTGTAATAAACTTTCTTTATATACAAGCACCTTTGCATCATGGCTCCTTAAGTGACAATAATATCACTGTTAAGTATTGGCGCTACTCAAACCTTCCATCATTGGGCCTCCTCGTAAGCTCGGCTACGCTCACGAGTGCCGGCGAGACAGGTCTTGACGGCTAAATCATTCCTCGACATGAACCGTTCAAGTTTGTTCATAATTTTTAAGAACATTTTTGCTGATAAGTTTCTCGTTAATTGAGCGGCTCGTTATTCGAAGGTTCACTGTACTCATTTTTTCAATTCCTGAAGTTTGGACCTTTTGAGGTTTCTCAACTGTCCTCTTGTTTAAGTTGGTGAACAATTACACTTATTCTTATTGATTTTATTTATTCTATAGGAAATATGACAATTTTCATGAGAACTATTGTGTACTAAAGAAATAATCACTGTTTTAACTGTAATATTTATTTTGATCTGGATAACATGAACATTAATATTTAATAGTTCAGAGCCCTTTTAGTGAAGTTTTGTGTTGATGGTTTTAACAACGTGCCCGTGTGTAAAAAAACATCCATGTTCAGTGCAGAGTCTTGTATTTTGGCCCTGTGGAAAAAGGGCAAACTCAACTGCATCATTTATTTGTGAGCGTACACCAATAATTTTCCAAAGGACAACCGACTGTGCTGCCTCCCACCTCCTTTAAGAAAAGAGTCATCGTATTTTAGACGTGTACAATTGAATCTGAAGACAGCCTCGGGTGAATTTGTTTTAATTTGAAGTGAAAATTTCATGTCTTTGGATATGTTTCTCTCTCAGGGTGAGCTGAATGGCTGTTTCAGGTTATTAACAGTTTATGAGTAGAGTTATTCCCACTCTCTGTCCCATTGTGCTTCTTATTTCACCAAAACACATTCTTACAAAACCGTTTCCTTCTACGTCTTGAATAGTTTCAGCTGAGACGCATTTAAACAGGAGACATTTTGAAGTGCAAAACTGAGCGCATTAATGTACATTTATGAAAAAGAAAAGACTTTATTCCATATTTTCTGGTCCTCAGTAGTAATGCACATTTGAAATATAAAAAGAACCATAGGTATGAAAAGAGCATGAGCATCAGAAATGGACAGTAGATGCTGGAGCCGAAGGAGCAAAATCATAAAAAAACAACCCCACTCACAGGACACCACGCCGCTGAGGAGTACAATCTCAACACTTGCACTTGACTGTACCACTGAGTAATGAGATATCTATGTCACGCTGAAGCCACAAATATGAAAAACAATAAGCAGAAAAAAGTGTACAGCTGAGTATTGTGTATACAGTAATTTAGATAGGAGATAATACATGTCAACAAAAAAAAAATATGATCCACAACTGCTGAAATACACTGCAGAGAGCACAGGTCTGGCTACAGAATGAAAGCTTGTGGTAAAAAAAAAAAGTGTGTGTGTGCAGAGACGCTTCTCAAAATCCTCTACAGCACGTACGGTAGCTTTTAGTGAGAACTGCCACAAATAATACAACAGTGGATGAATTGGCGAAATGACATCGACCGTCTTGTTGTTTCTGTTACACTCATAGTTTCCAATCAGACGACACTTCACATTACTGCACTGAATACGTGGAAACTGACGCTTCTTTAAAACCCCAAAACACAACGATTTCCTCAGTGATTTTAAACTATAAAAGGATAAACTGGAACAGAAATGTCTTTGGCTTATTTATAACAATACTACTAATAAATGTGGCTTAGAATAAGTGCAGTGTTTGCACTGAGATTATTGTACTTCAAGTCACCAAAACTGCACTAATAATCCGAAAAAAATCTGTCCGTTTAGGTGACAAAGTTTCAGAATCACAAAAACTCACAACTCCTTTGCAAGGGATTTACATAGCACATTAGTGGCAGACAGATAAGTTTCATGTCTAAATGTCTGTCCCTCAGATGCTCCATCTGCATAATCCCGCTGATCCTCGGCACAGATGAGAGCCGGTTCACTGGTTCAGTCTGGAGCCGCCGACGTGCCCACACTGGCCTGGGATCAAATCCCAGCCCGGATCCCTCCCTGTGTTTACCCCCATCGCTTTCCCACAGTCTGGAAAGATAATGCTGGAAAATGTGGACTGTCCAGTTGGAGAAACATGATGCAAAATCAACATATAGCAAACATGACAGGGCGGGCGGCGATTAGGCTTTTCAAATGGGAGCCAATGGAAAATAAAACTTTTTTTTTTAAGTTTAAAGGCACATTGAATAAAATTTTGTCCAAAAATGTCATCATGATAATTAACGCACCATTTGGATTCAAGTGAAAAACAACATCTACACCTGACTCCAGACTTTTATTTCTATTCGACCACACTGGATGCATTAATGATCTGGATCTTTGTACTTTGTAAATCCCTTAAAAAAACAAATGTATTATATTTTCATCAAGTGTCAATGAGACCTTACAGAAAATGTGATGAACTCTCAAAGCCATGCTCACAATAACTCTTGACTCTTATACGTTAATCGAATGGATCATATAATGCTGCGGTGTGTTTCAGACACTGTCGCCTCATAATACAGAGAAACAAGGATGACTTCAGTTGACACTCGGTATAAGTTTAACAGTCGGGGGGGCTCTGATGTCTGCCGCCCCTCTCACAGTCAGCTCTCTAATGAAGCCCAGGGAAGTGTGTCTTCTTTGAACTTCCCTCGCTTTCTCTCCCAACATGGTAATGCAAGAGTTATTGTCAAGTATAGCACCACTCAGAAGACCTTATTGCATCGCCCTTGGTCCGCCGGCAGAAGGGAGTCAGAGCCGAAACATCTGGGCACCACAGAGCAAATGGATCAATTAACACTGCAGAACAAATCGTTAATGAGATATAATACAACAGTTATGCAACGAAATGCCACAAGTGACGGGTTAAAGTTTGCTATTGTCATTATTATGATGATCATTATTTTATTATGGTTAAATACTCGTATGAATAACTACGCTGCCAAAGAAAAAGGCAGAGGAGCTGCTGTCAGGACTTCATTTGTTGGGGAGAAGTGATGAACAGGTGCACTAACATATGTGTCTGCATCCATTTTCATTCAGCATCTTGTTTGTCTGCAGGCACAGTAGGCGGCACTTTACACCCGTGCTGGCTGAGTTTACTGTTCTTCTGTTGGAAATAATGACTGTTCAGTTTCACGACTTCTGCATCCTGCCAGTGTGAACGCAGCACCAACCAACCACTAAATACTCTGCTATTCAAAACCAAACATCATATCTATATTTATATATTTCTCTTACATATATATCTATTTTTCTCCACCACACTAAACTGTAAATGTGGTATCAAAAACATATTAGCGTCCCCATTTTAGGATTGTTAAAACTTGCCTGAAAACATAAATGACTGGGCACATATGTGAAGTATTTGGCACATATATTAGCAAATATAATAATAATTAGAATTATAATAATAAAAAGAAAACAGCTAAAAAAAAGGGATATAAAAAGTTCCACTTAAGTATACTGCCCGAGGCAAAGAAGTAGCCTTCGCTGAAGTGAGGTCTTCACCATTCTGAGGTTATTATCAGAGGTAAATATGTATTTCTGGTGTTCATTTCAGCTCTGGGCAGGCTACGCTAAGGCAATTCAACGGTTGCTAATGCCAAATCTAAACACAGGGAAATGAAATTATGATACAAACAGTCCATATTAAAACTATAATTCTATCGTCGAACGCATCACAACTTCTTCGGGGGGAAACGGTTCGGTGTCTGTTGCATGCAAACAAGAGCCAAACAGAGATGAGTGATTCCTAATGAGTGGGATGATCATATTTGCGCCCACAGTGATGCGTAAATGAGAGCCATTACATTTAATATGGGCATCGCCGACTGTGTTAGGAGCAGAACTGAAGGGTCGCTGTAAGAAAAGAAAGGAAAAGATAAAAAAGCAACAACACAATTCTCTGTTTTTTCACTTCGTCCAGTGTGTGTGACGAGCTCTGGTAAGAAGCGACACCAATACATGGAGTGAATATGTGTAACATCCAGAAAAATAACACTTGAATTATTCGCATGGCTGCTTTTGTTCCCCGGGTGTTTCATTTCAGAGGGGGGGGGGGCAATCTGCGACAATGCAGTCGGTAGACATAACAAACCGCTGTGTTATGTGCATAGGCAGATTTATCCCGCTGAAATGTATTGTCAGGCCGAACAAAAATATCCAACAACCTCCTCTGGCTTGTCCTCTTTCTAGGCACTGCAAAACCACGTTTTCACACGCAAACAACAAAACCAAAAGTCACATAAGCTGAAGATTATTACAATAAATGAGAATTTACAGAACAGAAGGATGGGTAATTTGTTTTTTTGTTGTTTTTTTTTAAAGAAAGAGGCTAAATATGGCCTAAATCCAGATAAAGATGAGAAGATAAATACAGATCTGAAAGTGGATCAGTCCTGTCAGCGGGGGCGAGCTCATGGTGGACTCAGCGGGGGGACTACATCCACGTCCGAGCAGCACAAAGGCAGCGGCCAAGACCTCCTCAGAGACTTCTGCAGATCCACTTACACCAGACGGGCCACTGGTTCAGTTTCTCAGAGAACTGGTGAATCAACCCGTCTTTACATTTGTGCTGAGAGTACTGACTCATAAATTAGAGCGCAAAAATTCACCAGAAGAGAGGAAACGAACCACCTGACACTCAAAATCTCACAGGGAGCGACCCTCAGGCTGACGTACGCCCCCTGGGCTGCTGTCAGGGCGTTCCTTATTTTTCACATTAAAGCCGACGACTCGACTCAGACGCCTGCATCTTCGTCTGATGGTCTCGATAGGTCGCGTACTCTCACCCCCTCCCTGCTTCTTGGTAATTCATTGTGAATAAATATAAACAAAAATACTTTTCAGGGCTCAATAACTGCGCGTGGGATTAAAATAATCTCCATTTTCAGCACTGACAGGTTTTTTTTTTTCCCTCTGAATAGGACACCTTGTCTCTGAAGGTGAACTCCTAAAACCGCCCCTGGTTATGTGCACCCTACTTTTGCCTCTTAAAGAAACACAGCGTAAAGTAAACGTGGAGAGAAAAAGACAGGCACACACACACACACACACAGCATATATCCATCCCTAAATCATTACTCATATCTTTTTAAGGATTGGTTAGATAATTTGGGAAACGTGCTTATTTTGTTTTGCTGACAGATGAGAAGGTTGACGCCGGTCTCGATTTAGCGTCGATCTTCTCACCCTACACTTGCCGAGAAATTCAATAAATGCATTTCCCAAAATATCAAAAAAGTTGCTTTTTTAAGAATACGTCACTGAGCGTGCTCTGGATTGCTTATTGAGGACATTGGATGTTTACATTTCCTGTCATAAATGAATTTTCTCTTGAGCGTGCACATC
>JAOXYL010000105.1:22377533-22388053 GCA_028564955.1 Terapon puta
TGACAAGATTTCTTAAATTAAGATTGGTTTGCTTGATATAAGATTATAGGGTAAAGTTGAACACTTAAAATAAGAAACTAACTCTTAAAACAAGACAAATGATCTAACACTTCTAAATTAAGTTTTTTTTTCTTGGCAAGAACCAAATAATTTGCAGTGTAGTGAGTTAAACTAGCGTCCAAACTCTTCAAATGACAGATATCACTGTTATTACAGCCGCACAAGTGAAAAACAATCCGATGATTGGACAACATGTGGGGTATGTTGGTCGAGCGAACCATCAGTAATCGATGTCGCCTGGGATTATCGCTTCCTAATCCGTCAGAGACAGCAGTAAAACGCAGCCGCACCGCACCGAGATTATTTCTGGAGTTTGTTGAGTAACCGTCTCCTCTGGTCTCCGAGAGAGTTTAGATTCTTGCTCTTCCCTTCTGTTCTGCAGAAATCGATGCCGTAAACCCACGGCGCTCTCGACGACGCCCCCACACATACAGTACTGTACAGTGCAACATTTTTGTTTTTAATTATGTAAGCCTGAGTCGACAGAAATAGACACGCACACACACACACACACACGTCCAGGTCGGTGAGCCATCCAGGAGACACGAAAACAACACAGACACTTTTACTGTCGATGGTGCACATTACGGGGAGAATTACTACACTGCTGTTTATTGTGTATTCGCTGAGTCTGTTCGCCCGTCGCGTGCTCCACGAGATGGAAACCGTATCGTGCAGCATTTTCTGCTTATCCAAGCTAAGTGAATTCAAAACTTGCCAAGAAAGAGGCGCCCAGGAACTTTCATCTCTTTAAAGGTCTCGGTTGTTTTTGACCTTTTTTCGAAAACCTAATCAGATTTGATGGAAATATTTGATGAAGATGACTCATAGTTAGACCTTGAGAGGAAAATAACCAGTTTTCTATGACTCTTCTTATGCGTATGCTTTTATTTTAGCCCCTGTAATGCTACGCAAAAGCACTTTTAATTTGATTTGTGGTGTAAGAAACTTTTCAGAAGCCTTGTAAGCAGGAATTTCTTTCTTAAATGTGACCTAAACACACACATACAAAGTAATATTGCTGAAAAAGTTCCCACTTTACTGCCACGACATTCATGTTAGTGTTTCACTTCTCTAGATTCTAGAAAAGTTCAAGACATATAAGACCTTCGTGATTTAAAAATTCATAATACAAAGAATTAATAATTTAAAAAACTGACCTTGTTTGCACGTTTGACGTGTTCTGTCAACAGCTTTACACACGGCTCTTTTATATATATATGGAGGTCTATGGAGAAAATGCTTTTTTTGGGCCACGGTGGATTTTTTGTTCTGCAGAGTCCAGTAACACGACAAGAAATATAATGACAGAACAAAAAAATATATGCCTGAAGTAATAATGCTACACTAAATCTAGGAAAAGCTGTTATATATCACGTTTCTCTGGATGTTTATCTCACAGTTTAACATCAGCGGTGTTTCCTCACATCTTTAATTTAAGAAGTTTTCTCTGGAGAACTTCATCTGCATCATTTCTTTTTTTTTCATCATGTATATTTCTATCATTTCTTTTCCTCCAGGTATCACCACTGTGCTGACCATGACAACCATCAACACACATTTAAGGGAGACTCTGCCCAAGATCCCCTACGTCAAGGCCATCGACATGTACCTGATGGGCTGCTTCGTGTTCGTCTTCCTGGCTCTGCTGGAGTACGCCTTTGTCAACTACATCTTCTTCGGACGGGGCCCTCAGATGCAGAAGAAGCTGGCGGAGAAGGCGCAGAAGGCGAATAACGACCGGGAAAAATTTGACAGGCCCAAGGTGAGAATCACCTCCCGAACACCAAAGAACCAAAGTTACACTCAAATAAATGAGCAGGGAGCTTCAGAAGGACCCGAGATTTTAACCAACTGAAGTAAAACGAGTCTTTATTGTAGGGCTCCAGCTTCGGGTCCCAATGTGGCCGTAAGTCACTGTCAATGTCAAGTTTTACTGCTCCAACCGAGAAACCAAGAGGAGTATTGTAGAGCGGGTCAACTCCTCAGGGACATGCTATGAATGGATGTCTGTATCCTATATAATCATATGTAAGGCTTATTCCTTTTAACTAGATTAACAATAAGCGGTATGGGGTTTGGAAGTCCACAGCTCCAAATGGTAAATTGAAATCACTCATTCCAAATGAAAAGTAATTTAATTAGCGCTAAACATGACTAGTAAAATAAATAATGGACTTTGAAGTTCTAGTTTCAAACGGCCGCTATGACGTTGGTGCAATTTCATTTTAAAGGGTTTACTTTAAGCTTTGGTTTCTGGAAATGTGTCATTGTTGTTCCAAATTAAAGCTGGTGAGATAAAGTCAGTGTTAGCCTCCTTAAGCAGAGCTGTCTTCATCCCAATGTGGGTCAAACCTGGAGAAATCGACAATTCAGGACCATCGCTGAAAACAGAGGCTTTAACTTTCATTTGTATGTTAAAAATGTCAGGATAGTGCTAAATTCAGTAAAAAAAAAAACCCCGAAAATTAGAGAAAAAGTTGGAATATTAATTGAACTCATTTAATCCACAGTATATCACATGCACATTGGTAGAAATTAAATCCAACTTTGATTAAATTATTTCAAACGTCAGTCCACTTCCTGATTCTCCCATGGTCCTCCTGTGTTTGAAAAGCTCAGTTGCCTCCTGACCAAAGCTCAGACAAAAAGGTTTGTGTTTGTGTTTCTGTTCCTGGCCAGCCCCTTCTGGAAGGAGGCAATTGCAAGTCTTCGTCGGTAAAACACTCCAATCAGGTATCTGGGCGTCGTCACTCACGGCGGGTGAGTGTCACTGCCATGTTGTGTCGACCGTGAAACCTCCACTGAAACTTTGCCGCCTCGGGCCAAAGTTTCACTCCCTCATTTCAACGAAAGGACGGCGTTCGATTACATCATCTCAACCTGCCATTTGTGTCGCAATCATCCGTATATCATCAATATCTGTATATCGTCCTCCTCCTCTGTGGTGTTTTACCTTCTTATTGTCTTTATGTGACTGTGACTCTGAGAAAACAAACTCTGTGAGGAAGGATTTTAATATTTCTAGTTTTATGATATCAGTATTTTGTAAATGGAGCATTTAGCAATTTATCACAATGCTGAAAACCACAGACTAAAACATGTATTTTCTAGAAAATATATTTAAAAATCCTGTGCTGAAGAAAAGTAAATTCAATGAGACAGAAATATGCACTTTTCCATTTTTCATATTGCCATTAAAACTGATCATTGCTCATAAATACTACATAAATCTTATGAATATGCTTTTTTAATCACCCCTATTATTAAGAATAAAACCAATGCACAGACTGAAGACCAACCAGACATCTTAAGTGAAAATATTAATAAATTAGACGTATATCATATCCCCTTAACATGCAATAACTTTAATACAGGACAACCACATATAGTGCCACACTAGTTTTTCCAGAAGGTTAATCGAGAAAATGTGAACAGTGTTGACAATCACTGGATTAGTTTGTTTCAGGGTTTTGAAGTTGAAAAGCGTTGAGGATGCTTGATCTGTAGGATAAGGGTTCAACTCTTAAGTGTTATGCGAAATTTCCCCTGATAAAAATGTTTTATGTAGAATAAAAATACAGAAAGACTTAATAAGATACAGGTTTCAGCTTGATGCCGTAGTTTGTAGTTTTTATTTTGCATCATGAGGTCTGAAAATGTTCATTTTTTATTGCTCCAACACAGATTAAAAGCAGTTTTTATCATTAGTTTGTAGCAAAGTTGCCAGAATAAGAAAATAAATGTTCACCTTGTCACCTCCCCTCATGGCTTGTATCCACATTGTTATATCGCTGTGTACATCTTGTGCCTCTATTTTTGCCACACGGGCCCGAGTGATTTATATGTTTTTGTGTGGGAAGCAATAGCTGTCATGACATTAGTATTAGAGCCATCCAGCCCAACCTTGAGCTGATTTGTGAGAAGTGATTTAACTTTGGGACAGGAAACCTGGTTTTGAAGGCCGCTCTCTGTTTCCCGGGCTGTAATCTGTCAGCCTGCTGGAAGACGGCGGCCCCGGGGCCCGACGGGCGCCGCACACGTGTCATCAGTCACCGGGGCCTCAGCTCACGGCCCATTTTTAACACCGCTCCTGTCTGTTGTGCCCAGGTCGACTCCCAGGGGAACATTTTGCTGACAACCTTGGAGATCCACAACGAGGTGGGAGGCAACGAGATCACGACCACGCTGAGCGAGACGCACAACTCCTCCTCCATGGTGTTCGACAACTCGGGGGTCCAGTACAGGAAGCCGAGCGGGCCGCGCGAGCCGGGCCGCCTCAGCCTGGACAGGAACGCGCATCTAAAGAAAAGCCGCCTGCGGAGACGGTCCTCGCAGCTCAAAATCAAAATCCCGGACCTCACCGATGTGAACGCCATCGACAGATGGTCACGGATAATTTTCCCCTTCAGCTTCTCCCTCTTCAACTTAATCTACTGGCTTTACTACGTCAATTAATGCACTGATGTATTTTCAACCCATATTTGTCTTGTTTTTATTCTTTGAATAAGAGAAGACTTCTTTATGTAAGGAACGTAATATGATAAAATCCACATAAACTTTTTTTTATCATAGCGAGTCACTCAGAGAGCGTGCATCTGAATGTGCACGGTCATCTTACAGAACGTGTATTTTACAAAGACTTGCACAGTAAAGGACTGTCTGCTGTGACTCCGGTGAGGATCTGGGACATGGTGTCTCACAGGTAGATGCACAGATGCTGTAGGGGAGTTTTTACAGCTGCTCCATGAGTGCAGTATGAAATGTGGAGGCTGTAACGCTTAAAAGTTGTTGCTAATGACAAGACGGCTGCAGACACTCGTAGTATTATTACATCTGTAGCTGCGTCAGTCTGCTCTTGGACAAATTTGATCACATAAACACGGACCAAACTTTGAGTTTATGATGTGGAAATGATTTGACTTAAAGGAATGGTTCAGTCTTTTGGGAAATACGCTAACACTAGATGGAAAGATTGATCATGTATGCATGCTTATATGAACTATATGAACTGTAGCTTTGCACAAATACTGTAGATGGGGTTGGGGGGGGGAGAGTTAAGCTCATTTCCTAAACTCTTGAACTATTCCTTTAACTTGCCTTGGAGCCGACGCCTCCAACAGTTCGCCGGTTGTTTCGACGTGCACACCGGAACCGCTGCGACCTCGCTCCTTCGACAAACTGGGGATGTATCACTGTGTGAGGATGTTCGATTTCAGAGCCCAGTTTTTATTAACGAGAGAGACGCTGATGGGATCCATGCCAGCATTTTATAAAGATGTCACTCTGTCATTCACTGCCATTATTTAAAGGACTGTCTCGACGTTTTGGGAAGCATGCTTCCTCGCTGAGGTTTAGACGAGAGGATCAGTGCCATGCGGGAAACAGTTGGCTCGGCTCCGTCCAGGTGAAAATGAGCCGTCTATCAGCTTTGCTAAAAACGAGGCATCTAATCCAATTTGCCTAATCCACACAAGTAGAGATCTAAAGAGGACGCCTTGTATTTTTAGAGGGCGTTACACTTTTACATTTCTGGCCCTGTCCGGATTACACAAAGGAGATTTTACACGTTAATCGATGAGCTTTGGAGGTCCTGATAGGTGAACATTTGTAAACTTTGAAAAGACCCAGGCTAGCTGTTTCCCTCTGTTTCAATTCTTTGTGCTAAGCTACGCTAACCGGCTGCTGGGCGTGGCTTCAGATTTGCAGAGTGGCACTGATCGTCTCCTCTTATTCCCAACAAGAAAGCAGACGAGCATTTCACACAATATCCAACTATGTCTGTAACATCTACAATTACTCGTTTGCTGTTGCTTTTCAGTATTCAGAAACAACGTCATATAGTCAGGAAACAACTATTCATGTGTCAGATGATGAGAAGATGCTTTTGCAGCAACATGTACAATATTTGATCAGTTTTACACTATTTCACTGCTTTGTCATTGTGCTTTCAGGGCTGCTGTTGAGATACTTTATCGATTTTGTGAAGCACATATTCAGTACAGCATCATTCACATGGCCTTTTTTCTTTCAGACAGCATGTCGCACTGGGGCCTGAGTGCGGACTCATTTTTGCAGACACCTCGCGTCAGATTTTCCATTGACCTTCACGCTCAGATTTCTTGATTCTCCACGAAGTGTAATGTACATACTGTAACTCTGCACATCAGTTCACATTAATTACATGGCTTTGTTGTCGACAGTGTTTCGCTCGGTGATTTCTGGCCTCGCTGTTTTGTTTTTGGTAGTCTTTACACGACATTATAACTCCCTTTTTTCGTGCTCTAAATATAAAAAAACAATATCGCAGCTTGTGATCGTTGCCATTATTTCCAAAGGAAGCGAGCGGATCATGTGAAACGCTCCGAGTGGAGAAGGAACCGGAGGCTGGGAGGAAGGGGGGGGGGCGGCGGGGGTATATAGTATCTCCAAAACGGCAACCGTTGGCATGCACGGCTCGCAACGCGCCATCTGCACCGCTCGACTGAGCGACTCGCGGCGCGTAGGAGTGACACCACCTGTCAGGAGTCCGCTCAGCTCGACGACGCCGGAGCGCAGACGGCTGACGGAGCCCAACATCCCGTAACAGATCAAACAAAAACGCATCACCAGCGTACCGAGGCGGCTGGATACTTCTATTGAACTTGAATTTTCCTTTGTTTGGTAAGTCTGGTAATTGACAGTGTGGATTCCTCTCGCTTTACTCGGCTTTACTATACCAGCGGAGCACAGATTTGACTTCTTGAAGCCTGTGTCTAAAAGTTGCTCCTTCGACTTGCACCACTCATTCGTAAGCAGCGAATCAAAGTCTTTACTAATGCATTTTTCTACAATTACTTTCTACCACAAAGCATTTGTAAGTGGTTTGAACTGTGACGTAACACAGTATATAATAATAATCAGATCCTTTATCAACTGTTCATACATGTACACACATTCATGGGCATCTCCAAAACTATAAATGTGCTTGAAATTCATGAAACACGTTGCACATGGAAACAGTACACTATCATTTATTATAGCTCTGACTTCAGGCCTCAAATGCAGACCACGTGACAAAGGGGAGCAATCACTGGTTCACCAAAGTCAGCAGGATTCGCCCTCTGTGGATGATAAACGTCCTCCCGAAGTGTCTCAGTCATCCATCCGATAGCAGTTGAGATGTTTCCATCTGTACCAAAATGGCAGATTAACCAATAACCCCCCTTCGACACGTCAAATAAACTCCACAACCCGAATGTACACTCAGAAATAAAACCAAAGCGTGTTTATATATCTATATATCACATATATTTACCATTCCGGTATAATAAAGTCAAAGAATAAACCTCTGCAGCGGTAGATACCATAAAGCAGCCAGGAGAGGCCATTTTCTTGCTGGGCCTCGTCAGCAGAAACGGGCCCGAAACAACCGTAACAGAGATATGATCCGTTTTATTATGTGTGTATGAACACCAGCGAGGTCACGGCACGGCGGCGCTCAAATGATATATAATTTTGCATTGGTATAATATTCATAAGCCGCATGACAACTGTAACCATGTCCTTACTCATTCATTAATCATCCGCGTTCTTCATTTATTCCCCGCGTCCTTTCTCTGCTCTGTTATATTTCTACAGACGTTAGTCATTCTAATCTCATTTCAGTCACTACGCCTGTTTGTTCCTTAGTCCCCTGCTCGTGTTAATGTTGTGATTGGTGTAGTGAGGGATGAATGGAGGGGAGAGCTCGGCGGCGTGATACGCTGCAGCCGCAATAATTCAATCCGCAAATTACGGCTGATTTATAGCGCCGCACTTCAGATAAATGAAAAGCAGGTGTGTGTTTGGCCGCGTGCTGTACATTATGGTGATGTGACGCACGAGCACCACATTTTAGGACTGAAATTTCTCTCAGTCTTTCTCCCCCTCTCTCTCTCTCTCCTGCATCGCCATGAAATCTGAATGCCGTAACCTCCGGTCATCTGCGCTCTGATTAAATGGCTCCGTGCTGGTGACAGATGAGATTAATCAGCCCAGTGGAACAGTTCTTGGACGTAATGACTAATAACGATTGAATGAAACTGGGATATTGCACGCGCAGCAGTCCCCATTCTTTATTAATACTGCAAAATACAATTTTAGATGGAAGTGCATCTGACTTCATGTCAACAGTTTGGGGGAAGAGCTCTTTCCTGTTTCAACATAATGCAACTTCATGAAGAAAAAGGTTTTCGAAGTTTGGTGCCGATGAGGTGTCCAACTCCACAATCACACATGTTCAGGTGTCCTCATGCAATTGGACATGCGGTGTGTGACATTTGGGATCCTATTTGTAAAATATATGTATGTGCATTACTTTATATCTTTTCAAACTTTGCAGGTGTGCGGTATCAAAAAGCAGAGCTACTGTTGACCTGATTACCAATAAATGTTACAATAATCACCTCCCAGGCTGTGCACACGTGTAACAACTAAGATTATTTGTCAGTATTTTCCTAATAATCTAAGTAATGATATGCAGTTTGTACAATTTTGGGACAGACTCTAATATTTGGAACAAATTACAGAGTCGTACAAGAAAATCTCATTAAGAAAAGGCATCTTTGCACATCTGTATGCAGGTGCTTTTGTAAGTGATGAGTCAAAATAACAAAAAGCCAGCACTTGATTTATTGTGTATTTTATTGCATATCTGTGTAACAGAACAGCAACAGAAAGTAAAAGTTCGGTAACTCCTTCATGTTGACGCTGTGCAGGAAAAGAAAGTATTTTACTTATAACAAGTGTTGTAACATGCTCAGATGATAGTGAGGGAAAATGGTTAAAATTATACCTGAAAAACATGCAGATGTTAACATTCATTTTCTTTGGATGAAGTGTGGACCATATAGATGAGATGTTCTGTCATGGTATAATATTTTCAGGTTAAGTGAAGGATTTTAAACTCTAAAACGGTGGGTCTTTGGGACCTCATGGTCATGGGGAGCTACTGTGACGATGGAGCAAGCTGCAGCAACAAGGAGTATGGTGGATCTCATAGCTAAAAAAAAACCTAAGAGGTGTCCTTGAAAATGTTCTACAGCTCCAGATGAAAAAGAAACGAGGTGATCAGACGGTTTATAGTTCAGTGTGATCAACAGTGAGGACAAATATGGGAAACTATTGATGAAGGTTTTCTTTGAAAGGATAGAAGACAAAGGATAGAGGACAGATTGAGATATTGCCCAACTGCTCTTGGACACAATGAGATTTCTAGAATATTTAGAGTGGACTATATAGGTATCACATTTACATTTATATACCTGAATAATAGATTTTTGCCTCCAAAATGTGGAAATTATCACCATCAGACCAAAAGTTTGACCAAGACCAAACAACCCCATGGACAACAAATCACAAACATTTATCTGGGCTGTTTGTGGGGTCCGAACAGTGTTCACGTTCTCCTTTTAAAATGTGTTGTGGTTCATTTACAAAGGACGGCAACACCAAACAAATCTCCAAAGCTTTCGGTCCAAAACACAGAACAAACCATGAAAAATGTCAGCCGGTGCACTGCACCATGACCATGAGACCGCAGTGAAGTTGCGGCCTGTTCAGATACGACAACTTGGGGAGAAAGTCTGATAAAATCCCTGAAGACGCCGGGGCTGTAAACCCTCCTCGAACAACAGCGCTTTCAGGATTTGACTGTATAATTAGGGGTTTTTACGGGGAGACTGTCAGATGGGCGGGTGAGACAGTGTCACTCAGTAATTGGCATGTAAATCAAGGATCAGATGGTACAAGGAGGCAGGAAAAGAGAGCGCTGCGGCACCATGGAGTCTGATGAAAGTAAACGCTGAGGTACTTTTAAACCACACAACATAACACCAAAGATTAAAGAATAAGTGAGTTACTGTTAGGATGAAAGAGGAGATTTTTCCTGTTTGTATCTCACCTCCGTGTCTTCAGGTTCCCTCTTAACGAACCTCGGGGCACGTGTGAGCAATAAAAGCTTGATTGGGCTTCTCTGGGAAAACTACGAGGAAGATAATTAGAGCGAGGCGCTAATAAATTTCTGGGTATAATGAGACAGACAGTTTGGATATCTGTACATTCACGGGGGATAATTAATCTAAATGAGTGATATTAAAACTGGAGGCGGGAGCAACAACAGCAGCTGCAGTGTGAGCGATCTCCCCCCCGCCCCCTCTCCTCGGAGAGCAGGTGGACCAATAACCAGGAGGCGGGGTTGCAAACACAAATTGGATCTCCAGGTTCATCAGAGAAGCTCTTCATCACCGGCGGAGTGCGAAGATGTATGATATCGATATCGCCGGCAGCCCGATTCTGCACGGCCGCTGATGCGCTGCAGAAAACTCTTTTAGGAATAAAGCCTGAAAAAAAAAAACAAAACTTGTCAAAGCAGCATAGTGCAAAATCTTCCAAGTAGTTCAGAAAGACTTTATGGAAATGTTTTAAACTCTGAGTGTGTA
>JAOXYL010000105.1:22449874-22461993 GCA_028564955.1 Terapon puta
CCCGGTCTTGTATGACTTAAAGGAGGAAGGAGACCAGGTCCCCGTCACTGAGGAGAACAGACAGGTCTGAAATCCACAACAGTCCTCTAAGTTAAAGAGCTGCAGTAACTATGTCGTGGTGGAAGGAGGACACTGGTTTGAAGCTGGCACATCAGACAGGGCCTTGATGTTAATTGAACTGAACTATTGCTCACCAGGTCTCTTTAATCCCATCTCATAATGGCTTCTGACATGTTTGTGTTCTTACATTCTTACAGAAAGTAATAATTGACTGATATTTCTTGTTCCTCATTTGTTTAAAGATACTTTTCAATAGAACAGCAACGGGAACTTGGTATATGTTATGTTTACATATGGACATTATGCAATTTAACTGCCTTTCCCTTTAAGGAACATTTTGTAGGTTTTATACAAGTACAGAAACTGACCATTGATTCACATTTATTTTTATTGCAGTTAATGAAAGAAGGTAAACGGTCAGTCATTTAATAGACGCTTTTCAACATGTTTAATTTGCAGGAGTTTGTGGACCTGTATGTGGAGTACATACTGAACAAGAGCGTGGAGAGACAATTCAAAGCCTTCAAAAAAGGCTTTCTAATGGTCACAAATGAGTCCCCGCTGAAATATTTGTTTAGACCCGAGGAAGTCGAGCTGCTTATCTGTGGAAGCAGAGTAAGGAAACCTAGCACCATTTTGACTTTTATTACTGTACTATAGCTATCTGTTTATGACTTACACTGCAGTCTCTTGGGTTTTTACAGAAACTGGACTTTGAAGCGCTTGAAAAGACGACAGAGTACGATGGAGGTTATAGCAAAGACAGCCAAATTATCAAGTGAGTCTGATGAACCTTTTTTCTTTTTTACAGCACAACAGTGTCACTAAACCCAACAAAAAATATTTTAATCAATAGATCAGGTTGCTGTGAAAGTTTGTCTTTTTATTTTCTGCACACAGAGACTTCTGGGAGACGATTCACTCGTTTGGAGAAGATCAAAAGAGGTTGTTTCTTCAGTTTACCACCGGTACAGACAGGGCACCGGTCGGCGGGCTCGGCAAGTTAAAAATGATCATCGCCAAGAACGGCTCTGACACAGACAGGTACAGTCTGCTTTTGAGGTTTTATTAAGGTATTTTCAGGCATAATAGACGAATAGAGCCCCATTTTGTAGAGAGAAGTGAGGTCAAACAAGGCATTGATTCTTTATTTTATCATCCAACATACCTAAAAATATACCTACAACTTCAAACTCGCAGTTCTCCTTTAACTTTTCATCCTCTCTTTCAGGCTGCCGACATCTCACACCTGCTTTAACGCACTGCTGCTCCCAGAATACTCCTCCAAGGAAAAACTGAAAGAGAGACTCCTCAAGGCCATCACTTACGCCAAAGGATTCGGGATGCTGTGATCAGATGCACAGAGAAAGTTTTCGGACTGCATTTTAACAAAAAAGAAAAAAAAAGGGAGTATAACAAAAACACAGCGGGAAAAACGACATAAAACAAAATGCTGCAATAACCCTGTGCCTAACCAACACCTACCAGTCACACCACACTGTCGGCCTTGAAGCGCTGAGGCCCAACTTCCTTTGACAGTCAGTTTCACATAGAGTACATTCAATTTCCCAAAGAGTTTAACGTGGCACTTCCATAACTTTTTCTCGTGTGTTTTTTTTTCTGGGCAAACGTGAACAATATTTGATTTGTGAAACTATGAAAGTGCACTTATACACAGGATTTTTAGTGAATGCCAACACATACAGTATATTTATTGACTTTGTTTGATTTTTCTCTTGTTTTTCACATGTGTAGCAGCATTCGGTCCTCGAGCTCTTTCCCCACAACTGAGAGGACAGAGCAAAATGGTGCTTCTTGGTTATGATTGTCATTGTAGTATACAGAGGTGAAGCTTTTTATATTACTGCTAACCCAAACAGCCTCACTGATGAGCTTTTTAAAGCTGTATTAAGTATTTCATGTCAGTGTGAGAGCAAACGCACCACTAACTTTTAAGTTATTTTAAAGTATTTCTGTGTTGTGCCTCTTGTATGACATACTGTGTGTTGTGAAACAGTGAACCTGACCAGATTGTGTGGTTTCGATAGCTTCTGTGGTTTCAGACAGCACGTACTGACTGGCCGGTTCAGACTTTCACATCCTGAAAGAAGTGTTTCTCTTCCCTTGGTTTGTTTGCTATAAAGTGTTTCTGATTGCACACTTGTAAGTGCAGTTGCCAAATGTGTAATGCCTGCGTAAGGAAGAGTCACATGAACTGTTTTATTTGGCCAAATATCTCAGGTACATAAAAGAATGTGCAGATAATGTGAAACTCTTATTTAAAGCAATTATTATGCAAAGAAAATAAAGCTGAAAAGAATCAATTGAATTTGTCATTAATGTTGGGGGATTGTTAATTAAACCACACCCTTACAGTCCCGATGATGAAGTTTAAACTTGAAACTGAGTATTAAACTATTAATGAATAATAACTTACAACTAAACCTATTTTTGCATGAGTACTCATATTATTAATAAATACTTCAAAATTAAAACCAGGTCCAACTCAGTAAAGAAGTTTAATAAGACTCTGAGAAACAATAAAAAATATATAGTAATATTCACAGTGCTGCAGAAAAGATGTTAACACTCTCTTACTTACAATCTAGAGACATACAATATACATTATATGAACATTTTAAAGTTTATTCACATATAGCATTACAGTTTCCAACTGATAATGCATGCTGATAATGATTTATAAACAAAACTGGGATAACTTTGTACATTCACAGACTGTATCAAAGGGACACCACAGTTGCATTGTTGTGTTTGAAATACAGTTCACACTTCACAGATAAATCATATTTTGGGGTCAAAATGTTAATAATGATCAGAAAAAAAGCATTAATATTCTAAGGCTATTAGAAGCCAAATTATTTTTGCATACACGAGAGGTTTAGATCAACAAACTCAAGTAGTTTCATGACAAATTGTTCAATCATAGCATACACAATAAAATATGTATTTGCTGCATACACTGTACACAATTTGACACATTATAATGATAATATGCAGAGATGTATAAATAGATATAAACATGGGCCTTTAAAAAGTGTCACTCTACAATTCAAAATGAAAAATCCCTTTGATCCGTAAAGTCCTCTGGTTCCGCTCATATTACTGCACTTTTTTATCTTTGTCGGCCACCACCTCTGACAGGTCCTGTGGTTGTATGGATTTCACTTTGCTCTCCATCTCAGTGACCCTCTGCTTCATCCTCGTCTGACTGGAGGTTAACTGCGCCATCAGCTGGGCAAACTTGGTCTGCAAGACGTCCAGGTTGCTCTGCAGTTTGACGATCTTCTCCTCCATGTCCTTGGGGTCGGCACCGGCGTTGGCGACAGCTTCGTCGATCAGGTTGTCTTTCATCAGGATGGCTTTCCCTTTCTCCTCAAGAGCTTTTTTGGCCTCTGGATACTCAGTGAGAGCTTCCATCAAGTCGTCCTTGGACAGCGCAAACAGGTCAGAGTAGCCCACGCTTCGGATGTTGGCTGTTCTCCTGTTGCCTGCTTTACTCCCCTTGATACCCAAGATACTGATTTCCCCAAAGTATGCGCCGTCACTGAGCACTACAAACTGAGTGACTCCATCATCGGCCACCACAGCGAGCTTCCCCTCCTTGATGATGTACATCTCCCTGCCGATATCTCCTTTCTTACAGATGTAATCTCCAGGACTGAACACCTGCGGCTGCAGCTTGAGCACCAATTCAATCAGCAGACCAGCTTCGCAATCCTGGAAAATACGCACTTTCTTTAGAGTATCCAAATGGACGTTGATAGCAATCTCAGCCTTGAGCTTATCTGGGAGGTTCTTCAAGACTTCCTTCTCGTCGCAGGTCTTCTTCTCGGTCCACAGGTAGTCAAACCACTTGATGACTCTGGCCTCCAGGTCCTTGGTGACCTTACGAAACTGCATGTACTGCTTTATGGAGTCGATCTTCGCCTGGAACTCAGCACGAGAGGCGTTCATGTTGGAGATCATGGCACCGACGTTACCGACGATACTAGCAAAGATCAGCACACCAGTGAGGAAGTCAGAAATCACAAAGAGGTATTCGATATCCCTGACAGGTGGAGGGGTCTCTCCAATGGTGGTGAGGGTCAGTGTGGACCAGTACAGCGAGTAGATGTACTTTCTGGCCAAGCGGCCGTGCTCTGGGTGGCTAATATTTGGATATACCCAAGTATCAGAACCGAAACCAATGGTTTTTGAGATGGCAAAGAACATACAAGCATTCCAGTGGATAATGACGAGGATATAAAGTACGAGGTTGCTGATACGAAACATGTTCGGGAAGCTGGTTCTGGTTTCAGTCCGCTCGAAGAACTCAAAAAGCCTCGAGATTTTGCAAAGGCGGTTAAATCTGAACTCTGGGTTGTTGTATCCGAATTTCAGAAACAGCAGATCAGTGGGTATCATTGAGATCATGTCGTATTTGAAGTGAGTTGTTGTTTTGTATTTGTCTCTCAGTTTCTTGGCGTCTTTTACCAGCAGGCCTTGTTCCAGGTAACCTGAGGGAGAAAAGCACACGCATTAGCCAGACACTAAACTATAAATGGCCACAAATATAAATCCTGTCCTGCAGCATGTCCAAGAATCCGACCTGTTCTTGATCTGACAAACGTGTCTGCGTAGTAGATGAAGTCTGAGGTGTAATCCAAGACTATCCAGAGGTGTGTATATGTGTCCTGGAGTTCGTTAAAGCAGGCTCTGGAAGGCAAAGACAAAACCTTTTAAATTTAAGGAACAGTCCCACTGATTAAAGTTTTAAAGCATGTTGAAGGCACATTACCTTGTCACAATCATTATCAGGTTATAAAATACTGGGCCTGCGATGACGGTCAACCATCTGTAGTACTGGTCTGCTGCCGGATCCATAATCCAGACTTCTTTCCTAAAAACAACTCGACATTACTTGATAAAATTATGATTCTCTTGAAGTTTAACATACAAGGATGAAAGAGACGTATGTGTGTTTGGTGAAATTAAAGTTCCCAGTGCCAACAGACCTACTGTATCTAAAGTTGTACTTACGGTGGCTCCTCTTTCTTTTTATCGTCTTTCTTATCATCTTTCTTCTCGTCTTTCTTTTCATCTTTTTTCTCATCTTTCTTCTCATCCTTCTTCTCCTCTTCCTTTTTGTCCCCATCCTTCTTCTCCTCTTCCTTTTTGTCCCCGTCCTTCTTCTCGTCTTTTTTCTCCTCCTCCTTTTTCTCATCTTTTTTGATCTCCTCTTTTTTGCTACAGATCGATTACAAGTTTGTTTTTTTATGGCGGTCAAAAGAAAAAGTGGTGTACGAGGGGCTGTCGGAGGGCTACGAAACCACACGAAGGGGAGACCTAGTGGAGGTTTCACAGTTTCGGATTCAAGGGTTTGTTGGAAGATCTGGTGCAGGTCATACATTTGTCCAGCAGATGGCAACACATCACAGGTAAATTTCTTTCAGTCCTCTACTTCAAGAGGACAGGTAGCTTATCAGAATATGCTTACGTGTTTCAACAAAATCAGTACAACCTGCATCATAACTTGCAACAAAAAAGGGATTTAGGGTTTTATCTGTCTAATGCAGGAGGAAGCACCAAAAAGGAATGGGGATTTGGAAGATGTGTTGTTTCTAGGGCTACTATTTACTGCAGAATATACCACATAAGCTACATTATAAGGAAAACAGCACTAATGTTCAAATTTTTCTTTCTAAAAATCTACTTTTATTCTCGGACACAGATATGCACACACTTACTCGTCTGTGTTGTTGCAGTTATTCATGTTGTAAGTAGCTAGCGGCCACTTACTGGCAAGACTTTGGAAAGAAATAAAGGAGAGGATTTTTGTAGAGTAAACCTTCACAGTTTCAAACATTAAAGCTTTATGACAGGTCTTTACAGAGACTATAGAGTGAGAAATACATTAATTTACCTATATTTTATGCTCTGTGTCAACAACGGAGCATAAAAGTATTTTTAAGTTTTTAAAAATCCCTCCCTTTTGTTTTTTGTCATTGCTCATCTTGAACATAAATTAAACCAACCACATGTGATTTGTAATTAAAGTATTTTTTTCATGTGCACAGCCCAGGCTAAAACAGGCTAAAACGTTGTCTCCCTTTTCAAACAAAGTGATTTTATTCATTTCATCCTTATTCAACGTGAGTGAGGGAGGTTTGTGAGGCGGCCAAGAGTCCTCCCAGCTCCATATCTCCTCACAGCTCTGTATCACGCTTTGAAGCGATCCAATCACATGTCAGGGACTTGATTCAAATCCTTCTTGCAACTAAACCCCGTCCACATGTTCTGTTTCACCCAGAAACACGTTACTGAAGCGAAAGAGGCTCTAACTTCTGTTTTACTGTGATGTAAACTTCTTTGTCTGGTTTGAATTTGACTCGTAATGCAGCTTGACTGTCTTGCTTGGTGGGTTTGCTTGAAATTTTTCAAACAAAACCATTGCGAGCCCTGAAAATGAACTTTTGCTGCACAGTCCCGTACTCACTTTCTCTTACGAATTGAGTCGCTGTGGCCCACAGACTGGGCGTTGCTTTCTCGACTGGAGATGTCTTTGAGCTCAGGGCCTCTGAAGCGCTCGAGGAAAGAGTCGTGCCTCTCCTCCTCGGGGTTCACTCTGTGAGACGCCCAGTTCCACAGCATGAAGAAGAAGTAAGAGAGCCTAGAAGGTTAGCGGGAGGTAAAAAGGGAACAAGGTGACACCCGTCTAGTCTAGAAGAAGTCTAGAAATGGTCACATCTAACAGGACATGTGAATACCAGAGGTGGAGAAGGGATTCAGAGCTTATACTTGAGTAAAACTATGTAAAAATACTCCATTACAAATACTGATGTATCAGTGTTAGCCAGAAAAAGATGATGTTTGTTGTATTTTGTGGCTTATTATATGTTTTTATACCAAATCGCTGTGACAACTAACTAGTTGACAATTAAATTATTAATTAAATTTTGGTCACCAAGGACCTGACAATTTTGGAGTAAGGGAAAAGGTACAACACAATTCATACTCAAACCCCAAAATTGTACTTCAGTACAGTACTTAAGTAAATATACTTTCCACCAGTGGTAAATACCAACTAATAACTTTCAAGTATTGCTACAGACGTTTACCTGGCCATTGCCCCGGCACCTGTGAATGAGTCTCTGTGGGACTCTGAAGACAGTGCTCTGTCAGAGTTGTCTTCACAAAGAGAGTGAGCTCTGAAAGACAGTAGGCGGGGGGGGGGACATAAAGGCATGCTGAAGATCACGTCATGTAAACTGTGTTTTCAGCTGACAGATCAGTTAAAGCGTGATACCAAAGCACCAATATGGTAGAAAAGTTGTCAAAGTCCTGGTGTGAAAGAAGCAAATGGTGACTTTTTAAGCATAACTTGAATTTAATGGTGATATCAGACCTGCTGTCCCCATTTTCAATGACAGCCAGCTCATCAGGCGTGTTGGCGGACAACCGCTGCCTGGTTAGGAAGGAGTTTTCTTTGCAGATCTTTGCCATGTTGTCGTGTCTGGCTCTGCAGGCCTGGAGCACATACAGAGGAAACACACACACACACACACATTATGGCACAAACATCAGATGTTAAAACTCAAAACACAGAGATATCCCTCATGAGAGCAGTGTTGTTTGTGTGTTTACTGAGTGCCACTTTTCGCTGTTTGTCTGAGAGTAGCGCCTAAAAATACACCCTCTTTATGTCCTTAACACTAAACAGGATCAGTGCCCTCTCTCTGTCAACGCTCAGCTGCTTTTTAAAATAACTAAGCTATGGCTTACAGGTAGACTGTAGTTGCTATGTTCAGTCGTATATACAGCAGGTTAAGTCTATTAGGGTGCCGCTTAAAGAACAGGTCCAACTGTACGTGGCCGAGGGCAACGACTGCTTCCAGTTCTCAGCACAGTCTGGAAAACCAGCCAAGTCAACCATGTGTTCCTATGAAGTCTCCAGGAACTGTATTTAAAAAATAGAAAATCTTATTCTGTATTTTGATGCAGTGCGGGTGGATTTTAGAGCTTTGGGAGCATTTCCACCTAATTATGAATAAAAAAATATGAAATGTCAAAGTGAGGTTTTATTTTTGCTTCAGATAACAGATTTTATTTTGCCTGTTGGTAAATAGTGAGTCACTGATCTCTGGGGAACACCGATGGTTGTAACACGTGCACACATGTAGATTAGTGCTAATACCTGGGAGTTAACCAGCCCCCACAGAATTAAATCACACTGACAATCACCAAGAAGCCAAGTGCTTGAAGGGTGACGGAAGGTGAAGCCAAGAGGCTGTCTGCACATCGAATATGAGTTACATAATCATCTGTGAGCCACGCGGCACTTTGCAGCCTCCTGACAATTCATAATGTTCACTTTGGTGAGCAACAGTTCAAATTGACGTGACTTTAATGATTTTTGTGCATTTACCTACATTTTCTTCTGCTTTCAAACATGACAAACTCAATTAAGTCACAGGTTAGAGGATGACGGTGCAACTGTTAGAAAAAAGATGCTGCAATGCAAGTATGGTGAATATTTAAATATATTCATTTCTACACTTTCAATCCTACTCATTCATTTAAATCACTAGATCATTTGAATTTAAAAAAATACATGCACTTTTACTGACACTATATGTAGACATAATGGCGGTATTTTCCACAAATGGTATTTGAACATCAAAATACAAGTTAAGAAAGTATATTATGTTGGGAAATGGTCTTTGTGCCCATGTTCTTATGTCCAGTTTTTTGAGTATCTAAAACAAATCTTTAGAAACAAAGTTTAAATGGTTATTGTTGCTGTTCCTGGAGATTACTCGCTCTGCTGCAGCAGTGTCATGACTCACTAAGAGGCTTGAGTCTTGTGCTTAATGTTGGATATTTATCAAGCCCTCCCCTCTTCTGAAATTCTCCTTCTTCCCCCCAAAAAAGAACTCAATTTCTGCATTAAATTCAGCTGAATTCAAGTGCACTTGCTGATTTGATGATGATATTTTTACAGAATGATGTTTCTTCATGTTCCTATAAATACACACATCTTAAATAAGCCTATTTAGCAAACACGCTTCTTTATTTTCCATTTTTATCATTCACGTGTCGCCTCTGATTAACAGTAGCTTCAGTGGGGAATTTATTTGAACATCTTCTGCACCTGAGAGTGAAAAGACAGAAACTGCAGATTTTTTTTACGTCGAGCCATATTTATCATAAATATCTACAGAAACCCTTTTGAAACTCCACCAGAAACTGAGTCTCTGAGCAGAACTACTTTCTTCCTCCGCCGGTCAGCTCACCTGTTCGAAGCCTTTCTCACGCTGAGTTTTGCGAAACGACCAAACAAGCGATCCACCTCAGATTTCCTGCGTATGATCCCATCTTCAGGAGAGAAAAGTCTTTATGGTTATTTTCTCTAAACGGTGGGTAAAAAAAAAAAAAAACAGTATTTCCGATCGTTTTCTGTCCGTGCGAAGCGTCACCGAAGATATCGATGCAGGCTGTCCATCATTGGTGTCTGCGGCTCTGCTGGAGGAGGGAGGGAGCTGACAGGTCCCAGATCAGAGAGGGGGGAGGAGACCTGAGCATCACTGGACCTGCCATCAGTGTCCACAAGTCACCACACACACAGCATGTGCAGGTGATGATGGACGGTCCAGGCTGCTCAGTGTGGACATGTTAAATATATATCATGTGTTTTTTTTCACAGCAGAGACAGAAGACACTAATGTGAAATGTAACTCAGCATTATGTTCAAATTTGAACTGAACTTGAGTATTTTTCTTGTAATGCTGCTATAGTCCTGCTCCACTAAATTTCAGATGCAGTGATTCACATCTTTTACTTACTTATTGTCCAGGTATGTGCACAAGTATTACAACAAGTAACTTCCATACAAGAGGCAGGTGGGTATGACAGTGTGGTATGTACAAGTATATAGAGAAAGGATTGGTTTTGCATGTAAAAATATACCCTGCATTCAAAATGTAAGCGACTTAATATAAAACTTATCATTTATGCATTGTATTGTTATAAATGTCATTATTTGAGGATCTTCTACATGTGTCTTAGCAGCATTTTACAAGTGTAGCTGCTCCATATGAAGCTAGTCTGAACTGCTTTTTATTGTTAGTTTAGTAGAGTGGTTCCCAAACCGGGGGTCGGGGCCCTTCAGGGGTTCACAGGGTAAATATGAGGGGCCGAAGGAAAGATTAAAAACAAAAAAAGTACCGGGGAAATGTCTCTTTGGTGGAACTGATGACAACTCTTGGACGTCAGAAAAGTGACAAGGCTTTATTTTTTAAAGCTTTTTTAATGTAAAATATTCATTTGAGCAGTAACCAGTTACTGTAGTTCTGAGTAGAAGTACAAGTACCTTAAAAGAGGTGTTATGGGAAAATACAGTAGTTTTTACCACTTTACTATTACACAATTATATTCAAAATATATGATGTTTTTTAAATACAACACTTCACCATTAGTGAAAAGGTTGACAGAAGAGTTACTACATACATACATACACATTAATGCATCAGTAATAATAATAATAATAATAATAATAATAATAATAATAATAATAATAATAATAATAATAATAATATTTTACACTGCAGAAGTACTCAAGGATTTAATCAAATGACCAAAACAGACACATTTTGGTCTTTTTTCTTTGATAATTTGCAGATATAACAGCATGGATGCCCTCTGCTACAAATCTCTAATATCACTTTTTGTGCCTGTATGCAACAATTATACCTATTTTTGAAGATTTGTGAGAAAAGGTGCAGTGTAAACACACACACACGCACACAAAATTGCTTTCAAATGGGCTCCGTGAATGGTCACATTCACTGGAAGTCACTTGATTGGCCATCAATCACATGATGGGCAATAATTTGGGTGATTGAGAGAGACGTCCTTCATCACGATGCTTCTCCTGTGGCCGCACCAGCTCACACTGCGTTCGCCCCACCTCCTCCTCTCTCTCTCTCTCTCTCTCTCTCTACATCACCCTGAAGGCATAAGGTTAAAAGAGAAATCCCTTGGCAATATACGGAGCTCCACCACTAATCCCGGCTTAGACTTGAGTACCTATTTCAGCCACCTAATGCCCCCTCATGGATGTGGTCACTTTAAGATGCCACTTTTGTTCAACATTTTCTCCTTTTTTGACGATATCACACTAAAATCATCACTCATCACAAATTATCTGTCTTCATCTCGATGGTATATGATCTCTGACTACTTATATAGTCCCTCATTTACTGTATATGTTAAGACCTGTCTTTAGAAATCTTCCCCGTAATCGAGATATGAACAATGCAGGACATGATCACGGTTCTTCTTTTGTGCATCTGTGGTCGTCTCAAACTGAAGGCAATTAGCGCTGTAATAGACTTTGGGATTGTGTCCTCGCTGGGAGTGGGTTTAGGTCAGTCCATTAATAGAAACAGTGTGCTGGACACACAGAAAAGGTGCTTACACACAGAACATCTGCGGACGCTCGCCTTTGGTCGAGCTCCTCAAACTACGGTGTCTGATTTGAATATAATCCTGCGTTTAAAGCACAACATCGGAGCGTCTGTAGGATCTATTGTCCCTCTAAGTGCGAGGAGATGGATCATTGTTCAAACCATCTGTCACAACAATACACTAAATATGCAGTCCTGTAAAGCTATAACCACTCATACTTTTTTTTAGATTGCTTCATTTCAATTGGATGCTGCTGCGGTGAGAGAGAATCAAGAAGTGGCAGACCAATCACTCTCCCCTTCGCCAAACCTCATTAGGTTTAGGGCTGGCTCCAGGTGCATAGAGATCTATTGAAAGCCTCTTTACATCTCTGCCAGAAGGCACATGGTAATTACTGCGTCCTAAACCCTGGCTTTCCCAGAGTGCACCGTGACACAGTGCAACAATTGTCTGTCTCCCGCACGCCGGCGTCCCGCTGCATTTCCAAGTCAATCAGACTCCGCAGCTCCTTCATTTATAACCCTCAGCCATTCGACAATGTGCTTAATCCAAACTGATGCGATGAGTCTCCAAGTTAGGCCTGATCACATCAT
>JAOXYL010000105.1:22530038-22541104 GCA_028564955.1 Terapon puta
TCACTGATTGCTTCAGACTTTGCTGACTAACCGGGGGGTCGAGCAGTTTCATCACTCCTTGACCTCAGACTCACCTCCACATTGTCTGACAAATAACCTAAACGTTAGCACTCCCACTAATCCCCAGTGCAGGGTGGCCACTTGATACACAAGATAAATGGAAAGTCGCAGCAGCGCCGAGCTCTCGGAGGAGCTCTCGGTGTGTTGGAGGCTCGCTGATGAGGTCAGCGACAGGCCGTGAGTGAGTCCAAGATACATTGTTCTGCTGAGTACCAAAGTACAGTACATTTTCTTGTCTAACGCCGCGTGTAAAGACATTCCAGACGCCATTATCAGGCCGACAGATGGGACTGGACAAACACTGAGGCCAGGCTGTACGAGAGGTTAAAAAGTCTATTAATAGTTAAGGGTCAGTTGTTTGTGATAAGAAAGGGCTATTGATTAATTCCAGCTGAATAAAGACTAATCTATTAACGACATGTCTTTGTGTGGGAATAAAAAAAACGACTGAGTGTGCTCAAACACACTTTCTCAGAGCTGACACCGGATCAATTGGATTGTAATGTCCCCTCGCAGAAGAGAGCAGAAACATCCAATAGTATGACACAAGATATAGGACACTTTTAACGAGGTGTCACATATCTTTGCCATAAAGGTTTCTCATGCATTCACACCTCCACGCCTTCAGCTGCCTCGCATTGCGCTCGCTCGGTCATGAGATTGTGCTCTGTCTTGTGATGTGTCCTGATATGAGAGTGGACACACACAGCGGCCCTCTGTTAGCCAGGCCTGACCCCGACTGTGCTCTGTTTCATTTTCTTATAGTCTCATAGTAAGCACACACTTCCCCTTTAAATCGGCAGCTTAATAAACCATCGGAGCCCCCACCCCGGAGCCCCCACCCCTCCACATTACACATCAGTAGTGCACGGTGGTCACATGCTGCTGTCTCACAGTAGATGACGAGAGATGATCAAACAGGCCTGAACTTCCCGTTACACGAGGCTAAGATACTGTCCCTGCACCGTGTCGGCTAAAAATACGCTTTTCCTATTGATTGTTTTGACCCATCTATGTAATGCATTTGTGGAAAAAGAAATGAGCCGTCCCTGGTGGCCACTATGCTAAATTTAGTGCAGTGTGTACTACAGAAATGTGGATTTACTCTGAGTGCACAAGTTATTGATATTGTTATATATTTTTTTGTTATCTAAGCATAAAGGAGAGCAATGAAACTACATAATCACATTAATCTCTCTGTGCAGATTGAAATAGAAAATATAACCCCCGTCAAAGAATCTGAGAATAATTTATGGAGCTTTATTTAGTCCCTGACTGTAAGACATTTATATTCAGATTTTATGGATATATGACCTGTTAGCAATAGGTTAAGTCATTTTTTTTCTCTATCTGGTCACTTTGTGTTGCTAACATACAGTAGTAGGAGCTGTGGCAATAAAAGAATAAAGGACAGCATGTGGTAATAAAAAATACAACAAAAAAGAGCCCAATAAAGCAATAAATCTACGATAAGATCAGAATAGAAAATAAGATATGAACCTGTTGGTGGAGATGAGGGACACCAGCCCTCTGTGTCATCCAGATTATGTTAACAAACCATGACAAGACCCGTACATTTCTGTTTACTCTGATTTTTTATTTTATTTTATAGAAGACAGACTACAACTTTTATGTCCAGTTGTATTTTTGTAAGACAGTTCTCCAAGTTGTAAATGGTATTTTAATCTTGTCTTTTGTTCTTTTGTGCAGAATGTGAATTATCACCAAGCTACAAAAAATGTAAAAGTTAATAGATTTCTGTTAACTGCATGTGAATATATGAGTGTACTCCATTAGTATGTTTATGTAGGCGATTAGAGAAAGTTGAGGAGACTCATTCGAGAGCCACCACGTTAAACTAAACCCTGGCGAACGTGTTTCACAGTCGAACAGGTCGTCCTGGCAGCCTCGTGCATCGTGACCGACCGACTGTGCCGCTTCGCCGTCTCCCTCGCCTCAGCAGGGTCGGACAGTCAGCGGTGCATGAAGGATCAGACGTGAGACTTTTCGATTTCTGGACGTGGTCACGTAACCACCAGGTCACTCTGCCCCTGCCCATTACTGTCCACTAAACCTCAGCATAGCTAACTGCGGGACTCGTTAAAATCAAATTACACTCTGACTGCAGGTCACTCATGAGTAACTAATGCAATTACAGAGAGCAGTACTTTGTAAGGAATTCTTTTATCACTAAGTAAATCTCCCCTAATTTCCCCTTTGCCATCTTTGGCTGTAGTCTCATGTAGCATGGGACACATAGAGAGCAGGCTCAGGGCCTTTTTGTAGATAGAAACCAAGATTATTTCCTAACCGAGCAGACGTGCAGAGTCCTGCTGTGGTTTCCTCTAGTTTCACAACAAATACACCAATTATCCAGATGATGGCACTGGAAAAAAAACACTTACTGTTCAGCTAATAATAATTTATTCAGAGTCTCTCCTCCTGAAGTGTTAATTGAAAGCAACAACAAAAAAATGAGAATACATTCGGTGCGCCAGACTGTTGGAGCGCTGTGGGTCAAACACTTTAGAGACACCTCACCGCCCGTCACTGACGATGACTCTGAATCAGCTCGCAGAAAGGAGAAGCTGCATATGCAAAACCTCAGGCTGACGTCACCGTACCAACGCTCTCAAATGACTGTTGGCTGTTATATTTACCATGTTCACCATCTTACTTAAAAATGCAGTTTTTACATTTCATGAAAAAAATGGCACTATAAAAAAATAAACTATTATAAGAGTAAGATTCTTTCATTTAAAACTCAAAGAAAATGTGTGGCTTTGCAGGTAAGACACACTGATGCTTGAACTTTGCAGCATTGTTTTTTTCTTCCAGTCAGTTCATTGTTGTGTCGTGGACTCATTAGAGCCAGGAGACGGGTTTTACACAGGGTTTTTGTTTTTAGAGACAATGGATGACTCGGCTCAGTTGATCTACGACCTTCAAACCTGTTCCTGCCTTTTGTGCGCGCTCTCATTAACCTCCACAGGATAAAGGCCTCGTCGTAGGAAATGTTTCCTCGCCTCGACAAACACACCAGATCCTTTGCTCAACGCAATCTGAGGCCGAACACATCTTAAGTCGTGTTTGCCGAACGTGTTTGTAAGTGGAGATAAAAGCAAAGCGAACGTTCCTCAGTTTCGATCGGTCGCTCTGACTCTGCTCAAATAAAGCATCACTTGATTTACTTTTCCCTTCTATAACACACAACATGAGCAGTGTGTTGTGGAGTTGGCGTTCCTTTAGAGTTAACGGTCGTCTTGGTGACTTAATTATTCACATACTACCCCTCCCTCGATGGCGGACCCTGTGGGAGGTTTGCATTTCCTGGAGGCACCGAGTAGCAAAGGGCAACGCCGCCTGGCTCTGACCTTGAGAGCGTCTGATGGTGAAAGAGAGAAAGACAGACACTCAAGATAAAGCTGCTGCCTGGAAAAAGGAGTTCAGTGTACAGTGATGGTGGAAATGTTTAAAGGTATGGAAAATGAGCTGCACTAAATAGAAAATAGTGTAGAAAAGATGGAAATAATTCAGTCAAACCAACAGGATTGATACCTGTTGATGTATTATAGTGAGAGTAAGCTTTGGATAACATGAAATGTAAATAGGAAGTAATACTAATCTGTCCCGCATGTCAGGGTGTAAAGCAGCTTGCTCAGTGTCAGTTGTGTCACTTCCTCTCCTCAGGATCACATGTTCAGTTGCTGTGTAATCACTTTGTCTTAGAAACACAAACCAGCACAGGATGTTCACTTCAGAGCTCGGTGTGTCACTGTTTAAAGCTCCAAGTTTGCGACACTCGCATCGAATGTTAATGACTGATCGCTGACGGCAAAGTGTTTTTGTTTCTTTTCATTTGACAGGAAATTTCACGACACCTTCGCCCGACCACGCTGCGCGCCCTTTACGGGAAAGACAAAGTGAAAAACGCCGTCCACTGCACAGACCTCCCTGAAGACGGCGTTCTGGAGGTGGGTGGTTCGTCACTGCCACGTGCTCATTGTGCCCTCCACGTGCGCCCACACCATTTCATCTGTGTGGCTCCTCTGATCCCACAAATAGGTTTCCTCTTTGTCTCCGGGGCCATGCATAACCATCCACCTTGCATTTAGCCAAGAACAAAACCCCCGTCTCTGTGAGGCCCGTGTCTTTAGACGAGTCTCATGACTCTGCTCTGTGGGCCGGGGCAACCTTAGCTCACACTGGTGTTGAAGAGAACAAGAGTGGCAGAGGAATTTGAAACAAAACCATTGTTTCGCAGGGAGTGGGTCTGACCCATCGAGCGTCATTGTTCAGGAAAACTCCTGATCTGTGGCTTGGACAAATGCCTCCTTGTTAAACATTAGCCTGCGACTGACTGAGCTGCCATTTTCCCAAGACTGGGACGCGGTGGCCGAGAGAGCGCCTGAGCAAAGAGTTTGCTGTGTGAACTTTCACAATGTCACTATTCTGGTATCAGAGGAAGGTCAGACTCTTTGATATGAACTTTTCAATTCCCTTTACAGGTGCAGTACTTCTTCAAGATTTTGGACGGGTGAACGTCGGAGGAGAAAAGACGTGCGACTACATACTCAAAGACTTCACAGTTGTCTCATTTTTCTCTTTATTGTTTCAGCCTTATGCAGATTAAATAAAGTGACAAGAGCAGACTCCTGACAAGTGTTTTGATCTTCAACATTGAATTAAGTATTTTCACACCAACTAAACATCTTATTACACGGGATACTGCATTGCCTCTGATATTCTCTAACTTTTTGACCAGCGACTTTGGTATTGGATTCATACATTAAACTTTGAAAAAAATGTACAACTGCATAAATATAAAATTCTTCCACCATGAAAATGGCTAAAACATTCAATAGTAAGTCGCATCACGTCGTGTGATGTCTCCAGCAAAACAGATTTCAAAGCACTGAGTTGCCACTGTTTCCATGGAGGTGACAGTCTTCTAGGCTGGACCCACAAAGCTCTACACTATGAATTAAGAATGAACAGATGTAAGAGTATCAAACAGAAATGTCATCAAACCATATCCTAACAGCTAAGGTGAACAACAAAGAAAAAAGGTGTACAAATGAACACTTGGATAAAGAAACACGCAAAAACAAAACGAGAAAAAAAAAAAAAAAGAAAATCCATGGAGCGCAGTCATTTACTCAAACATGGGCCTTAAAGGTTCAGAGTACCTTAGTTATTAGCTAGTATTTCAGTTAGTCAGAGCACATTGACACACACTCCACATACACACACTCTCACGCGCGCACGTAGAGTAACACATGGACACGAGCGCACGCACACACACCTTGGACCACTAAAGCTGACATAAGACGGAAGAGATTACAACAGGACTCGACTACAGCACTGGACACTCCAAAAATATATAGAAACCACATTAGGATGAAATACTTTGGGGACAGAAACACAGCTCGCTACACGTCAGTAGTGGAATTGCAGTTTTACAGTAATAGATGAACACATCCCATGGCTCAAGGAATATTTTCATGTACAGTAGAATAAATATTTGCTATTGCTACTCTTGTATTTTACATTCTAACCCTCGACAAACACAGAAAAAGCTAGTGTAAAGCACACAGATTAAGTGTAGGTCCTGTATATTATGAATGTTCAAAGACTAGTGGTGTTTATCTGAACTCTTTTTTTTTTTATTTATTTATTATTATCTCTACATTTTATTCGTTTCAAAATGAGAGTGCTCGTCATGGCTGAGGTCACGAGTTGACTGTGAACTTAATGTCAAAGCGTCCTTGGTAGCGGTCCTTCTCGCTGTAGTCGATGTTGGCGCCGAACACTTTGCACTCGACGCGCAGCTCCTGGTCCAACGTGAGGTTGGTGAACTGAATGGCCACCAGAGGCTGCAGGTACTGAGGGTGCAGCAGTTTGCCGTAGTATGGGTAGTACTGCAGGGGAAATCCTTCGGCCATGCCAAAGTACTTGATCTCGCCGATCTTGCCTTCATCTTCATCTCTCTGTAGACGCAGTAGTTTGATTTGAATTAAAATGATTTCCTTTCATAGTAATAATAGCAAACGCGTCATAGCCAGATGCTATCGAACATACCTTGTTTTTGCAGTGGATGGGGATCACGTTGGGTTGTGCTTTGCTCTGCAGAGCCTCGGGGAGCGACTGATTGTCAGTGGGAGCCTGAAAAGAGAGAGACTGGTTGGTGAACGACATCCTGGGCAGGCGGCGGCGTCGAGGCTTGTGGTTTTTATGCGGCGCAGCTTGCATGCAACTCGGTGCGATGTGAGTGGATCTAGAACAAGACTGAGATGAGTCTCCAGCTCGAACGAGGCAAAGTTTCTGCACAGTTGCCACGGCAAATTCAAAACCTTTGATCCAACTGAAACTTGCAAAAATACGCTGCTCTCTCTGTAGGTCTTGTCAAAATGTGGCGCCTTCATTACCCATTGTGCAACCCCACAGTTTGTTTGTCTAGATAGTTCGGTGATAGCCTCAAACCACCAGCCTCGTGCAAAGATGAAAAGTTTTTTTTGTTTTTTTTTCATTTTCAAACTTGTACTCTACCACCACGGCCAACTCAAGTGACTTTTGTCAGGCAGCCTTGTTCACACGTCGCACTAACAGTAATAGTTCCTCTTTGATGCGTATTTCTGATGTGTGATCCCACATTAAAGATATTAATCCGTACCCCTGCCTGTGGATTTGCTGCATTCAAGTGACATCAAAACTCGTAAAATCCATCAAATCTAACTTGTAGTCTGCAGCTGAGTGCTTGAAAAATAATGTCCCGTAAAGACCAAATGGAATCAAACAGGACTTGTTTGTTTTACTGCCACTGGATTAGGCTGATTTTTACTCACAGTAACGTTTTTGTGTTGCCGATTTGAGAAAAATGTCCTAACATCTAACAGAGGACTCACTCCTTTCACTCACCCCGGCAGATTTACCATCAGATCGGCAATTACCACCGTCTAGTTTGCTTTCTGCGGCAAGTCACTACTTGTATAACAGTTTTATTGTTTCTTTATTGGGCCTTTATCAGCGCGGATGCCCCCGTGATTTGCCAAAGCTGTAATGTCGTAAGCGTGCGGTAAATCTACCTTTGGTCTGAAGTTGACGATCCTGTTGAGCTTGACAATGATGCACGGTTTTCCCTCCTGGAAGCCGTAGGTGGGATCGGTCAGGCCCGAGCAGCTACCGAGCCAAGACCTGAGAAACCGGCAGGCTTTCCTCTGCCCTTGATCGCTCTCCACGGTGCCGCGGTCCACGTACGTACGAGGGGTCTCTGCAAGCGGCACACAAACACACAGCAGAACTTTAAACGTGAAGGGAGCTCCACAAAGACGAAGCGCCGCATTTTTCTTCATTTTCACGGGAAATAAGAACATCAGAATAATATTTTAAGCGTGACTGGATTATATTGAATCACATCGAGTAGGAAACAGGGTTATACTTGCCTCCACAGTTTTCATAATTCAGCTGGTTGGGCTGATTAGTGTCATTGTACTTATTAAGGAAGTTGTTCATGGCTTCGACGTACGCCTCATATGAGGATGGGGTTTTCTTACTGAAAGAGATTTCAGATTTCTCTGAGCGGGGGGTGTGCGAGAGACCTGAAAAATCACAAAATTGCTTTGATTATACGAGAGTTAAATGCAAAAACACATTGCAAACATAAAACTGTTTTTTTTTTTGGTTGTGAAGTGAAATTCCTGACAGGAGCTCCACCGCGTGCCATGTAAGCTTTTCTTTGTCGAACCCAGGGGGAGTCTCTGCTCTATTATCTTAGGACAACAATGCAGGGTCTTGGGGATTTCCTCAGATGGTCTCTGTCAGCTCTTTATAGCAGTAATTTTCCACAGACCTTGTGCACGGGGCCCTCGGCGAGGCGTGGCACGAAACAGGCCGAGAGGAGCGAAAAAAGGAAGCGCAACATTTCTGAACCTTTTCTCCCTGCCTCCCCGCTGGATCTGCTCGCTCTGCTGCGGCGGTTATGAGCAACACTCGAGGCATTTGTGCAACAGAGACGGAGAAGTAGCGTTCGCGTCGCAGTGGTGGCCTGTGAAAGTTCACCAATCCCCTGCCCCCACCCATCCACTCTCACGTGTGTCTCTCTCACAATGGAAACTTTTAGCCCCAGAGTGAGAGGCGGGCTCTGTGTAGAAAAAAAAAAAAAAAAATCTAACTACTCCCTGCTTCCTTTATCTTGCCACTACTGGAAACTCTCTCCGGCTCAAAGCGGCCCACACTTCTCTCCCTGCCAGGCAGCTCTTTGATTGTCAGCGGCCGCTGACGGCTGACAGACGGAGCGGGCCGAGCCGCGTGCGCAGAGCCGGTCATTTACGGCGGCCGGCTAAAAATACCGCCGAGGCCAGAGCATGTGCTGTGCAAACAAGTACTGGCACAACAAGACGAGGCCGGGCAATTAAAATCCACACGTCTCCGAGCTCCGAACGTTTCAGAAAACGCTCGTCTGGGGCGGCGTTTTGATGCTTTCACAAGATTACAGATTAGAATTGATCTCCAGAAAAACAAGCTTAAAGGCCCTTAGCTGCGGCAAAACAACATTTTCACCCTCCTTCCCTTTTTTTTTTTTTTTTCCCTCCTCTTCAAAGAATGAACTCCAAACTCTGCCACGCGTATGTAAACACGCCGGCCGTGACACATGCAGAGCACACATGAATCGCTTCAGCCACAATGGGTGTGTGAGCTACAACAGTTCCCCCGTAGCCTGAGGGGGGAAACATTGACTGGCTGAGAGGAGTGAAGGACAAAATGGCTGAACCTATCTAAGGTCAGAAAGACTCCTGATAGAGGAGCCGCTTAAAGGCACACCCCAACAGTCGTTTCTGAACCGCAGGCGCCACAAAGCAGGCGGGGGGCGTTTGCCAAAAATCACATCTGATCGCCGACTGGTGAGGCGTCCATTACAGGCAGCGCATGGCTCACAGAGATAAAGGTCGTGTTTACCTGGGGGGGCGACTCTGTCCTGGTAGGTGGGCTTGTAGTTGCTTAACGTGAGCAGCAGCGCCTGGATGGTCCCGACGAAAATCCCGGCCAAGCATCCGTAGAATATGACGTAGAACAAGAAGATTTTAACTGTGAGGAGAAAGAGAGGTACATTTCATTAGTAATGTAAAGGGATTAGAGCCGCCACAGGTATGTTAAACCGATTAATCTGCCACTGTTTCGACGAGGAATCGTTTAGATGAGCTGATTTTCTCCTTTTAGTTTCTCAAATGTGAGGGTTTGACCGTCACGGCATGTCTTGTTCTGACATTTTATAGATAAGCTCGTATATTAACAAAGTTACGGCGAAGTTTTGCGTCAAAGGTCGACATATTTTAGCAGCATTAAGTCAGAGTCTCGCTTTAAACGAGGTGAGAATTAGCGGCTTCGTCTCTCCAAACTGTCGGCGTTCAAGGACAAAACCGGGGGATCACATGCAGGAGATCATCCACAAACTGTCTCTTCTCATCACAGAGGCCATTTTACAACAGTGGTGGTGGAGTAAAGAGGGAGGGGGGGTGGGGGGGTTCACCCAATTTACAATTTTCTCCAATTATGCAACAGCGGGAGGGGGCCGTGCTTCCAGTCCGACTGGATGAGTCACTCGTGCTTCCTGTCAACGCCACGGCCACCTCTCATGCCACCCCCCCACCCCCCTCCCTCTCCGTGTGTCGCCACTTCCAACAGGTTTGGCATAAGAAAGAAAACGTTGCCTTCACTTCACTGAGCAACAACGCTTCACTTTTTCCTCCTCTGATTTTGTGCATTGGAGACAGAAAATGTGTCATTAGCACTTTCAGTCAACTTCAGCAAAAGGGGGGGGGGGGTAAAAATCAATACTTCAATGTCACCTCCTACTGAAATGTGTCACTAAAAAGCTTTTACCCTCTTTAGATTTGCCCCATTTGTTCTCGTTGGCGTCCCCCTTGTGCGGCGCTGTATCTTTAACACAACTACTGTGGTCCCGATTGGTGTGAAAATGTTTTTTTTGGACGATCTCGGAGATCAGAGTTTCTCCAGAAACAGCATGTGACTGGAGGAAAGAATAAAAAGAGAGAGAGAGGGAGAGAGAGAGAGAGACCTCCTGTGGGATTTGTATCTGACAGCCCCACAGTTTCCAGCAGCACACCCTGAAAGCAGCTAACTTTACTGCAGCAACACTTTACAAAGGCCTCGGGGGGCAAACTGAGTATTTTATATATTAATATGTTTTCTGAATTCATGACAGCATCTTGAACTGCTGCATGTTTATGTTTAAGGAGTGTGACAGTTGAAATCTGTGGAGGAAAAAACAGCATTTTCTTCCTGCTACCTGAACGCCTCAACTCTCTCATCATCAAATAATCAAATTTTCCATTTAACAAGAGCTTCGTTTTCTTTACGTCCACCCTCATTTCTGCTTCTTTTTCTTGTTTGTTTGGTTCCTGAACCAAGACAAAACGGCCGGATCGTCATCAACAACCATCCCAATCCCTGATGTGTCTGCTGTCCTTGTGGCACCTTCCCAAAATGTCCTCCCGCCGCCGGCTGCGTTTCCCAATCGTCCCGCCGAGGAACCAGTTTGGCGGGTCGCTAACAGGTTCGACTCCGCGGCGAGTCTCCCGCCAAACATGCCGAGACGCCTGACGGAAACTCTCGTCTGTGTAACCGCCTCTCACACTGTGTTTGGTTTGTTTTTTTTTGCATTTCAAACACTCTGGGGACGCCACCGACAACAACGTCTAAAAAAAAAGGGCTGATGTGGGCAGCTCGTGTCTTCCACCACAGTTCAGAAACGTTTCCTAAATTCAAAAACAACATCTAAAATGCGCGTTTGCCTCTTTGGAGACGTTACGACTTCCCCGTTCCAACATGGCCCCGCGGCCCCCACCTCCACCGAGAGCTATTTTCTAACGAGCGTGCCGCTGCGTGGTGCACCTGTTGAGAGGGAAACTACTGACGAGCTGCGTGAGGTCAGACCACGTGCGGACGCTTCTTCGGGACGTTTTAACCCTCCGTGTGTTGGGGACAAT
>JAOXYL010000105.1:22678612-22710819 GCA_028564955.1 Terapon puta
ACCCATCAACTTTAAACAAACACTAAATATAAAAGACGAGCGTCAATGGTATAATCAATACTGACACACAGCACAGTGACACACACAGTCACACAGTACCAACAGCATAGTCTGGATTAAAGGATCACTATAAGGACACTTGTGCTTCAATCTGTACAGGTAAAATATTTCCTTATTCATAATTTTCTTTTTTTTTTTTTTTTAATAAAGTGTCGACGCAATTAACATTAAAAATTGCATAGCCATCTCAGATCTGTTATCTCTACCAGTCTGCTTAAACTACAAACACTAACCTAGCCTATGTCTTTGTAAATGAGAGAAAAAGTTATTTATCTGCTCAAAAACTACATTATGAAACTCAAATATAAGGCCGTATCTATGAATGGAATGATTGTACTGTCCAGGCAAAGGAAAAAAAAACGATCTATTGTATACATAAAAGCAAACTCACTTGGAAAGTAAAACAAAAAGAGAGAATTGCATTTGACAGCTGCCTATAGAGGGTTTCATCTGTGACACTGAGCGTTTCTATTTGTGATTCTTGTGGTCCCGATCGATAGGAGTGTACGCGTATGTGAGTATAGTTTCGTACAAAATCAGTAAATATGGCGGTTTCTTTGGTGTTCAGTTATGCAGAACTGTTTTGCAATCGTGAGCTTCGGTGTGTAATCGTAGACCTGTTTGTGTACCATCTGTGGATTTGTGACAAACACGAAAGAAATAAAGATTTTTACCAACATGCTGTGTGCTGGTGGCCTTTTTTTTTTATTCTTCTTCTTCTAAATAATGCTAAAGCTACAGCCATCCACGCCCGCCCGGGATGGCTTCACCTGCAGGGCAGATGTGTCAAACATTTCGCATATTGTGGCGGAGTCTGACTCCATTTTAGGTCACGGCGACCAGAAGAACATCGGGCCTGCAAACACGCACGCTGGTATACGATGATTATGATATGAGATAATAACTGTGAGTGATGGTGGATATTATAAGTGTCAGCTGATGGATCTGGAATGATTTCACGCAACAATTTGACATTGGGGGAAAAAAATGCTTATTTGCTTTCTTGATGACAGTTAGATGAGAAGATTGATGCCACTTTTATATCCGTGCACGCAAAGTTGCGGCTTCACGGAGGAGGTCATGTGGTGCAAATATCTCGGTCAGAAGCAGCCCATAACCAGACGTGAAACCACAAATAAGACACAATACTTTCATTAGAGAGCTTAAAGGATGCAATTAGGTGCCATTTTTTCAGCTATTGGACACAGACAGACCGTCTTTTGTTTTTTATGTGAAGCTAAGCTAGCTGACAGTAGCTTCAGACAGACACACGAAAGTGGCATCGATCAGCTCATCCAACTCTCAGCAGGATGGTTCATGTGTATATTACCCCAAAATGTCTCCCAACATATTCCTTTTTCAGCGACCCAGCTAATAAACACACAGCTGTGATTGTACCGAGTCAATAGATACACGTGTGCAGGTGAACATGTGACGCTGTGTCCTCTCACTGAAAGTGAATACACACATATATATATAAATATACATATAGAGGGATATATGTTTCTGTATATGCTGGGGAATGCAAGCTTCTGTGGATCGATATGTAGGCGAGGGAAAGAGAGAGAGGGGTCGAAAGAGAGAGAGAGAGAGAGAGAGAGAGCATGGGGGTATCACAGTGGAGGTGGTTGCTCAGAGGTCAGTGGTGGCCTTGGCGGTGAGGGCCTGGATGCGGCTGGTGTTACAGTTTTTGCAGAGGACGTGTCCGTCCAGAGGGTAGCAGCCCTGGTTATCCCCCTCTGAGAGCAGAGAGCCACAGTCCTGCAGGACACAGATACCCCGTTTAGTCCACACAACACAAACACAGTCATTATCCACGCTCACCGATCAGGCACATTCGTACGCTCGCTGTGCTCACGCCCTAAATGAGACGTTTACTGCCGTTTAAAAATCAGCAGCAGCTACAGGAGGCTCTCTGCAGAACAGCCTGCGAGGCTGAAGCTGTTTTTCTACCAAGCTGTGGGAACAGTGCCTGTTTCTCTGCACTGTCACCTGTCAGGATTTCTTTTTATTTTGATTGTCACCTCTTTTTTTTTCTTCTTTGGAAATGTTTATATTTGGAGATGATAAAACTCTGCTCCTCTTTTAAAGATTTTACAAAGAATATTTTTCAACCTGTGTTACTTTGTTTAGTTTTCTTAATATGTGTTCATTTCCCTTTTGTAGGTAAAGAACAAAATCATCAGGAAGCAGCTGTATTTGCAGCTCTTTTTTTGCACAGGTGAAATATTATTAGATATTTTCATGCTCTAACAGTGTGGCTCTGTATGTGGAAATATCAGATATAACTGTCCCTCGGTCCGTGATTTTGGTCCAAGCTGAAATATCTCAGTGGCTGGTGGATGGACTGCCATGAAATCTTGGCAGATAAACAGTATTAAAGGACTTGGATCAGAATCTGAGTAAAAAAACTTGATTGGGACACCCAGAAGGACAAGAAACAGACTGTGTTATCTAACTCTGCGCTGACTGGTTCAGTCTGGGAGGGTTTGGACTCTTAATCATGCAAATCACAAATATCTGACTGTTCTTGTTTCTCTATATCAAGATAAATCAGACAGAACAGTTTAGGTGCACACTTTGCTTTGGCATTATTTTCTCATTGTCGGTGGCACTTACACTCGTCACATCTCTGAGTCTCTCTCCCAAACACACACACTCGGTGAGAAATACAACTCCATCTACTCATGTCTCCCTGGTGACAAAATTCTTCTCTTGTTGAGCCCCTTCAGCTGAACTAATCTGCTTTGCTTTCCTTTGACCTTTATGTCTGCCAAACGCTCTGTGTACTCACACTGCCACCGCTCTTTGACAATGTGACACGTTACTTCTCTTTTAGCCGGGCACGTAATGTCTCAGCGCCGCTTATCTGCCGGCGAGCGGCGGCTGACAGATCGGTTACTATGTGGGTCCGTGAACTTTGCAGAGGAGAGACGGGGGAGCTATTTTGAGGCGGGTAAGGGAGGGATGATTCAGTCGTCTCGCTGTAAAGGTGACTCCGGGGACAGGCAGGTACGCTGTGTTTTACTCCCTGTGCTACATAAACCTGTGTGCTAATTAAAGGGGGCTCACGCACCTCGCAGCGGTAACACTGCACGTGGAAGTCGCGGTCGAGGGCCACGATGCGGACGGTCTCCTCCTGGCCCGGCGCCGGCATTATAGGCTCAGAGCACACACAGCAGCGTGGAGCGAACTTCCTGTGAGAGACAGCGGAGGAGAACAGAAATGAGCAGGAAATACAGCGACTGGCACCTGTAGTGATCCATGCTTGATTTTATATGGTGATTTTTCTTTTTTGAGGCTGTAAACACTCTGTATGACAGCAGAAATGAACAGTGATCGTCATTATCAATTCATCAGTTCGAGCTTGAGATGAAGCTCGACTAGTCTGAACAGTGCAAAACCCAAAAATATATAATAAACAACAATACATCAGTGATTAAGGAGCTGGAATAAGAGAAGGTTTGCTTGATAAATAGCATCAACAATTAATGAAAATTATATCCAAATAATTTTGAGTAGTCCATCGTTTTCTGGTTGATTATAGTCTGTTTGTGATCGATCGTCATTGTTGTGACCAGTTCAGCCAAAAAGTGTTTTTTTCTCCTTTATTTAATTTGATTTGCATAATTAATATGATGCATAATGCAGGTTGAAAAAAAGGTAAAACTACCTAGTGATTCATGAGGAAACAGACCCTGAGAAAAGCCTTAAAAGAAGTTTCTCTGTTTTTCTCTCCGGTTGATCGTCTCATGACACCGTGTGGAGTCCCGGCCACAAGTTTAGGAACCGGTTCACTACTCGATCTATTGACTGTTTCAGTTCTTCACACAGGAGAAAAACAGGATTTCTTATTAAGACCAATCGTGGTTACACATTATGAAACAGTTCTTTAAAGGAAAAGGTGCAGCTTGTGGATTTGTGACTTTCATTTTTTATTCAGTGGCGGCAAAAGCCAAATTTGTAACTTCTCTGAAATACTTCATATAAACAGGGCACTTGAGTGAAAGCTAAACATAGGAGGACTTTTACTTTTTCAGAGCTGACTTTCTCAAGCCTTCAGATTGGTAAGTCTGGAAATGCCTTCAGCGGGAAGAGGTCTATCTAACAATAGGATGGATGAGGATATGAGAAGCTCGCTGAGATTTCAGGTTCTGTCATGTGACCGAAGGCCGGGCGGACGCTTCTATTTCACATGCCGGCTGAGTGCCTGGGAATCAGGAAGTGAAGCGGCCGCGCGGCTTTGGGGAACCACACGGCGTACAGTATTAGCCGGAGCGAAGGCCCAGGCCCGGGCGTGACTTATTCCTCGACACAAAGGGGCCGCGGCGCCGAGGTCACGCTCGTCATGTGGAATTAAACAACGGCCCGGCACAGCTACTCCACAAAGAGCCAGCTGTTTACTTCTGTTTCCCTTCTGGTCACCGAGCAAACGTTTCTGGTAAGGTGGGGGTTATGCAATCTGCGGATTGTGACACAGTGACAGGAATTTACTATTAAACTCAAGTCTACAGCTGCAGCTCATAAGGTCATCGGGGTTTGGGTGATTTCCCGAAAAAGGAAGCGCAAACATCCCATAGCGATGAATCTGTGACATCAGTGGAGGATTTAAAGCTGCATTAGTTCATGTTAACCATTTGTGAGCACAACATCGACATATTACCAGCTCACAGAGTCTGGATTATCTAACCTTTGACAGAGTTTGAACAATATTAGCATTCATTTGGAGTTTCACTTCTATCTTCCTGTCAAATCTATGTTTAACAGTCACTCGTTCCTTTTAGCTCTGCTTTGGTGTCCACCGGCTTTTTCTCTCCTCACCAGCTCGTCTGCTGCAGGAAGCGTGCAGTTGGTCTATCAGCTGTTTTGCTGCTGAAAAAACTTCAGCTGAGGGGAACCGAAGCATCTTTCATTTCACTTCTTTGTGAGTCACCACGAGTGAAAACTTAGACGAAAAAATTCTGCTTCCTATTAAAATGTGTCACGGTTACCGTAATGTCACACTGCTGTGGGACGTTGGATGTTTACAACAGTCGGACGTGGTGACAGTATTTCAGATCTACTCCCTGTTGGGTTGCATTACTCCAAATTTGTCAATTACTACAAATGTAATTGACAAATATTCACTCTCTTTTAGCTCTGTGGTGGTTTTTCGCTGTTAAACGCTCCACTATGTTCAACAATTTCCTGATGCTGTGAACAGGACGGAGGCTGAACTGAGCCGAAAGATACTAAATCTTTACCAAGAGCCGAAGAAACTGCAGAGATATAATTCTTTGTGGCTTTTTTTCCCCCACACCAAGCACACAGTCTGTGAAGCCATCTGATCAGCTGTTACAAAACGAGCCCCTGACACCTACTTGTGGAAGTCCTCGATGCAGTGGATGTGGTTGGACGCGTCCACGGTGAAGGGGATGCCGTCCAGGCTGCGGTGGCACACCACGCAGGTGAAGCAGTGAGGGTGGTAGGCTTTCCCCGTGGCCCGCAGGATGCGCTCCATGATGGGCTTACTGCAGATGTTGCAGGTCTCGAGGGTGTTCTGCAGACACAAACACACAAACCCGCAGACACCCACACGGTTACACAACAAACCTGATGATGAATGTAGTGATTCTGATGATTCATTTCCAGAGGCCCCCTCAGCGCTTGTTTACAATTAGCACTTCTCTGACAGATTTCAACCGGCGTGACGGATTTGGAGAAGTTTTTCTGCGTTTTCTAGCTTCCGAGCTGGGTATTTTTGTTTTTTTTTTCCCCTTCTTAACGTCCTGTTGCCGGCCACACTTCAGGTGGGCCCGGCGCCCGTTCGTGCCTGCGCAACAAATAAATCCACGCTCGGGACCTTTCGCTCGGCTGTCCTCAAATGCCTCTGAAGCTGAAAGAATCTGATTAGCACTCCTCTCGAAACACAAACACAGTCATTTTTCAGCCGCCCTCACCCACACTCCATCCTCCCATATGCAAGAGTGTGAGCAGTAAATATTTCCACTTTGTGATGACTGCAGGTTTTCTGCAGCCAGACGACTGGGCGAGCGGCCCGCGGGGGGACGTGGCAGCCGCCTGCTCCTGACTTATCTGTGGCATCTCTCTTCTTAATATCTGCCGGGAGACGCCATTTGTTATTTCAATATTTCATAAATAACGACTGCCTCTCTAAACAGCAATGCAATTACAGGGGGATGGATATATCATGTGAGGGTGATCAATGTGCGGCCTGATGTGTCTGTGTGCGAGCTGACGGGCCTCGCTGTCGCTGCTTCTCGCTCAGGCATTTCCTGGATCTCTGTGTCTCTCTGTTCAACCCCCCACCCCCACCTCCTCCTCTCAACAAACCCCAACACACCCTCCCCCCACCCTCACTTTTCTGCGCTTGGCTGGGCTAAAGAGTGCACGGTTCAGCTGTTCCCATTGGCTCCCACCGTAGTAGCAAGCTGCCTCAGTGTTTCCAAACACAGCTCGGGGTGTGTAGCAACACTGCGCTGCGTCATCGGCTGCCTCCCAGACGCACCGCCGGGCCCCGCTGTTTAAAATGACACTTCTGTGACCGCTCGGCCGAGGTAAACTCCATCGACCGTCGAGCCGCGGAGGCACGTGCGCTGACATTTACAGTCTATATGCTAATGAGCGTGGAGGTTTTATAGGATGGGACCCGTTGGAGCTACAACGCGAAAAGGAAATAAAAATGTTGCTGACACGATACCCGTGAGGTGTCTGACTGACTTCTGCACCTCGCGGCCTCCTCGCGACACGATCACGTGTCACCAGAGGGCGAGAGGGCAAGAGACGAGAGCGGCTGATGTACGACCCCGGGGCTGTAAAAAGAGGTGGTTTGAAAAATGGCCGTTTCTTCAAAGCACTCCTGGAGAGGCATTATTTCATGAAAAGCAATGTGTGCAGACAGGCTCGGCATTCTTATTTGTCTTTTTTTTTTTTTTCTTTTTTCTCCCTCTCCAAGACGGTAATAGAAATAAACATTATTCCCAGGGCAACATTTGTGTATAAACAATGTCCATATTGCAATCCTGCTCGATCCTGGAAGTGGAATGAAGCCTTTAATGAGCTCGCTGCACTGAGCCCTTGAGGTTTGCCTCACGCACGCACACAGAGACAGAGAGAGGTAGAGGTAGAGATGAAGAGAGAGAGAGAGAGAGAGAGAGAGAGAGAGAGAGGGAGAATCTATTTGCAACCTGAGAATCTGAGTAAGATACCGGGGCCAAACAGCACTAAACCGTCCTCAAGTCTTACTCATCTGTCTGCATTTCCACTTACTTATTCTCATCTGCCCTTCATGTGGGAATACCTTGCCCTTGTTTAGCTTAACTAGAGCATATGATTTCACAGCACACAGTTCCTCCGGGCCATTGTAATGAGTACAGTACTCAAAAGACAAAATTTCTCTCTTTCTCTCCGATGGTAAGATTCTATGACCTCAATTCATTCATTCTGCTCAGCCTCGGTTGTTTCCTCACCCACTCGTGACTCCTTTTATTTGGCATTAGGTAACACTTATTAGGCCCCCGTTACACAAACGCGGGTCTGCTGTCAAAACCGAGAGCGTCCGTTTCGGTTTTGGTTCCGCGTTTGGGTACAACTTCCACAGATGGTTTGGGAAATTCTGCATAAATCACTTCATGCCCTCTCTGTCAGACACCCAGGTCCTTTGCAGGTTGCCACTAGAGGGCTGTATATGTCTGCAGATGTCCGGGTTTTGCTTTTCCCTTGACTAAATGTGATGTATTCAAGCATATGTATTCTTTTTTTTTTTTTTTTTCTCTCCTCTCCCTCATACATTTCTCTAAGTGTTTGCCCAGAAGGCTAAACAAATGTCTAGGCAGATGAGGTAAAGTGAATTTAGGTCAGGCAGCCTCTTGCTGAACTGAGGGGTGAGCGGAGTGCATTTAAGTCAATTGTGGCCCCCCCATTTATTTTTTTTTTATTCCCTCATTGTGAGCCGCTTCCTTTCCCAACAAAGTGCTATCGAGTCCTCGCACCGGAGCCACCGACGGCGCCGCGGTCCGGCCCCCGCTTTACCGCCATTTAGCAACGGGCTCCCAAACAGCGCCTGACGCAGCTGTCTGACAGAATGAAGAGTGTGATGGCAAACAAAGCATGTAACAGGGAGTTAAGAGGTCCCATGTGCTCCGCTCCGAACATGAGACGCAGGCCTGACAGAGCGAGGCAGAGAGGCAGAGACGTGGGGAGTCAAACAACACGCACAGATTAAAAAAGAAAAAAAAAAAAATCACTTAGTGTGATTTTGAGGCTTTTTTTTAATCTAAGAGACGTTAATGAGTGGGATAATTTTACTCATTTCTAAAGTAAATCAGCTTATAATTTGTGACTTTATTGGATCAAATGATGTTGCCTTCAGGTGCAATACAACTAAATTAGAAACTAGCACAAATTTCAACAACAACAAAAAAAAATCCATATCTTCAGTTCTTTCAGATGCAAACTACATGACTAGATAATAATGAACAGAAGAAAGAATTAGGGCAAGAACCAATCAATTCATTTTCTCAATGAATTGATTAGTCTTAGAGGCCATAATGGCCTTTTCAAGTCTTATTCAGTTGACTGTAATATACTGCAAGACAAGACAGGCGGCTAACACTCGCATTTTAAACGCTGTAATCGTCAAATGTTTGGTATTTTAGCTTGAAAATGAACGATTAATCAAATGATCACAAGGGTTGTCAGCTCATTCATGTTACTGAAATGCTGCTTTAGTCTAATCTATTATAATGTTTAAGCATTTACGCAGTTGTAAGAATACAATATGAATTAATACATCAACACATAACTCATCCCCAGTTTAAGTATTCAGAATATTTCAGTCCATGTTTGTACTTTTTACTGCAGAACAAAGGTGAGACAGTGCTGAACCGCGGCCGTATGCTCCGTGTCTGCAGCATCGGGGAATCTGTTGTGGCACGTTGCTAAGTTTAAGCCGCTCGCCGTCTCCTCCGACCCCATCAACCCAAAGTTTACACCTATCCGTTCCTTTTTTCACATGGCCACGTCGGGCTGACAGCAGGCAGGCTGGAGTTCAGCGAGGCTGCACGCGATTTATGACCTGGCACGCTGAACTCGGAGTGGGCCAGATTTACAGATGATCTGATTCAGTGTGTGTCCAGACCCTCACAGAATGCGCCGCTCGGTGCCAGGCCACGCTGTGTGAATTAACTGCACCCTACTGAAGGTAGCTCGGCGGCGTCTAACAAGAGCTTGTTCGAAAGAGAGGTCTGAGCCCGGCTGCTGCTGCTGCTGCTGCGTTCGCTTTCCTCTGCAGTGAATGAGAGATACTGACTTGGTGGTGAACTATGAGTCAAATCACTGACCCTCCTACTTCCCGAGGGAAGGTGTCTGCTGACTTAATGAACCTTGACAAGCAGCCTCTCTCGGTTTTATTGCTTATTATGGGTCAATCAAGCAGGACAAGGAGGAATAATTTTGCCAAAAATGATATAATTACGTACCCAAGAAGCTTATTTTTCAACGGGAACTGCTTTAAAATAAGAGAAGCAAGAGGTAAAATAGAGATAAAGGAAGTTTGACACATAGTGAGGTGATACCAGAGAGAAAGTGAAAAACCTGCATGGGTCAATATAATTAATGTCGCCATATAATGTAAAAATAGGACTCCAGTAAATCGCTGCACCCGACTAAAGTTGTTTTCACACTTTGGTTTTAGTTTGGATTAAACAGATCACGTGTTGAAAAATGAGCTTTATTGCTGCAAGCAAATCAGATAAGTTTATAAATGAGCTTTATTGCTGCAAGGCGGATTTTACTACCTTTTCACACAGGCTAGCTGTTTCCACCTGTTTCCAGTCTTTATGCTAAGCTAAGCTAACCGGCTGCTGGATGTTCATGTTGACACGAGAGAGAGATCCATCTTCTGCTCCGACAGTCTCAGGAATAACAAAAGATCACAAACTTCACAGGAGTTATTTCAGTGCTATTTTATTGGGTTGCATTTCTACCTCTATTTAAAGTATTCCTATTATTTTGTCCAGTAATAGAAATGTTTTTGCTGCTATCTTGAGTCGGTGAAAGAAGTTGACGACAGAGCAACAGATAGGATTATTGTGGTCAGGGTTAAGGGAAAATAAACTTGTTTTCCACATTCTTAAAGCAAATCACGGAGGTCTCGGCATGTGCAAAATGCCAGAAATCTGCTTTGGTCGAAGGAGGTTGGGAGCTCATTTAAATCTCCACACATCTGCGAGGGGGTTGCAGGAGCAGAACCCTTCGCTGACCCGCGGGCGGCTCGGGCCACAGAGGTGGGGAGGTCGGCGTGAAGCCGCGTGTGCAGAGAGCCGAGTTTCCTTACAGCCGGTCGGGTTCAGCGATCATGATGGTCTCTCCCACCTCATCCTGCGAAGGTTAACAAGTGAACAACCTCCTGCTATTTCCTCTCTCGCCCGAGACCCCCGCCCAGATCACATCAAAAGTCCTTGACGTTCAGCTTATTTTTAATTTTACATTACAGTGATTGCTTCCCGGTGAACCGGGCGCTCCCTGGCAGCCCGACTCTGTCCATCTGTCCCTGCAGTTTCTAAGCATCAGGCCCACAGTGTGCGCACATGAAGATGTATTAACACGACTCGACTCCTTTACAAAATCCTGTCATTTATGAGCGTGTTATGTAAATCACCCACTCGTATCTTTTCTGCTGCCTGGATGCGGTTGACTGAGGTGTGTGTGTGTGTGTGTGTGTTTTGTTTACGTGTGGGTGTGAGCGAGCATGTCACGCAATGGAAAGTGATTCTCCTAATGGTTTTGTAACTCAGAGGATCAGTGACCTTGAAACTATCGACTGTATAATTCACAGACGGAGCGTTTGTGACACTCATCTGTGTGCACGCCAGTCAGTCAGGACGAGCGCGCGGAGGTTTCGGTATCTCTGACCTGGAACGGCCCCGCTTCCTCTGGGTGTAGGTCTGCCCTGCTCGGCTCAGCTCTGTCTGTCGGTGTAATAAATTCACACAGCGTTATGGATGACCACGCGTGTGCAGGAATGGGGTGGCGTCCGGCCAGCGCCTCCTCTCCTGATTTGTTTTTTTCAACATTTAGTTTATATCTCTTGCCTTGATGCTTTACAGCCTCGGCCGTGAGATCCTTTTCACCAGCAGCTGCTCCGCCTGTGCAGGTTTCACTTCTTTCAGAACATGAGTTTTGACAAAGCGACACAAAACCGCGCGCGTCAAAATGACATTTAAATATTCATACGTTCTATTACGCTCAGCTGCCGCGGCTTCGGGTGTTCACGCACATTTCTTATTTTAGCCAACCGATAATATCAGGCTGCAGCCAACGCGAAGGGACAGGGGCCGACACACAGATCATGCCTTGCTCAGGCCTTTCTTTAAAGAATAAAAGGTGGCAGCGGGGCCCTGATCTCTCTCTCTGCGGCTCAGGCAAAGTGGCCGGCCTGCCTGTCTGCCTCTCTGCCTTAAATTCAGCTCCGCAGCAGAATGTGACCCCTCTGGACTTTGGGCAATGTCTCCTGCTCTGGTTACAGAGAGAAACTGACAAAGACCCCGGCAGTAGTTCTCTCATGCCATGAGTTAGAGTGACATTGTGGCGGGTCAGCACTGGGTCACGGATATTTTTCTCCTGCTCGCTCCTGGGGGGGAGGAAATGTGCTTGGACAAAAAACATGAGGAAGGTTTAGAGGGCCCGGTGTTTGGAATCGCTCTCCCCTCTCTTGTCCAAACAGTGTATTCTAATAACAACACTCGTGCTTTTCATTTACTCGCTTGTAATGGATAGGACAGCTGCATTTCCTGTTGTGCGGATCAGTAATAAGAAATAATGACCTGCTTGAGTTTAGTGGGCTCACACCCACTGTACAGCGCAATTATACACACACATAATTGTCTTGGCAAGTCTGGAGACGTACTAAGATGTGAAATCCTATTCATGCAAGTGCTATCTAATTGGCTCACTCCTTTGAGGAATTAGACCGAGTTAATCACGTCTGAATATACAGAACTCAATTAGAACTCTGCAAGCTAATGCAGACAGCCATGAATATTTGATGACGCAGTCAGCAGAAAGCCCAGCCGCTCTGAGTTCGTGAGCACGCCTCAGACGACAAGTAAAACCAGGGCGGGTGAATACCTGCCGTCGCCACTCGGCGTGCGCGTGGCAGCTCTCCCGGCGTGAGCGGCAGCTGTGCAGCCGCTCGCAGACACGCGGAGCCGCCAGCCGCCAGCCGCAGCTCCCCAACGACGAGCATATGGGGGCCCTGAACTCAGCACGCTGGCTGCAAGCCTCTGGATCTGACTACCTGGATATCCATCACAGAGAAGTGACAGGTGTGTGGGTGGTGTGCAGTCATTTCTAATTAGAGCCATATTATTGTCAGGGAAACAACATTACCAACTTTATTTTTCTGCTCTGTTTATATCCCCATGACTGGGTGTGAGATCAGACGATGATTGGATGTATTGTATCTGTATCCCCTCACACAATGACAGCGCAGGCTTGAGGGGAGTTCTTGGGGATATCCCATTGTTAGGTGGAGCAGTACTTTGGTATGATGTGCTGTGGAGGACATCCATCACCAGGAGCCCCAATACAGCTGGCATCAAGCCTGTCGCCTCTGGGTGCTACGCCACCCTCACAAACTTCCCTTTGCTATCTAGTCCACACGAGTATGTTGTGTTTGGACTCGCCTCTAAAATTCAGGGAACACAACTCGAGCAGCAGAGGCGTCTTTGTCTGATCACGATCAGATGAACTCTGGTTCACCTTCATCAGCACAACAACAAATTAAAGATAACGCCACAAAAAGTGGAAATCATTACAGTTTTACAAAGTGTTGCTTTTCACTTTACTTTTAGCTAATTATTTTGACTGTTTACACCTTTGCTATATCGCCTGTTCATCCATTAATTATTACTGTTTATCATTACCTTTGGTTAAATATATCAAATGTTTATCCTCTCTAAATCATTTATCCATTTTGTTTGAGTTATTTTGATTTCTTTGCTTGCTAACCAGTTATCACGAACTCTTGGTGGTAAAAATGAATTTAATATATCAGTATCGCCACAGTTTGGACAATAGTATTTAAATGGTTAATTTCCACTTAAACAGAGCTCTTTCCCTGAATATTATTTTTAAATTTTGCAGAAGTGTTTTTCAGTTTAACTGGAATAAACCATGAGCGATCACCAGGATTTCCCGGTCACACAGGCCGACCAAAATCCACGAAAGAGGTCTATTTTTGTAATTATCTCTGGAAACACGGTTTTAAGGCTCTGACTCATCATCAAGGTTGGTTGTGTATTAGATTAGTACAGTTATTTTAAACACACTGTACATCTGTATCTATAAATTTTGTATTTCTGAGTATTCACGTATGAAAAAAGTCCTTCTGTTTTTAAGAGAGTCCTTTCTGATGATCATAATTCACATTCAGACTCTGTGCTGAAAAAGTTGCTCTACACGTGAAAATTAATTACACATGAAAGAGGCGGCCCAATAGTTAAAAGCGATTAAAAAGGCGGCATGAATGGGTGACCAGCAAGGCTCTCATCACCACTTTCCAAGACAGACAAACAGACACGGAGGGTAAAAGCTCATCAGTCAATCAAGAGCGTTTCCTGGTGACTGGCAGGTCAGGGCTACTGCGCGCGGTTCTTCATTTACAATAGCAGAATGGAAAATCTTTTGGAGAGTGCAGCCGATGAGACCAAAGCCCATTTATTTTAAATAACAGAGCCATAGTACAACACTAGATAATGAACGTAATTACAGTCAAGCAACTTGGCGTCCGTGACCTTGGCGGTCTCTGAAATTCTGTCAAAAGGGGCAGAAATAGATTAAGGTTTTTGTGTGGGCAAATCCCTATCTCTTTATTACAGCTCTTTCAATGCGAAGCTCAGCTCCTGGCGTGACCTTGTGTTACTTATATCAGTCTCATTACAGTACACTTAAACTGGCTGCACTTTGAATGATCTATATTCATGGGAAGTGGTAGTATAAACAGGAAAGTGGGGATGTGATTCTGCCTCAAACAGGGAACTGAGCATTGTCTGCGACGCTTTTACCTTCACTGGTGTCTGTTGAGCTGAGTGAATGGATCTGTTTACCGGCGCAGAACCTGAAGCAAAGGGCAGCGGCGGCGGCGTTTTAAAGTAAATTAACTGGGCGAAAAAAGCTGCCCAGAAATTGCAGAAATTTTGCAAGAGCTGGTAAGGACGCAGATACGGACGACATAGAACGGACTTACGGTGAGAACAGTGGGCCCGGCGCCCCGCGTAAGTAATTAACCTCAGTGACACCGAATCCCGCCGCTGAACTTCTTCAAAGACCAGCTGGGCTATCAGATAGAGGAAGAGTCCCTGTTGCTCTCAGCTCTGTTGGCTAATACACTCTCATGGTTAGAAGCAGACTTCCTGAAGTGAGAGGAGACAGAAAATCGCTCTTTATTTCCAAGAGTGCAATTTCAAATATAAGTGGGGACGTCTATAATCCCAGTGACTGAGAGCGTTTCGGCCTCAACTCCCTAGAAGGTATAATGACTTCATTTTCCACGCTGTTTTTATTACGTGAATTTGTGAAAAAAAGTCTCACATTCATTTTAAGAAAAGAGCCTCTCGATAAAAAAACTGAAACATGCTAATCCTTGTACCTTTGAGGGTTCAGTGCTGGTTGATTTGGCAGCCCACAGAAAGTGTAGTTTTACACTACAGGAAACTCTTTGAGCGGCTACTTCGTCAGAAACATAACAGAAGAGCAGCTGATGTTTCTGTTTACAGAGCAGCCAAACACACTCGCATTGTTTTAATCAAGAAGTCGGTCAGAAATAACTGCCACTGCGATCTGGTTTCACACCGCACACAGTCACAGGAGAAACAGCAGGACCGAGCTGAGCCGGTTTGTCTCGCTGAGAGTTTGGCGGTACGACGGCCGTCACCTGCAGCTCTCCGTCTAACAGCCTGTTCATTACTCCTCTGCTCTTAATTTAACCAGCGGCAGCAGGAAACGGTGCGATGGCGTTGGCACCGGCTTAACAAAAGGTCTGTAAACATCAGAGAGATAAAATTACAAACAGTAACGCTGGATTACACGGAGCATTGTTTCCTCTGAATCCCTCTCACAAATCCAGCGTGGGAATGGCGGACTCCCCCACCGACAATAAAACCACCTTATAGAGACGTAAACAGAGCAAATATGCTGAATGGCTGAAAAAAATCAGATCATAATTAAATATCTAAAACAGGGTTTGGACATAATCCTGCACACAACGCTGTCTAAAGCTGTTCACACAAAAGCTGACAAATTACGGTACTTTTCCTTTAAAGTGGAGCACTCTTTTTAAATGTAGTACATCTTATATCCTTTCTCTGAGATCATATTACAAAAAAAAAAGCCTCAAGCCTTCAACTTCCTGCACATTAATGTGCATTTAACTGCGAGATGACAGAATCAATTAACAAGATGAGCATTAAGTTAAAAATCTGCGGTGATCTCTAAAGGTTCAGTCTGAACCAACAAACCCAGGTCAATAAGTTTTGGGTCAACATGATTTAAATGTCATCATGGATCTGGTTACATAATTGGATCTCCAATTACCAGAGACCCAGTTAAGATGTCTGGTTGTTTTGGAAAATCGTCCGGCCCCACTGGGTTCCTCTCCTATTTGTGAATTTCCAGATGCCCTGTGATTAATTTGTTCCAGTTTGCAGAAAAAAAACATACAGTCAGCAATGCTTTGAATCCACTGGAAAATGTTTCACATGAGAGATTTCTTGGAAAACACTTAGTGGCAGTAAAACGGCTGTCTCTCTCCGTAACAATGATGGACGGCTCGCTGGGTGGTGTTTGCGCACGCATTCATACTTTGGGTCTTATCGTGTGGGCAAACATGAAATGGGGGAAGCTGTGGGACACCTCAGGCTGAGATACATCAGACAAGGGGAAAGAAAAAAAAGAAAAAGATAAAACAATGGCAACCCGATGCTGTCACATTAACACGATTACGAAGCACTCCATGCAAAACGACACATTAATTGAACGTCTGTGGAGTTATCAACATCGCCGTGTATTCAAATGGCGGCGATAAGTCCCCCCGTGGAGGCGAGCCAGGGAAGTGCCGAGGACAAAGGCTGATTGCTGCCCCGCGATTTGTGGGCCGCTGGTGTGACTGAGGTTGGTTACAGAGAGAGATAGCAGGTTGTAAAATCAGGAACTAGACAGGTGGCGATAACAGATGTGGGTGAGTTCCTGCACATTACTAAAAGGAATTAATGATATCTAGACAAACAGTTCGGATGAAGCAAATCACCCCGCGGAAGAGATGCATCTTGCTAATACAAATGCCAGTATTGTTCCACAGAATATGTAAAGTCGGAGCTCAGATAAGGGGGCTGCTGATCGCCTACTTTGATACATGGCAGAAAACTTTATTGGATGGCAATCAGCGTGGTGTGCAAAATGTATTCCTGCAATTCCTAGCAAAGGGATTAATAGAGTTTTGCATGCTGTTAAACAGATTCCTCACACAGTACGTTTCCTCAGGCACCTGTTACACCTGTAAGATATTCTACATCAAATGTACCGCACCGCCAGAGGCTGTTATTTCACACTTACTGTACATAGCATAAGGGGTGAAAATATAAAAATGTGCAATGAGTTTTCACTGCGTTGTTACACATTATCTTCACGCTAAAAATTTGAAACGGAAAGGTATCTGCTGTGCAGTCAAATTAAATGAGTTCAATGTAGTTTTTTTAACTCATAACTTATTTTTACTTACACATTTTAAGTAGTCTAGAGTTTTTTTAATCTAAGATACACAATCTGAATTTAAAATGCAACTCCACCAACTGTGCTACTCAATTTAAGTTTTACTCATCACAAAATATTGTTTACAGCTGAATAATGTGCTCTAAAGAAAATACCCTGATGATGTCATAATTATGTCATCGGAGTTATTATTGGTTGGGAACTACTTTTTTTTTTTTTGGCTGTGTTACAAACTGGGAGATTCAGCTTTGACATGAACACACACAGAATTGGAGGAATTAAATAAACACACTGCTGACTTGGATTATGGGAAATGGAGTATCTCGTGTTTTTGGTGCTTCACCTTTATTTCAAAATAAAAGCCAGGAAACGTAATGCTCTTCTACTTTGATTTTGATATCTGCGAATCTTTTGTGTGTGTGTTTTAATCCAACCTGCAGATGTAAGCCAGCTGTTTTCCTTTGTTTTCACTATTCACGCTAAGCTAACCTCCTGCATCACAATACGATCGCTATTTGCAACTAACTCTCAGAAAGAAGTAGCAAACAGGTGTATTTTGGCAAGTTTCTTGCAAGATTATGAAAAACAAACATTTGATCCACATGCTAATATTGCAGAAAACAAACTCACATGTACCTCAATTTCACTATTTAAATAACATTAAATCTCCCCTTTAAGATGGCAAACAAGAGGTTAAAAATGTTTTTTTATGCTGCTAATTTAACATGGCAGGTTGGAGAGGGAGTCTACAGTAAAAAAATAAATTCACAGTGTACCATTAATGTTCATTTGCTCTGAGAGATTCCTAGACTGACTGACTTGGAGGCTAACTTGAAGTTTTTTCCTTTTTCTCTGTGGGATATGACATTTCTCTTCAGAGACTCAACTCTCACGTTCATTCTCTAATCGTACAGAGGCGTATGACCCTGAGGATGGGAATAAAAGAAGAAGAAATTACTTTCATTAAGAAATTCAGATTTCCCCCATCCTTTTGATCTTGTGCCAGAAGAACATTTATGCTGATGAAATGCATAAATAAAGTTCTTAAATTATCCCGTTCCTCTTTAGTGCATGTATCAGAGTTGGAGAACTTCCAGACAAGACAACTACAATCACAGTGAGTGCCTCTGAAAAGGGATGATTTAGGAGATGGCCTGCCACTGGTTTAAACATCATGTAGCTCAGCACCCAGACTTTACTGGTAAAGTGCACATCAAGACATTTCCTGCAAGCGATGTAAAGGAAAACTGTAAGTATCAGTTAATACGTGCTGTGTCTGAAGAACCGACCACATCAGTGTGTGTGTGTGTCTGATTTATTTCTTTGGGACAAACGATCGCCGTTTTCCAAAAGGCATCTCTCATCTATCAAAAACCTTAACGTCCTCATCAACCGGCAAACTGGAAGTTGTATTGGTAAGAGAACAAGTTCAATCATCTCCCTTTAAAAGTGTCTAAAAACTTAATCTGCCGTGTATAAAATAAAAGCCGCACAGGGTTACTGTTCAAAGGCTGCAGGAAGGACACAAAGGCATTAAAGAGAAAAAGGAAATGCTGCTAATTTGGCATCAACACAAAGGATCAGAACTGATCTGATGCAGCAGAACCAGAGTTTTTTTTAATTCTGTAGCTTTTTCTTCCATGTTAAAACCTGGTGCCTACATTACCCACAATGCAACCTGACTGCCAAAAGTTCAGTCTGAGATTCAGGTGTGACATGAGGAGTGAGCAAAAGAGTGTTTGGAAAATCATTTCATCCATTTCATACTCCCCACCCCCCTTTTTTTTCCATTTTCAAGTTTGATCAACTTCACTTCACCAAATATGCATTTATGCTTTCATAGGGAACTGAAAACAGAGATTTTCCTTACTTTCAAGTTTTAAACCTGAACCCAATAATCTGAAAAAGAAAAAAAATCCATTTTAATGTAAAGGCTCTTCGTACGGCCACTTCCCATCTCAGCTTCCAGGAATGACCTCTGAGCTTTTCTGCGATATTGCTGACAATAAGAAACTTGGACTTCGTCATATCCAGCGACTGATTAAAAAAAAAAAAAAACATGAATGGGGGCGGAGGCACTTCTGCAAAATGATTTCACTGTGGTCGTGCGAGATGATGTGTCTTTCCTGACAGCGCTGTGGAAGGAAATACTTTCATGCGTGTTGCGCAACATAGCGACAGGAAAGCAGGTCACAGTTTTGTAAAAAGGAATAAAAACACCACCAAATCAAAAATAACTTAGACGGCCCCTGGGATATCTCGCTGCCAGTCATTTCTTCGGTCTGGTCAACTTTTCGATCAGAAGAGTGTTTTTAGAAAAGTAGAAATGAGGAAACAGACTTCTGCGGCATCGAATCCACAAAGAGAAATAACACCATGTTTCAATCTAACATGATTTTAACACACATTTAATAACTCAAGTGTATTTAAAGCATATCTGACTCCTCATCTGCTGGAGCTCCAGATAGTAATGTATCAGCTCACTGAGTGAATAAAATACGATCATCATCTAATTTACCAAGGAAGAGATATCTGAAAATCCTCTATTTCAAAAGACAATGAGCTGATCGCTGATTCTTTACTCAGACAGAACAAAATAATCTAGTCTGGGCTAAAAAAAAAGTGAATTAGTGGGAAGCAAAGACAGGTTGTGACATCACTGACCATTAAATCTGAATCTACTCTAATTTATTTAATAGCTTCTATTAACATTTGGCTTTGATGTCAAGTGTCTTAAACCTGAATTAAGTGATTTTTTTTGGCCATTTGACAGGAAAACAAGCAGCAAACTGACAAACAAATCACAGAAACATTTACCTATTCACACACGCAGCAGACACACAGAATTTATCCAATAATCACTCCACATCTGTGGGTTTTTTAGGTCTCTTTCACTGGAAATAGCTTTAAATAAATGATGACTGTGTGACTATAAACAACACGTTTCACAATACTGGTCACAGATGTTGTTACTGAGCTGGTCTGCTAACACGTTCATCTGAACATCTGCACGACAAGCCTTTTTAGTTTCATCGTCTCCGGCCTCCTCTCATGTCCGCGTACGTCTACTGGTCATCAAAAGCTGCCAGGAACGACTTTCGGGAGAGGAGATCATGCGAGACAGTTTCACCGAGTGACCAAAAACAAAACAAAGCAAGAAGAAAAAGAGGAAACGAAGACGTGCGTGGTGAGAGGTGGCAGCCCGTCGGGCTTTGAGGAAACTAAATGTGGTTGTGAGAATATTCAAACATTTCAAACCAGATGTGCCCACGTCAATATCAAAATGTGTTTTGTTTTTTTTTTTTTTAAAGGGATGACCTGCGTGAGCCAAAAACATTGAGGCAGGTGGATGTGAAAAATAAAGTTACTCACAATATAACAAGGCTCACAGTACGCCTTCTTCTCCACGGCGAAGAAAGGTTTGCCGCGCAGCTTGGTGCTGCAGGTCATGCAGACGAAGCAGTCGACATGGAAGACCTGGTCCATGGCGGTGCAGCCGGTGCCTTCACCCACCACGTTCTCTCCACAGCTGGCACAGCGCCCTGGGGAGAGGAAGAGGAGGGAGAGGAAGAATAAATACGGATCTCCGAGGTCAGGTGACATTCATCAGGAAGAACCAACGGTCGCATTTCACCCGGCGAAAAAGGAAAGAAACGCGATAAAGAGCAAAACAAATGGCCCAATCGTGTATATCGTTAAGCAGGAGCCGTAAAGTGTGACTCCACGCGCCGGCAGATCTCTGACGATAGGAAGCGTCCGACAGCGTGCAGCAAATCTCTCCCAACACTTTGAGGACGGAGAGACAAACTCAGGCAAGTTGGAGGAAATTCTCCCCTCCAAAGACAAAAGAGATGTTCGGAGTAAAGATCAGCTGCGTTAAAAACATCAGAATCTTTGATTAAAAGGTAAAAACAGTGTAAATAAAAACACACAGTACGATTAAACTTCGAGTGTTCAGGTGCATTTTGGTAATCACAGATGTTCACGCTTTATTATGTACATCTGTCATCACTGGAGGGTGTAAGTGAAATAAATAAATTTAATAGCTGCAGTGTCACATTTTGTTCACAATTGCAACAACTAAAGTATTTGTATTTGCTGCAGTGTCTCTGTCTGTCGTTTTCTCCACAGCAACGACGGCTGAGGTTCATCGGTTTTGTAATGTTTGAGCTATTTAAGAGCCATGAAAGAAGGAAACAGTTAAAAACTGTGACCTTTAATTAAAGCATGTTCGCCTTTTTTTTTCACTCAAACGATTGACCTTTTAATCTACAACATGTCAAAAATAAATAGCTCTGAAAGTTTTCAAATGGCTTGTTTTGCCAAAACCAAATATATTTAACATACAATGAAAAATGAGCAAATCATCATTTCACATTTTTGTTTAATAAAAACCAAATTGATAATCAACATTGCTGCAAATGAACTTTTAATTGTTATTTAGTACTAGAATAAAGCATAAAGAGTCATCATGTGCATGAACCTGCTGTTCATTTCTCTCGCGCCACCTTGTTCCGAAAATTTGGAGCTGCCCCTTTAAAAGCTTCATTTCCTGATGTCAGAAGTGCCTAATCTTCATTTCTATTTCAAACACCGGATAAGGAAGGATTAAATACTATAATTATGCGACATTAAAGAAACTATACACATCACCAAAGTGTGACATGGACGACATCTATTTCAAAAAAATTGGGCTTTAAATGATAAAAAGAAAACTTTAGAAGTACAACTAAGTCTTTGTAAAAGGGGGCACAAGTGAACTGATATTATTGCGGCAGAAAGAGCCTGATTGCATATTGCGGGACATGGCATTTGGATATCTTTAATTGAGTTGGAGATATCTTTAATTGAGTTTAAGATGTCCTCGACTCAATGCAAGTTATCTTCAACCCAATTAATAACACTGTCAATTTAATTACTGGTATCTTACAATAATAGGGTTTAAAAAGATATCTGAGAATGTTTTATTTTTTACACATCTGAGGACAGATGCAATCTCTCAGAGGAAGCACGATACAGTATATTTAATTAATTCAAGTTCAGTTGTATGGATCGTTTTTGTTCCTTTTCATTTTTTGCTTCATCTAAAGGCTGATTTGGGCGATGATTGACACTCTGTATGTTCTGAACAGAGCGGTTCAAGCGTGTTACAGACAGAGGCGAGACGCTAACCGGGGGAGATAGAGTATCTGATGCTTGCATTTTCACAGTTCCACTTGCTGTTTTCATATCAAAAAATTCAAACGGAGTGTAAAGCGGAATCTGTCTCAGGTATCAGCACAACTTTTGGAAGTCATATGTTGTCGAGATCAAATATCTGCTTGACTGCGAGGCCCCGCTAATGGTATTCTAATCTCAGATAACTCATTATCTTATCGTCAGCCTCGGTGGAAACTGAGAAAAGTTGCTTAACGAATGGCTGGATGCACAACTTTTCCAGCAACATTTCGAAAACCCTCCCTGAAACGCTGATATTTGGGACTCTTTTATTACGGGGATTCATCGGTTGTTGACGGTGTGTGTGCGAGAAGGGGGGGGGGGGGCATTAAGAAACAAAGGACGTGACAGATTTCTGTTGAAGACTATTAGATGTTAACGTCCCGAATTCTTATCACAGCAGCATTTTGTTCGTTAATTTAGCGGCCGCTGTCATCCACGGCGACTTATAGCGTAGACGAGGTTTCACAAAACCCGCTATCGGTTTCATCTGTTCCCACAGCTCTATCCACACCTCAATTACGGCTGCGTTACCTACTGTACAGGAAGGCAGATTAAACAAACTAGTGAAGGCACGTCTCGGGGGGACATGTGGGTGTCAGTGGAATCACAAGCAGGGTAATCACTTCAGAGAGCCAGAGGGAAAGAGAAAGGGAGAGAGAGAGAGAGCGAGAGACAGAGACGGAGCATGCAGAGCCTGTTAGTGGCTTCAGATCACAGGCCATCTTCAGTGAGTGGATGAGAATGCCAAACATGTCCCACAGGGCTCCCACTTTAAATAGCGAGAAGGAAACCTCTCGGAAATCCTTTTCCTTTTGGCAGTCTGTGATCGCGAGGGCCCTCAGGAGCTATTTGTGCGCGACTGTGCGTACAGTGTACACAGCTTTACACACACACACACACACACATATACACACACACGCACAGAGCGGCATATATGCACAGCGGGGAAAAAAAAAAAAAAAAAATCTCTCTGCTCCAGACATGCCACACATGTAGACGAATACATATACAAACACAGACACATGTATCATGTACTGTACGCATACCAACAGACATGCCACGCCGCACTGCACATCAGCGGCCCACACATGAGTTCACACGTAACAAAGAGCTGCAGATCAGAGGCTGAGTGCAGCTGGCCTCGAAACCACCGTCTGCTTCTTTATTTCTAAATATTACCCCGAAGAGAAACGGACTGACTGATGAGCTAAACTGCTAAACACGAGTCTGGATGCGCCGCGATGTGATACCGTTACCTCTACTAGGGATAAAACTAATGATCATTTTTTATCATCGATCAATCTGATGGATATTTTTTTGTGATTAATTGCTTCTGGTATAGATAATCAGTCAATTCTCTCTGACCTACAGTCTGAAGTAGATCATCATGGAAGACAAAGGAAAGCAGCAAAATGTCAAAATGAAGAAGAGTTTTTTGGCTTTTTTGACCAAAATTGTATCTTATCTTATCTTAAAATGATTAAGTTTCTCTTTTGTTTAACAGGAAATAAATAAGTGTATTTTGGAGAATAAAGTGGGGATACAGATGATTTAAAGCAAATGACATTATTATTGCAGTGAGTTGAACACATGAAAACAACATGAAAGAAACTACAGTGTGGCTGCAGCCAAGTATTATTTCTATTATCAACCTATTAAATGGGAAGAAAAGGATGAAAAATGTCCATCATCATTCCCAGAGGCAAAGGTGTAACCTTCATCGTTCCTCATATTATTTCATCTGACCAGCGCTTGAACAAAACAAGAAACAAAACAAGACGTCGAGATATTTCAGATGACTGTAAAACATCAAGAAAACCAGCAAATATTCACATTTGAGAACCTGAAACATAAAGATAGGAGGCATTTCTGCTTAATAAATGACTCACACAATTAAGCGATTATTAATCATTATTGCCGATTAATCATTAGTTAATTGACTGGATTGGATGGATTACCTGATCTTTCATTTCAGATCTGTTTTTGATTGTTAACTATTAGTCCATTGTCAATAGAATACTGGAAAGTAGTAAAACATGACCATTACAAACGTTAAAATGAAACCTAATTGACTGACCAAAAGACTTAAATGATCGATTGATTATTATTGATTGGTTATAACAGTTGTCTGTCGGGTCATTGTGTTCAAATGTCCATATTCATTGGCAATAAAGATGAAGATAAATCCATTTTGAATCTGCTTCATGTTCAAATAGTGTTGTTATCCGACCTGAGATTAAAGATTTAACCTGCACCTTGAGTCTTGGTGTTTTATTAAATCTACCACAACACATTTAGCTCTAAAGGATACTTCTACTATAACTTCTTTTATTGTGGGGAGTGAAAATCATCCCACAAAGTGTAAAAATGTAAATCTTGTCAGCGAGTCTGTAACTTTTCTTCTCTAACAGTCTTACTGTATGATAATAGAGACGGCTGCGGAGTGTTTTACAATGCTTCACATCAATAATTTCACACGTCTGCGTCGGAAGTAAGCATTTTCAATTTTCAGACACCACTTCAATTGACTTCTTGAATAATACAGGACAGCAATTGAAGCAACATCGTATTTACCCCTGTGGAGATGATCGCAAATACTTTCGAACTATTTCAGCTGGGCATAAAGGAATCATGAAAGGCCTCACCGCTCCCCAGCGTCCCTTTGCGCGGGGAATGGTACCAGAGCCTTAATATCAAAACTTCAAATAGTTCCTGTAGAACCAATGCAATGGTGACGGGGCGGGAGGGGGAGTTCATTTACACTTTACTCACTTTCTTTCCTTTCATTCTTCAACCCTCAGAAGTGTCTCTTCTCTGTTACATCGAAAGTCAAAAGAAGGACTGAAGAGAAAATCTTTTCTTCTTTTCTTTTTTTAAAGAAGCACATTCCCTGTGAGCTATGGAGGCTTAGAATGGTTAGACAATTTAATTGGATAAAAGGAAAAGATTAAAGAGGCCCTGACTCTGTTCCATAAATAATTGATTTCTAATGTATTTGTAGTGGCAGTGAGACGCTGTTGTTTGGGAATGGGGGATGTTGAGTGGCAGAACGCTTCAGATTTCCCTCAGTCTTTGCCTTCTTTGTTTTTTCACGGCGTGATATTGAAGCAGCATGAAAGGCAGAGAGGGAGCACACTTGCAGCTCAATTTGATCTTACATCGTCAGAAATCAAAGATCGTGCATGTAAAGAAGGATCGCAAGGAACTTTTTTGTGGGAGACCAAACTTTTCACACTATGTTACTAAAGAATACAATTCTGCTGGTGCAACCCTTGCAAACCCCAAAGGCAAAGCCAGCAACTGTAGCTCGTATCCAAAACTAATAAAAGAACCACAAAATCCATTTTGGGACTTCAACTAAAGTTTTGCGCTTGGATTAAAATATCCGATAGATATGCTGGTAAAAACACAAAACACACTCGACTGCTGCACGCGTCGCGTTTCAGCACAAACAGCACAACAGGGCTAAATTGAACGAATTAAAACTGAACTAATAGGAACGTGGCAACAACAAATTATCTTGCTCTACTTCACATTTTCATTAATCTTCATTTCTGAACGAGCGTTTCCGCCCTCCAATGCAAGTCTTAATTTACTGCGACGCCCTTAAAAAGGTGGGCCAAACAAAAAAAAAAAAAAGGTACGAAGTTGTGATAACTTCTTCACACTTAATTAAAGACATAAACAATAGGTCAGCGAGTGGTTAACAGCAGAAAATAAGTCTGTCGAACACATTAGGAGTGTAACTGCCAGCTACTGAACTGCCGGGGGCCACGATTTGTGCGCTGTTTCATCTCTTCCCCCTCTAGGTTAATCTACTTTGTTGCTGCAGATTGCCCTCCGTGCAGCCTGACAATGCCGTGGCCTTCGGTTGCCTTCAGGATGACGAGAGAAATAGCTGTCATCGCTGCATTTCAATCTCTGAATGCCTCTCTCCTAACCCCTGCCTTTAATCTCATTCCCAATGTCAGCAAATAGCAATCTGCAGAACTGCTGCGGCGATGGTGGAGGGTGGAGGAGAGGCGAGCCCGTGCCACTAAGCATTACCGCTCGGCCTGTCAGGGCCCGCGGCGGCCGAGCGAGGGGGACCGAGTGTAGGTTACATGTTTTAGAAGCAGGTTGGCAGGAGCGACGTGGAAGGGGTGCCAGGGAGGGAGCGGGGCTGGTGAATGGGGTGAAAGAGAGAGAGAGAGAGAGAGAGGGAGAGAGAGGGGGAAAGAGGGAGGGAGATGGAGCAAAGGCGGGAAACAGGTGAGCGTGTGTGCAGCAGGCTACGTATGAGGTATGAGCTGCGTCTTCAAAGATGTCGGCGTGTTTACGCGCTGTTTATCCGTGCGCACCCGTGTGTGCTCGCAACGATGCCTCTGCGTTTGCGTGCATGAGCGTGCGGATGTCTGCTCGTTCCTGAGGTCAAACGCTCACTCACAAATGAAATCTAGCAACGTGAGTGCCCGGGAGCCTCAGCTGGGCTCGCACGGCAGCTGATCTTGCAAGCCTCAGTGGAGCTGTCTCAACGAGGCAGGATAGCAAAGCGCCGAGCCTGGCGGGGGAGGGAGGGGAGGGGAGAGGGGAGAGAGGCTGGGAGGCGGGAGAGGGGAGTTGGGAGGAGGAGGAGAACGGGGGGTGGGGGCGGTGGTGGTGGTCACCTCACGTGAACCGCTGCCAAAAAGCAGGCTTGTGTCGCCGGGAAGAGAAGCCCCGTGCTGGCACACGGCATCAGCTGAGAAACTAGAAAGCAGCATTGTGAGGTCAGCGGCGGTGCTGCGACGAGATAATGAGCGAGCAAAAACGGCAAAGAGGACCCATAAACTTGGCCGGAGAAAAAAAAAAAAGAAAAAAAGAAAAGGTCTTATAAAACTGCCCCCACCGCCCAAAATAGCAACAAATATAATTTAGCTCCACGTGACCAATTGAAACACGTTGAGTGGAAAAAAAAAAAAAAGAAAAACTGCTGACATCTCATTCATTACAGATTTATAGTTTAAACTGTGAATTGCAGATTGTGGAATTTCTTCAATTGGACAAATGTGTAGATTCAAAGCAGCTAATGTTATTTACATTAAAGAAGAAAAGGGTCTTGGGAGTCAAATCCGCAGCCTCACACTGACACACATACTGCGTTTCTCTTCTAAAAGGCAGCTATGATGGATCATCCGCGGCTATTGTGTTTTATAATCTAGTCTTTTGCAGTCACACATTATAATCCACTGTAGGTGGTATAGTGATGCATGGGCTTTAGACTAGTTGCCATGTCACCAGACTGCCTCATATGATGCCCCCCCCCTCCCTCCCCTCCTGCCCCTGGGTGCTCGCTGACCTCCTTCCAGCAGCGGCATTATGCTTTTCTGTCTCATAGAGATCGTTGCAACGTACATTTACACAGCGCAGCACAACAAAGAGGCAACACTTAGCTGCTGTGATTAGAGGAAATCCTCTGATAGTCAGATAGGAAATAGACTCTTCCAGCTAAGGGGCCTATGAAGAGATTACTGGGAGGGGGGATGAACTGTTGAACTATTATAAATAAGAGAATTTTATTGCTTTTTTATTATGCAAGGCTGTGATTTATTATATGTTGTTGGTCAAGTACTTCCGTTAACTATTTAAGCACTATTTAAATCCCATTGTAGGTAGCTTGAAGTCATTTTAAAGCCTTAATCCTTTGGCTGATTCGGTGAAACCTGTGGTCTAATGCTACAGGAAACCCTCGTTGAATTGCAACCATCTGATTTCATGCCGCGTGTGCTGCGGTTCTGTTTTGCGGACGCATGTTTGACGTGCGGTGTCAGCGCCACTTCCCAATAAGCCGCCCCGCTTTTCGCCAGCTTTTAATGCGAAGCAGCAGCGGCAGGAAATGTCGGGTTAGCGACGGCAGCAACTCTGATACAGTCGACGGCGAGGCTCACACAGACGAGCTGAAATTAAAGACAGTAACGCTGGAGTGCGTGCTGCACGGTTTTCTATGCATCCCCTGTGCATAGGTAGACTAAAGAAAGAAAACTAAACATATATATCTATCGCTGAAAGAACACCAGCTACATAGATTACTAAATACAGGTTCAGATTTCTATAAAGTGCTTTGAGCAGACATTAAAATATATAGAAACGTATTAACATATTGTACCTGCGTGTTTCTAAGAGCTTCTGTTTTCCTCTGCGTGCACGCCAAATGAACATTAAAAATGCCTTTAAAAGGTTCACCTTCACACACTAAAAAGAGATAGTTCAGTATTGGGGGAGACGGTTGGCCAAAGGCATTTGGAGACTGTGGAGGTGTAGCGTGGCGGGGGAGCGGGGTTGGAGGTGGGGTGGCGGTGTCTTTTTAAACCAGCAGAAAAGGTTTTACTCTGACACACATCCCACTTGTTATGACATGTAGAGACACATCTAAAAGCAAACTCCTAAGAGGTTGCTGAGGGCGACCTCAGTAATATGCAAATGAATTCCACCGGAGTATCTTAGACAATGCACAAAGCTGTCTAAACTGGAAGCCTATTAATACATTAAGTTATGATGCTCAGTTGTGTTCTGGAGAAACAGAGGCAGCTCCACAAGAGCGCACTGTCTGAACCTAAACTTTTTCTGACCCAATTACCTTAGCTGATCCGCTCCGACTCCTCTGGCCTGTACTGTTGCTGGAGCTGCACTGCCATTTGTATCTCTTCCAAGATTCCTCATGAACATTTCATGTGAGGTGTCTTATAAATTATGAGGGCTCCTCCAGCTGACATTATGAGGGAAAATGGCAAACGCCTGCCTTTTCTTCTCCGGCTCTTATCATAAAACAAAGGCTAGCTCAAACCAGGAGGAAAGGCTTTCCCGACAGCTCCGAGTCCTGCGTGGAGTACAGTATGCCCAGATGAATCTCCCCGCTTATTTCCGATGACTCTCTCTCTACCATCTGATGAAAACATTACAGAAACATTTATGCCACCGCTCAAAAACCTCTATGGAAAATCGCTCTGTATAAATATTGATTGGATATTAAAATTGCACATCTTTATTAATTCTATACAGTGGAACGCTAAAAGTCTGGGATCACATGAAGGAATTCGCAACTTGTCATTTTGGTATTAAAGCAGAAATAAAAACAGATTCTCTGAGGCAGAATGAACTACACTGCATAAGTATCATCATCACTAATTGTAAATAATGCAAAGCATCTCATCCTTTCAATTATTCAGCTTTATGTCCTGGTTTTGGTTGACAGAAATGTAGTGATGACAAAATATTGTAAGTTCCTCTGATGCACAAATGCCAAGGCATCTGTACTGCAAGCTGAGTAGCTGTGTCTTATTAGATTTCCACAAACACAGTACACCTACGCACAACCTAAGTGGATTAAATATGACGGATGATGACATTTGGAGAAAAGGCTCTTTCAGATTACTCAAATCTAATCTGGAACTCTAAATCAGGACTAATCAGTTGCTTTTCAAAGAAGCTTCAATCATAGGAGGAATTTCTGGCTTGCAAACTGGGTTTCTCGCAAGAAAAGGCGTTCTTTTATAGCGCATCATTTTCAGGTTTTTCTTTTACAGTTTGAGGAGCTCTTGCGTTTGAAAACGGCACCTTTTCATGCGCCGCGGAAAAAAAAAAAAACAGTCTTCAAAGATGTGACCGGTGAAACTGCCGGACTGAAACAGTCGTAAAAGAGCATAATAATGTTGTGTAACTCATGAGCTACAGACAGAGCTCCATTGAGTGTGATGAAAAGTTTCTTTGTGACATCACAAGAGCCAGTGTAACGTTAATTCAATTCAATTAAACCCCTCTGGACCAATGAAAACTCACTATGGCTGTTTCAGATTAGAAGCTCATCAAAGACATTAGTGACACCAATAAAACTTTGCTATAGGAAGACAATGATCCAGTCCAGTAGCGCGCCAGAGATCGCAGCCCCACTTTGATTAATCTTGTTAATTACTAGCCTTAGGGTTTCAACAACTGCTAGCACTCTTCCCCCCTGTACCCCACCGAAAAAAAGACGAGGCTTGTGTGCCATTAGGTTCTTTGTAATTACAAAAAAGTCTCACGCTGAGGGACTGATTCTCCCTCAGCCCTGGATGTATAGCAAAGAACACGTCGGACTAAAGTCAGTTTTAACATTACTGTGGCGGCTATATGTACATTATTCAGCGGGGGTGGACGGGGGCTCGGTGGATTTGCAAAGCAGCATGTGCCTGCGCTTGAACTCTCTCCTAATGAGTCCCCGCAGTCACCTCGGTGTCGGGCCCCTGCCCCTCATCCTCTTTCTACCTCTCGGTTAATTCAGCTGTCGCCTTGTTTAACCACAAGATGACCCTCCTCCCTTTCTCCCTCTCTCTCTCTCTCTCCCTCTATATCCCCCCTCCTCCTCTTCCTCCACTCCGCGAACAGCCAGCCGCTGTCAGCTGGGGACGCACACGCTATCCCTAACTTGTTCTGGCTACCTCGGCTCACATATGACCCATTTCTCAACCCCCATGTCCTTGTTTCACCGGGCCCTCAGCCAGTCAGCCTTATAGTGGGCAAACAGAGGAGAGTGCATGCATGGTATAGCAGCAGCAGCAGAGCCGAGTTCATGCCAGGTCTGCATCACATACGCATTCACCCAAAAATTAGGCCAACAAGGCTTTGAGGGCCATTCCTCTGTAAAAGTGACTACACTTTGCTTAAGCCAGCAGATCCATTTGACCTATGTCTAATGTGAACCAATTAAGGTCTTTACATCAGCGCGCACCAACGTGGAGCCGAATATCCTTTAATACCGGTTAAATACACGTCCCTGTAGCTATAATACACCTACACATGCTATCGTGGTGTGGTGTGTGATTATGTGCTGATATAAAGCCTGCTGCAGAGTCCCATTGAATGTATTGAGTGAGGTATCTAATGGGCATGGGAACTAATTCCAGGGCAAAGGGGATTAAAGGCTAGAGGAGAGAGAGCAGCGGAGGGATGGCACTCGCTGGCAGCAGAGGGTACAGAGGGCGGAAAAATAGAAATGAAATATAAATGCAAAGAATCCCTGTCTTTCGAATCCTATTTTGCAAAATAGTATTAAAAATCGGCATTTTGTCTAATCCTGGCGGTTGTATTTTTAATTTTTTTTTTTTAAAGTGAGAACAAAATTAAATATCGAGCGCTTCAGCGAAAGAGCAAGAGGGAGAAACGCTGCACAAAACACGCATTTTTTTTTCCTTTTCTTTTCTTTTAAATAAAAAAATCTGGCTATTTCATCTGTCCAAAGCCTTCATCTCTTCTTCTCCTTACACCCTGAGGAAGAGTCGTGTCGTTGTGAGTTTGGAGACTCCACCTTGAGGACGCCGCTGTGTCCACACTTGGAAATCGTCGGATAAGAAACTTGCACTCCATCACCCAAAAATATTGTTCTTCCGGTACAAAAATGAACTTTGTGGGTCACTGGGTGGGCTAATCTAGGAAACCTTATGCCGCTTTTATGTCATTAACCCACTGTCCCACATTGTTTCGTTCAGGCGGTAACGTGTGGACGCATTTCTCTCGACTAAAAGAGGCAGCCAGATTTTGTTTCTTCTTTTAGTTTCCCCACCAAAAAAAAAAGGTGACAAGAGTGAGCGTCCCTAATGAGATCACACTCCCCGCGCAAATGTTTTCAGAGCCGTTTGTTCGGAGCGACGCGTCTAAAAGGATACTTGTGCATGTTTGTGCTCCTGCAAAGCTTCGCCTCAGTAGTAGCGTTGCATGTGAATCAAACGGTGACTCATGGGCTAATTTTAGCCACTTTGCTACTCTCACCTATGAAGGCTGGATTGTGAGGAGACACTTGCAGCAGAGATTACACAGAGCCACTTATCGCAGAAGTGATTTGCAGAAATTATTATAATTATGTCGTAATAAGGAACTTGAGGAGCTTTTTCTTTTAATTAACTGGAAAGGATATAGATATAATACTGTGTGTGTGTATAATATTGTGATCATATATAAGAAAGCATGCTGTCACTAATAATTTGGCTCATGATTTAACAGGCTTTAGCTTCTGTTGGTGCCGGTAAAGTTAGCTGAACACGTGGTAGCAGAAATGCTGTATTTAAAATGTTAAGTATCTCCATTTACAGGCGAAGCGAGGGACACTTGAAGGTGTTAGTGGATGCATGTGTTGAGTGTTATTGTAATTTCTCTGCATTTTTCTCAGTATA
>JAOXYL010000105.1:22710919-22724807 GCA_028564955.1 Terapon puta
CTTTATTTTTTTGCATTTGTCTTTCTTCCCTCATCAGGATCTGCCACGGGACATTACGTGGTTCAGCTTTTCTGTTGACATTAATACAAGCAGCCCTTGTGGCAGTAAAAAGCCTTAAACCGTGTTCACGCAGACATTTAGCCTCGTCCCAGCATGAAAAGGTGTAACGACGGCTCCGTTTTACTAAAGTGTCCCAGTAAACCACGAAAGTGTGACACTGTCGACTGCACGTAAAGACAGACGGCATGACAGCTCCTCAAAAGTGAAGCCAAAACATCTGGATCGCACACGGGACGGATCATAAATCCAGGTCAGCAAACACGGAGGAATCAAAGTCAAATAAATTTTCCCGAAGATGGTTCCTGTCATTACTCTGTGTGAAGTCGTGGCTGAAACTGTCGCAGCGGCACCAGCAGAGTCTTTTCAGGAATTATATGTAGAGTAGGAAGACGTAATTTTAACTTCAGCAGGTGATTTAGCATATTGATTACTGATCGGGATGGGCGAGTGTGTGGGTGGGACCTCGACACCCAACTTTTCTGCACAAACTTGGGTTTTAAGTGACGTCAGCAGTGCAAGATGGCAGCGCCTGTAACCTTCTTTACAGTGAGGGGAAGTGGAGAGGCATCACTACCTTCATATACAGTCTGCACACAGCAAAAACACTGCACGTCAACATGTGTTCTGTGAAAAAAAACATGACATCTGAGCCATCTGTCTTACCAAAATACTCCTCAGATGGTGGGTTGTCCATGTCGTACAGCATCTTCTTGGTCAGGCGCTCCAGCTCGTCTTCGGGGTGGGCGACGGGGGCGGCGCCCTGAGAACCGGGAGAGGAGCAAAGTTGGTGATTCACAAAGCCGGCCGAGGTAACGAAGAACATTTCAGCCGCTCGCATTCATTTCCACCTCATTGACGAACATCAGCCGTGGTCACCGTTACACACACACACAAAAAAACGCTGCTTAAGATGCAAAGAAAACGGCGCGGCTGAACAAAATACGCCCAGGTTGGACTTAAAAAATTCACTAAAACCTGACTTCAATAAATCAGGGTGAAGCGCCGTCTCAAGGTCAAACAAAACACGCTCCCTGTAATCAACATGCAGCGGACGGGCTCGAGTCTGCCGTTCCCCTCTGAGATACCTGACCCTGGCTCAGGCCCCAGTGGTGGTGCAGCCCAGAAGGTTGTGCATATCCTTCTGTGCAATACAAGCATGTGGGGGAAAAAAAAGAAAAAAGACTGTGACCCTGACTAATCCTTGTATTTGGAAAATAATGATAACAGAAGCAAAAGAGGAGGCAAACATTGGAAGAAAGCTACTTTTTAAGTCGAACACATTTGGGTGATAGGTCAGGAGATAGTTATTTAGTCATAGTCGGAGCAACAAAAGGCCTTGGGTGTGAGCGGCGTCGGGGGCCTAATCTGTGAGAGACTTTAGAAGGATGACACAACTCTCTGAAGATGCCACTTCCTTCCTTTTCCTTGTGAGCCTGCCCTGCCTCTTATCACGCAGTCTCTGACATCTGCCTGCTGTGTGTCTGTATGGGGCTGACGTGTCGTGCCTGACATTTTCTGCCAATCATCCGCACCCCACCCCCACCTCCTCCTCCTCATCTCATCCCATCCCCCGGCTCGTGGCGCAATCCTGTCACAGGTGTGTGTGTGTGTGTGTGTGTGTCCTTTGCAGACACCCCGGAGGCCTGAACTTGACTCTTTTCCGTGCTGCGCGGCTGAGCTTTTTCAGAAATCGGTGACACTCGGACGACCTTCCCTAGATCTGACGGCCCGGCTGGATCTTTACAGTAGATTTGATTTTCAATATCGCAACACGGGCCGAGATCCGGGCTGACCTTTGAGTGTGTTCCTAATTGTGACATCTGGGAGCCGGGTGAATGTTAGCGACCGGCCCGGTTGCGCGCTAATTTGTCTGCGCTTTCCCGTGTCACATAAAGGAATCAGATTATCCGATAGGAGATTGAGTGAAAGAGCGTTTTTGTGTTCAGAATGAAAGAGTAATTACAGATCGTGTCAAACAACTCCTCTCGGTGTTATTGACGGATAAATTTGTGTGCGTGTCGCTTTCGCTCGTTTGACTCGAGGTGCGCTCGGAGCAGGTGCGAGGCGAACAATGCGTGAGTGGCGGAAATGCAAATGTCCGGCAGCGTTCGGCGTGAGACACGCAACGGTCCACTGAGCTCAGCCCGAGAAATGCTGAGCTCTGATTACTGTCCGCGATGTATCAACCAGCGCCCAGAAGTTTATGATGCATGACTTCTGCTCGGTCCGGCTCGGGATGCAGCGGCCTGATAATGGAAGCCCAAACAGTAGGCCTCATTAACTCTGAGGGATCGACACGTTCGACGTGTAAATCTTTCTGCCACGCCGGAGCGCTCTCTAGAGAGCAGCTGGGCCGGAGCTCTTGGAATTCTTGGCACCTTGCGCCCCCTCAGCCGCTCGGCCATAAACAGCCAGGATCACATCATGGCGGAGGATTAGGGCGAGATGAAAGGAGCGTTCCTCTGCGGTTGGATATTCCTCTTTTGTCGAGGCAAATAACTTTTTTTTTTCCCCTCTTATAATTCAAAATGGTCAGTGGAGATATGTACGCGGAAGGGAATTGAATGCGAATACAACTACCTGCACACACACACACACACAAGATCAGTCTTTATAATATTCATATACCTCAAAGAAACACTCTTGTTGTCAACATTCTGCCATTATGCCCGTGTTGTTAGTTTGAGACAGTGAAGGGGACGATTTAACACTGTTAATCTTAGCTCCACATCAAAAGCACATTGGAGAGGGAAGGAAATGCTGCTATTACCAGAAACAGACTTTTGAGTTTAAGCTTCATTTATACCTTATCCACTCTTTGACACCCTGCAGCAATGCACTGCCAGAGAGTTTAAAGCACCTTGTTAGGGAGTCTTTTGTGACAGCACGGAATAATTTTTCACTTGAATAAGAGAAAGAAATTGCTTCCCTGCATGCTTTATGATTGCTTCGCAGTTCCTGTTCAGCTTTTCAGAGGCAACAATAGAAACTATATAGCAGCTATACGTGCTGCAGACGTGATTTTCCTGTTATGTCTGGCTCAATTCAGTAAATTGTTTGCCTACGCCCCCAGGACACCCAGGCACGGTTTCATTGAAGTTAGTGCTTATATTCAGCCACGACCAGGTTAACGGCTGCACCAATTTCCACTGTTTTTCCCAGTATGTCGCGGCTTATAGTTTCAGGTCATCTGCCATCTGTTTTGTGATGGCAAAGAGCCCATCGGTTGTAATACCCCTGAAAGACATCCTGATGGAAATGCCATCCACTTGACGAACGATTTTCAGGTCGTCGTTAAATACCAGACCACTTAAAATCCAAAAGCGACAATAACTTGTGTTGTGCGCTTCCCGATGCGGCGTGACAGCGAAAGGTGAGCAGACAAAGCAGAGTCTGTGAGCTGATCGCTGCCCGACTGCCACATCTATGAATAAAGCTGTGTGCGCCACCCACTGTGGAATTGGCATTGTGTCAGAACTGATTAAGTGAGAAGCGGAGGGGGTGGAGGTTGGCGGCGGTACCCGGTACATGCTCTCACCTGATGCCCTGACAGCATCGTGTCCCGCTAAGAAGCAAACCTCAGGCTCTGTCTTTCCTGCTCCCGCTGCAGTGATAGAGAGTGAACGGGAGAGACAGCCGCTCTCATGGCATCAGATTTAAACCGCTGCTGGTGCGGGCGGAACAAAGGAAGGCGAGCGATCAGGAAGCAAGAAATATTTACATATTATCATCGGGTAAAGTACAGGAGAAGGGGAAAGTTACAGATCTGCAGGATAAATCCTGGCAGTGCAACCCCTGGGTCAACTCTGCAACACTGCTAAAGTTATACGTTAACGTGAGGGGGGGGCAAATAGTCTACTGAGCTCATCCTCCTGGTTTCTGGATTCATTTAGCTGTGTTTTCAGTTCTCATTGTCATCAACACTAATGGACATTAACATTAACATTAACATTTTTTCAGCATTTTTTTCACTAAACCTGCACAAAAAATGCAATTCTCAAAGCATAACAATACAAAGTGTGAGTGACACTCTTTACAAGCATCTTTACTTCATGCATTCGGTGCAAAATTAAAACTAAAACAGCTACGGTTTCGTTGTAGTTTATATTTCCTTGCATAAAAGCTGAGGAGACTTTCACTTCAACTTTTGAGGAATCTCTCCTCATATTAATATTTAGGTGAGCGCTTTGTCGCGCAGTTCAAAAGCAATATGCAAAAACGTCGAGGTTGAGAGCCGCAGCACAAAACGCCGAGCTGAAAGCGATAACAAGGAGGGAAAAAGAAATCCCGATGAAAAACAGCTGCTAAGTAACAGTAATCTGCGTCTCTAAAACCGTCATCTATCAGCTGTGCATTGCTTCTGTTTTACTTCCCGTGAATGTAAATATTGCACCTTACACCAGAAGCAATTGTCTTTCTTTTCACAATAGCTCAACATTTCCTGCATGATCAGCGCAAACTGAAGAAAGACATAATCACTCACAGACATATTTATCCACAGATTAAACGATGATGGACTTTACAATGCAAAATGCTCTTTAGTGTCAACGGAGCCGCAGCTTTAACTCGAGCTTTTAAAAAGAGAAGCTTTACTCGGCTCTCAATCTGACACCCCGGCTTTCTGACGCACTAAATCACAATGGCATTATTTGAAAATGGACACAGAGCCTTTGAAAGGAAAATAGCTTATTAAAATAATTGTAATATTAAAAACAACAACAGCAAATGGACCGTTGCATTAGTTAGGGTTCACGAGGGATTGAATTTTTTTTTTATTGGATTGGAATATCTAAAAAAAGCATTTGTCGCTGCAACACTAAACGAGTGATTAGAGCAGCTTAGGCGACTCTGTTTTACCAAAACAATGAAAGGATTGCTGGATCAGTCGCACTATCCTTCCAGTGAGTTTGTGTGTGTTTGCGTGTGTGTCGGCGGGTGTTTTAAGAGGGGGGGGTTTACATGTCGTGTGTCTAGAATCAAACATATGGGCTAAACAATCAAAGATGGGTTTTTTTTTGTTTTTTTAAATGTGTGCATTAAGGGCCATCAGTTTATAATGGTTTTCTGTATTTGATTCCACACTGCAGACGCCCACTTTCTCGACTGTGAAGAGCCACAGATTGTTGTTGTCGCTGTGACACTCCAGCGGAAACCTTGGAGAGCGACCTTATCGTTGGAGGTGGTTCATTGGTAAGACTGACCAGATAGAGTCAGAGCCGCGGTGATGCAAAGGACAGTTTCGATTCACACAGGTGATGACACGAGCAGTGAAGGGACGCGGCAGGTATCCCGCGTCGAATAAAAACGGGGCCGCCTGGACAAAAATAATCTTTGTGAGAAAGTTGCTTTGTCATTTTTCTGGTGGCCGCATGTTTAATTGAAGAATCTGCAAAGTCTGTGAAAGGAATCACGCGTTCGTGGCTTTATGCAATCCAGCTGATGAATTTGCTGCCCGCGATGTTGAGCAGGTTATGAGTAATCGGTGGTGCGTTACACTTTGAGGAGCCGCAAATTAAGCTCAGGGCCACCTTCTGAGGAGGCGCAGATAAAGTATATATTCCCTCCAAACAAAATAGGTCATGCTGTTTGAGCTCCAATTAAATGCTGAGAAAAAATAACAGTCAACTGTAGAGCAGCTGTGTACAGAACAGCCGACGATAATTAAAAATTAACCAGTGCCATAAATGACATTTTCCACAGCCACTCAAATCTTTTGCTGTAAACTGAATTCACATAAACGGATGAATTTCAGAGTGTTCGCAGACACGTAATGTATGTTGAGGGCCCTTTCAATGTTTGTAAGATTGTGCGTGTGTAAAAACTAGGTCATCTGTTGGGAACTGACACATCCCCCTGCAAACAGATATTTGAAAATCTGAGAGTGTAGAGAGGGGAGCCACGAGCAATCTGAAAAAAAAAACGAGAGAGGAAAAAAAGAACAACAACAAATGACTGCACAAATTGTTGGGACGGAGATAAAACTTATTTGGCGTCTCTTTGTGTACCATTACAATCCCATGAATGTAGAAAACACCATATTACACAGGATGCAGGTTTCCCTGGTTTGGGTGAGAGCTTAAAGTACTTCCCTCCTGTTTCCCACATGTGGTAGCACGGATCTATACTTAAACACATGCGGTGGATATAATGAAGATTCATACAGGTTATGTCTTCAAATCGATGTATTGGCATCCTGCACTCCCTTTTTGTAAAACACAGTGTTGTCGGCCTCCTGTGTAATTTTGCCTCCTGAGCAAACCATGATATATCTCTCTCCTTCCCACCTAAACAACGGCATGGTTTATCCGAATGACACCCTGAAGGATATCTGTCGACCAAACACCACCGCTAAAGCAGCCGGAGCCAACAAAACACAAAGCCCGATCCGCTGAGGGATCCTTCCTTGATGAGAAAAAATGTTTAGAAAGTGCACACGTTTCATGGACTGTGAGCCAGAGGCGGATATCGCTGCTTCTGTGGACAGAGGAGGATGTTAAGAGGGCAGAGAGGAATCTAGTTTCAGCAACGGTCGAAAAGGAAACAGAGAAAAACTTGTTTGTGTGCAGAGAGGTGTTGAGGAAGACGGGAGATCATGTCCATGAGGGGCCAGCAGGGGCCACTGTTTGTGCAGGTGGTACTGGATGGTCTGGTGTCTGACTGAGGAGACAACTTCATACCTTCCTTTAGATTTAGAGGGAATGATTTATGACTTGAACAGCACTTTTTTTCATTAACCAAAGTAAACTCATTCTTTACATGACTCTGCATCACTGATGACAGTTTCTCTAAATGTGTTTTTTGACAAACGCTGTCAAAACTGTTGCTGTCAAATATCCATCCAGCATCCACCAACCACACTTGAAGCTGCAGAATAAGCTCCGTTCTGCAGGGCACATCTGCATCTCTTCACTACAGGCCAGCGATAAGACGTTGAAAACAAGAAAATAAACAAACCGCTCAGACGTTTTAGCTCGCCGGGGCTCACTGAACTGCAATGACAGGTATCGATCCGGCCAGTTATTTACCAGCCGCGCTGTTCGTCTCAGAGGGGGCCAGAGGAGAAGAGGGTGGCAGGGCCTATTATTTATGAGCGGCTATGTGACAAACACTTCTGATCTACTGAGGGTTACCACTGACCGAATGAACCGGCCAATCAACAAACTAACAAAAAAAAAAAAAAAGAAAGAATATTCGTGACTGAAACCACATTCATGCACAAAAATGAGCGTTACTTAATCAAATTGCTGACCTATTCTTAATCTAATTTCAAATCAATTGACTGTAAGGTTTTGTAGGTAATTAGGAACTTAGCTCCACACGTTGAAACAATAAAATTGCGGTGAGCTCATTTTAAGATGGAAAATAGTGTAGCTGATTCACGTAACACGAGATATTTCGTAACTGTACACCAGGGTTAATTGCTGGGAATTAAGATCCTGGTATTTCCTGAGAATTGTCATCAATCTTCTCCTGAACTTGGGATTTTTTTTTTTTTGCATGCTAGCTTACAGTCCAGCTGTGTGGTTAAAACGTTTAAAATAACTGTGAATAGATCACTGTCTTAGGGCACATGAGGTACTGGATCTTTTAGTCATATCTCTGTTTATACCTGCAATTCCAGAGAAGTATAACCTCACATTAGCACTAAAGACAGTCATACGCTCCCCTTGGGCATATTAAAACTGGTATTTTGGAGAGAACATGCTGAAACACAGTTGGCAGCATGTTTTTAACCTCAAAGAGAAGAAACTTAAAAAGTAAGGTATTACTTTAACAAGGTGTTGTTGTTTACTATCACATGGACTAATGACTTGGAAGGAATAACATAAAAGTTTAACTTTTACTTGAGGAAAGAGCATCAGGAAACACCAAAATCATGTCCGTTAACACGTCTTTTTCACATTTTGTCTAGACATGGTTGGAAAAAAACACAGGCGGCATTAATAACATTAAAGATGGCTCTGTTCCAATTAGCTCCGGGCTCAGTCAGCCATACGAGTACGCGACGACACATGATTCGAAGGTCCTGACCTTACTTACACCTGTGTTTGGCATCTCAAAACGCCTGAGAGAAACCCTTCCAGTAAATCAGCACGGGCCCAGGTTATCCCAGGGAATTTAAAAGTACCCTGAGGAGGTCTCTTGTAAACAATCTAATGCACAGTATGTTCAAGTTCTTGAGTTCTCATCTCATTAACACTGTATTTTTTTACATTATTGGCTGGAATAGCCTTTAGCAGGAACTACAGTGAAATACCAACAAACCCACGACCTGCGTTACTCTATAGCACTCCTACTGGTCAAAACTCCTCAAACCACCTCTTATTTTCCCGCTGTTGGTTTCATATATCTTATATCCACTAAATATGGAAAGTTCTGTAATCCACACTATGAGTTTGTCATTAATGCTGGTTAATAATTAAAAATCTCAGTTAATTAGTAATGCTTTTATTAATTCAGCAGTCTTCAAAATGGATTTAAAATGAAAAGCTTCCTGACTCCCAAACCTTTGTGACGCTTTTGAATTTTCTGATGACCTACACACTCACAACATACATGACACACGCTGTATCTACTCATAGTGATGATAAATTACTAAAAGCAATGACTAACAAAACGTTTATCCAATTATTTCCATATTTGCAAAGTCCCATCACAAAAAGACCGTAGCTTCAACCATTAATCACTTTAATAGCCCCCCATATTTATCAATACTACTAATGCCCTGGTTACCCTTAATGGGTTTAATTCGTTTTTCTTGTCGCTTGTGGCTAAATTTGCATTTGAGATGTGTTACAGGCCCGTTTTAAGCCTGGAAGCCGCTACTGGAGGGAAGCTTTCTGATGTGTTGGCATTAAAGAGTGAAACATAAGGAGATCCGCTTTCCATCACTGACCTCAAGGATCAGGTCAGGTGGACTGACCTTTAGTCTACGAAGCATTCAGTAACCAGAGCTGGCGTGGACCACCACCAAACACAGTGTCATCCAACGACATCGTCGTAGGCGCAGCGCTAATTATACACCCCGGCTTGTGCAATGCTGGAGGAATCCAACGTATCTGTGTCACGCCGTCTGACCTGTATTAGAGGTGTAATGACTTCTGAGGAGAATTTGTCCTGCATGGTTACAAGGTACAAGTCAGTCAGCTGATATGTGCCAGCAGGTTTAATATTCTAAACTTACATGAGCAGGGACGGCGAGGGGATTTAACTTCCTCTTGTGGATTTAGTATGTGATAGTTCAGATTACTGTGAGAATTTTATTTTTATCCCGTTTTTTTTTTTTTTATTTCTAATTTTAGTAATTAGAATGGGGCAGGCTTTACGGGATCAGCTGTATCCACTGTCTAATGAATAATGACACTGTTTTTCTAACTTAAAAACAGACTTTTAGCTTTGTACGCTCTCTAAAGCACCTTACAGATTCTGCCCGAAGCCCCAAAATTTCTCCCCAACTCACGACTGATATTTTGAGCCCTCATAGAGTTCACAGCTTGGCTTAAAAACATCAACAACAAATTTTCATGCACATCCTCACCCAGTGCCTGTTGCAGCTTTTGGTAAATAAAAAAAAAAAAAAAAAAAAAACATATCAATGATGTTTATGTGTATTGAAAATGGTGCCTTCAAGAGGGGTCATATTTTCTGTGCGTACAAGAGCAGTCAGCTTGAATTATCCACTCTTGTAGTATTCATAACACACTGAAATGCAGAAATCCCAGCACCATTAACTGTTTTTTAAAAAAGCAAAACAGGGCAATGTTGACTTTATTTTCAGTTCCATTAAAAAAAAAATTAAAGCTGCACTGTTCAGTTCTTCACCACTAGTTGTGCTGCAGAGTAATGTATGCGTGGATCGCTGTTTTGTTTGTTTTTGTGCACGAACGTGAGGATGTATCACATTGCTGTGATGTGTAGTACGGATGCAGAGATATTTACTTTACTCAAGCTAGCATTTCACTTTGGATTAGGTGAATAATTACCGTATGACAGAATGAATCATAATGAACACACTGCAAAGAACCTGTTATTTGTGCCTCTTTGTATGATCTTGATTTTCAAACAGTGTGAAAAGAAACAGAAAGAAAGGGCAGATTGGCTCACAGGTGTAATTGGAGTATTCATACTTAGATATGAGTGGGTGTGCTTTTTCAAAATCATGACTCATTTTGTTTTTGATTGTGCTGTAAGGAATATATCAGTGTCTGAAAACTGTATGGAATTTATTCTAATTATATTTCAGGTTCATCTCCCACCCAAATCACACCCATACAGACACACACACACACACAAAAGCTTATTTTAGTTCTGTTTTTTTTTTTTTCTTTTGAAAGCTCCACGGTACATTAATTTGTCTGAATTTGCTATACAGCAGTCGTGATTTTGTCATTTAAACACAGTGGCATTTCAATAGCAAATAAACTAAATGTGCTGAGACCTAGAATTAGATTGTTTTTGTGCATCCACAGAGGAAATACCGTAGATAAGACAGATAAACAAAAACACATGAGCTTTCAATGTAACAGTTCAATTGTCTTGTGATAGAAAAGAAAATGATCTTAACTAATTTCCCACATTTTTTCTTTCAACTTCAAAACATTTACATCACAAGTTAAAAGAATATGGGACTATTAACTGCCTATTAACACATAGCTTAGAATAACTATTTTATTTGTTTTGGTGTTGAACAAAGTGCAATTTGTTTCAAGGTGCATCTACACGGAAAAGATCACAGGGCTGTAGATAACACGTCTTCTTCATCTTGTCGATGCCCTGGGCTCTCACTTTGTAGTCACACATGGTAACCCTGCACCAAGCAAAAAATCCTCTCTGGTAATCTACAGCTGAGCCGCTAACTCTGCACTCAGTCGGCTTGCTTTTTTAAGAGCCGCTCATAGTTCTTGAGGGTAGGGCAGCTCGGGTCAATCACATGAGGCAAAGGCATCACGTAGCTACAGTATGAGGTAAACATGAGTGTTCATCCTCACTGCCTTTCCAGGCATACATTTTAGGACTCATTGTGCACATGAAAGAACAGCTTCTTTCACTGCCACATTCAGACACTTGTAGCAAAAAAAAACATAGCTGTTATCAACGCCAAATAACGTGTTTTTGTGGAGTCGCTCAGGGGACTGTAATGGGTTCCCTATCATTCCCTATTTACATTCAACCTCTGGGGCATATCTTCCACAGATTGATAGCAATATCAACTTACATTTATATGTGGATGATTCATTGCTGTATGCATCAATATAGCCTGGTAATACCTTGGTGCTGTGTTATGTTTTGCCTTGCTGATGAACTGGAACAGTTGAACTGGATGTCTAAAATTTCTTGCACTTAAATGACTCCAAGTCAGAGATCTTTATACGTACCCCTCCAGGTCCCGGTGCCTGCATTATTAACACTCTCTAATCCCGTCTGGGTGCCTTAACTAATAATATCAAACTAAAAGCTGTGTTCTAGGCAGACTTTTTGACTCCTAACTTGTTTTTTGGAGCACAAGTGACTTAAGTGGTACAGTCGTGTTTCATTCACTGGGATTCTTTTTACTTTTCTAACTTAATTACAGTTACGATTCATCATTTTATTTGATTTTATGGTCATATTTTCAATTGATGTACTTTTATGTCCCTTGTTTTCTTTAGTAGTTTTAAAAGTGCTGTTTTTTTTATTCAATCATAAACATGCTGTTGTTGATTTTGGCTGAGCTGCAAAAGCAAGTTTTCATCTGATTAAAGAAACCTCAGCAAGCCTGGACATCTGTTTATAATAAATTAATTTGCTAATAATTCATCAAATAATGTTTGATTTTCACAAGTACTACCTGTATTCTTTTGGGGGAAGTGAGTTTTTTGTTCAACTTTTCCAGACATGGTTTTGCGAGTTTAATAAGCGCTCATGCCTGGTCACACGTATAAAAACTTTTTATGACACATCCTAATGGCCCCATATGCAAATGTTCTTGTGCAGGTCAAAGGCAAAGTGGCCAGGACCAGAAGGCAGAGAAATGTCAGATATTTAAACATGTTTGACAGATGAAACCATCATTGACCTTCGAGGGGGCTTTAACTGGCTGCGGGGATTGAGCAGTTCAAAATAATCCTCCCCTGTCAAACGTCAGTCAAGCTCAGCAATAACACAAGTCATCATCCAGCTTAGCCTTCCTCCAATTTCGGGAAAGACGGAGAGACTCGTGGAAATTGGTATGTTAACCGGCAGCCATGAAATCTGTTAATTTTTTGTGCCACAATAGAGATCAAACACTGGTGGATTTGGGTAATTAAGAGTCCTTGGAGCCTGTTGATTTGTGAAGCTGTTCATACACCTTCACTTTACGTGTGAGTAAGGACACGTTGGGGGATTGGGTGCTGGGTGGCAGATAGTGACGTTAGCTGTGGTGGCAGGCAGAGTAGGCAAAGCTAATCAGAGGAAGTCTAGATCACAGAATTTCATCCAACGAGTTCATGTTGGACTTCTAATGACCTTCTATGAATACCCTCAATTATGCGAAATGATCTCTTGAATAAAGTCCTCAATCAAAGAGACAGACCCCCTGCTGAGAAAGTCTCGGGTATTACATAAAATCACCATTAACTCTAAATGACTCGAGATAATTTTCGATAATTGTGACAAATATGTAAATAGTTCCTTTAATTGACTATGTTTTGGTTTATTTACACAACAGATTAAAAGAGGCACAACCCACTTCGTATAAGTAGATTTAACACTATTTGTAAAAAGGTTATGAACATGTCACGACATCGGGTCAAGCAGAGTGATGATCATAAAGGCAAAGTTGACAGATTTTGCTTTGGGTCTAATCTCGCTTTTATAGTGTCTGTGGTTTATTTTGGCATTGCATATTTTCTATACTGGCCGCAAATAAATAAAAAAAATATGATTAGAGCAAAGGTTTGGATACAGAAGTTTTAGGGGAGCGGCGGGTCAAGCATGATGTGACACCACAGAGTAATTTACAGCACATCATCTGGTCGAATGCGTGCATAGGGGGCATTAAGTTTCCTGATATGTTTCAAAGCATTCATATAAAGCGGGGAGGGGGAAGATCGAGGCACAGAGCCCATTATCCTGCTACACTATATCCTTGGGAAAGAAAGACAAATATATATAGCCTACACGCTATATCTGTAAAATTAGTGATTTGCTTTTATCTGAAATCAAAGGGATGCTCACAAATCTATTAAACGCCACCTTTTGTTTTTTAATAATGCATCACACAGGGACCAAAGCGAGCTTTTCAAGCAAAATGTAGACTTTTGTTCAGAACAAATATAATTAGACTTATTTTTAAGATACTCTGCAATGTTGAAGCTAATTTGTATTTAGTTAAGTACAGTCCTTGATGAGCTATTCCCAGAGGCTGGGAGGCCCAGTTTGTATTTTGAACCAGCATAAAATCCTTGAATTAAAGAAAACTCAAGGGCCTTTCACTTTCCAGAGATTGTCGACGGCTGGATATATTGAGATTAGAATAGCTCCCTCTGTGGCATTGACTACTCTGTTCTAAGGGACGACAGTATTTTTGCAATTCCTCTCAGTCATGTAGAGTTCTATAAAAAGGTCTAGAGCTGGATCCAATCTCTTGCATTTGAAGGCTTGAAACCAGGCCTATCCCAGCCACACACTATTGTTGCCAAGATTTAACATAACTCTTTTTAACCTTATAATAAATATGCGTTTTGGGTTCATATTTAATTCCTTTGTGTGCATTATATGGCAGGCTGATGACACAGTTTATGAATGGACGATTAAGAATGGTTCAAAAATAAAACTAGACTAAAAACGCATTACTTTGGTCCACAAG
>JAOXYL010000105.1:22742730-22754530 GCA_028564955.1 Terapon puta
CTTTCTCTCTGCGTTAAAGGGAAGCAGCTCCGAACATCCCCTCGGTCAAAAAGTAAAAAAACATGAAGTTGAGAACTATCGTTTAGAATAATTGTGTAACTGCGAGAGGTCACACAGTTTACATTAAAGGTCACAGCACCATCACGAACGGACGCCGATCTCAAACTGTCGGCGTGCTCGGCGTGTGTGTGGGAAGAGCCGCGATTTTACTCGCATTGTATAACTTCTCTAAATTATGTAACATTCAGCCTGCAAACTTACAAAGGAAGCATTCATTTAGGAGAGAAAACTGGTTAGATCAAATGAGGGGCTTGAGGAAGGAGAGTTTTTTTTTTTCCTTCCCGCGTTCGTCGAACAAAGGAATGTGAAGCACTTGGAGGATTTTTGCAGCAGAGGTCAAGAGCGGAGAGTGTCAGTCGGGGCGCGGGAGGCCAAATATCCTGGGAGGGACGAATGCCTGTGGGTATTACGACCAGAAACAGCAGAGAAAAGTGACCGGGCTCCACCAATAGGTGTCAGCCTTCTATCCTTCCTGCGTGGAAGCCCTCAGAAGTGAAGAAAGTAGTGCGGGTCCTTGAGTTAGGTCGGCTGGCTCCGGGCGGCATCTGGAGCTGGACGTCTCTGCGCTTGGCTGCGACTCAAATGGACGGGCAGTGTTTTTTTTTTTTTTTTTCTGGACTCGGTGCGTGAACTCAGTGCAGAGCTCGGGGCTGTCTCCGCTTCCCGCGCCGACTCTTCGAGAGTTACTGACAAGCGAGATAATTTAATACAGCAACACTTTCTCTCACCTGGTAATCGTACGAGTTCACCGGCGGAGGAGGAGGGAAGGAGCCGGCGGACGGTGGGAAACCGGTTGACTCTTCGACAGGTGGCGGAGGTGGAGGGTAGTCTGCAGGGATGGAGGCCGTGCACACGCACACACACACACACACACACACACAGATGCACCAAGAGAAAAAAAAAAAACGGCTTATCAAACACTTCCCCTTTTTTCCTGCATTTAAACTGTCACAACACACCACTGAATCAACATCAAAATCTAACATGCATAACTCATTTTCTGTCTTTTTATTAACATTTCCAATAAGAGGGTGCAAAAAATAGCATGACATTAGATTAAATAAATGTATAAAACAGAACAAAATAAGTTAAAAAAGTGCACACTTAGAAGGAGAATTGCATAAACTCCCTCGGTGGCATCAAACATCTCCAGATAGTTAACGCTCAGCGTGGTTAAAGTTAAAAGTGGATTACACGCTGGGGTTATGAGGTCACTGTGTATAAATATATGAATGGATCTGACTGAGCTCCTGCACACACACACCGCTGTGCCGCCATGACCCCTCCACTGAAAGACCCCAAACAAATGCCGTGTCTGAATCTTTAAATACACAACTGTTTCCCAACAGTTCAACCTAAACGGCGTTAATGTGTTGATTTCACAGCTTGTTTCTTCTTCCAGCAAAACCTCGTCACGGCCTGGCTGGTTGTTACGACACGGGGCAGCGTTTAAGTAACTCTCGAATTAAAGAGTTAAATGTTTAAACGCGGTACTTTGAGATGTCCGGGCTCTCTTTAGGCTGTTTGAAAGACATCATAGAGCAAATATTGAACGTACACTTTGAGCTCACTGTTTATTAAAGCCGGCGAAGTTCAGATTATTCATCAAAATCATTTGAAAGAGGTTGTTACAAAAAAGAGAGAATAGACAAAAGGAGTGGAGCCTCATCATCCTACGTCAACGGATTGACACGCATAATTACAGCAATTTGGTTAACTAAGAAGTACTAATCTGGAATAAGCGTGTGTGTGTGTTTTTTTTTTTCTTCCCCCTCCTGAGATTGAAAATGTAAAAGTTGTATTACAAACGGGTTAGACTAGGTGTTTGTTCTGCCAGAGGAGGAGAAACAAGCCAAATTTGTAGTTCTAAAGTACACGCTAATCCAGGGATTGCATCCAACCACATGTTTCAGACAGGATAAGGAGTTACGTGCCAAATTAAATTCTGATTTGGCTTCTCTTGGCACAGGACTTAAGACTGAATCATTTGACCATGTACTTCTAAGTACCAAACCAGACATGAGCTTTGCAAATTAAAGGCTTTTATGAGACGTAATGGGAATTTGTTCCAATGCTAAGACTTTGATGAGTCCTGTTCAGAAATTCCATTTGCTTTCCATGGCTTTTATCTGTTTTCATTAGAATCTAATTGATGTCATCAATGTAGTTTATCCAAGGCAGCCGACCAAATTAATTAAGCGCGTTTTTTTTTTTTTTTTTCCTTTTTCGGTTGCCTCGACAAAAAGAGTGAGAAGAAAAAAAAAAAAAGACAGAGAGATAATGCAGCATGGTTAAAATTGGACACATGTCTGCGTCTTGAGCATGACAACATCTCAGAAAATTGTGAGCATTGCATTAAACATTCCCTCCGGGCGCTCGAGGGCCTCCATGTGAATTGTTTCTATAATAACCTTGTGACCTCCGCTAAAACTCCAGAGTGCAACAGCTCCTCTAAACCTCTGGGAGAGAAAATAAAATATGCCGCTCGACAACGAGGCTCTGCCCGGGTCCTCCCTCCCGACTCGCTGCCAGAATATAAGTCACTTGTAACTTGTGGCTTACGGAGAATTAAAACATTAAGTTTCGTGTACGTTTCTCTCAAACATCAGAGACGCTTTTGGATTTATCATTTCAGGAAACACGAGGGTTGTAAACGTTTCAGCGGGGCATGTTTTATTGAAAAGGTCTTCTGTATGTGGAACAGTGGAAAAGAAAGACTTGGAGTTGGAAGAGAGGTCGTTTGGCATCTTTGCAGAAAGGATCTTTCTGGTTGTTTCCCCCCCTCCGACCTTATTTTTTCTAGTATCTGTCGTCGTGCCAGTCATTTAGGATTGCGGCGTGTTAAGGCGGCGGTGTAGAACAACAATCACCAGTCGTGTTTGTATCCTCTGCAAACCGTCCAATAAAAAAAAAAAAAAAATGCCTCCACTCAGCCTTGAAGTTGTTTGTTGCCGATTCAGGGACGGCAAAAGAAACACAGCTTTCGTTTAACAGAAGCCTTTTCAATTAAACGCCGTGCCATGTTAAGGGTTATTTCCATAATTTAACTTACAATACGTCGCTGGTGACCGGAGGAGCTTATGCCGAGGCATCTAAACACAGTTTGCATTCAGATAATCATGATTTTATTAGCTTCATCTGGCAAAGAGTTAAAAAAGCAGAGCCAAGAGTCAAAGAGCAGCGAAAACATGCAAGTAACTCACAATGGAGATATGCACGCATCTAAAAAGCAGCGACTGGACAATTATTAAACAGCAAAAACAACTTAAAGCTGCAACAAAAGACACGATTTCACTCACTGTGTGTATCCTCAACATCAGAAAACCATAAATATACTTTAATTGCTTCCTTACAGACCATCTGCAAAGAAGTTTTTTTATAAATATATTAAAAATCCAACATTGTTTACATCCATGTGTCCTTGCATGCATTGCTCTTTATGTTGGCATCACTACACCGTTGATTAACGACAACTGATGAAACCGGTGGCAGAACTTACATCATTCTCATTAAAACAAACACAGCTACATTAAAGAAAAAGATGTTTCTGCACATGAATATCAGCTAAATATATAATATAGTGTTACGCTGGTTGCATTACTGTTAAACTAACAGGTTCGGGGTCAAGCTGTTATTCAAGGAACCTTTTCAGGAACTTGGTGTGTTCACCTGCATTTCCACGACCACAACAACCTAGTTCCACTTTTGATATCTGTGATCAGTTTCTGCTCTCACAGCAGATTTTTTCATTGCAGACGCAGACCTCCACAACATTTGCACAATATTAAAAACAAGAGCGAGATAAAGATGCGTGCGAGGGGGCAGGCGAGAGGAAAGAAACTAGACTTATTTCCTAATAGTTTGAATATGGTTCCATGTTAAAGCGAAAAACAACCACGACTTTCCAAAACGTGGCGGCTGTTCAGACAAAAAAAATGGATCCATACTGCAAAAACGCTAAAAAAATACCAATTGCGGTGCAAATGCATGTACTTAAAGATAAGAAGTAATATGTGTTTTGTCCCTATTTTTGCACTTCTCTTTCTTTTACCAGAAAAAAATCTAAAATGTCCTCTTGAAAAGAGGATCTCCGTTCTTCTCAACCACAGCGACACACTGATGTTTAATTTGAAAACCCTGAACATCTGCAGAAACTGAAAGTGATGAACCTCATTCGCAGGTCAGACATATGTTTTTGTTTCAGACATTTTCTTTTTCAGTCTGATTCGAGGACCCTCACCGGCTTCCCACCATTAAAAAACAGCCAAAAGTGTTTATCAGGTCACTATGAAGGGCTTTCTGCTGCAGTTTTCTGAAACTTCACCCCGTCTGCGTCACCTGTAATATTTCTGCTATTTCCAATAAATCTAAAATCAACAAGAGTTCGAGCTGTTGGGCTTTCTGCGCGGCGGCTTTGCTGTCAGGCTTTAAAGCAGTGTGAACGAGGCTTCTGTGCCGTGAATGAAGCTGGCTCCATTTGTGACAATGGGGAGTTGAAAGCTCCAAGTGAGCACTAATGAGAGAAGCAGCAGGAAGACCTACTTAATACGACAACTTCCCCTCTCTTTATTGAGCAATTACTTTTAAGTAGCTTCTTTGTGAACAAGGAATCCTAATCAGTGATTAAAGTTATTTGAGAGGCCATAAGAGGTATAATTGGTTATCGGGAACCGGAGTATTGTTAAGGGGAAGATAAAAGGGTGGAGACGGATCCAGCTGTGACACTGAGACTAATATTAAACTTTGTTTTTCAAGTAAGTGATACATCCATAAACACTTCAAGTATATGTATAATAAAAATGATTGGCAGCTTTGATACTTGAACGTCGGTTTAAACTGTGTAAAATGTTGAAATATGCTTCGGAAAAGAGGAGCAGCAGAGTTTCTTTGTAGGATTTCAGGTTGCAGATGAAGCTTTTTTTTTTTTTAAGTAGTCCTGCTCTATTGTGCGGATTAGTATATTCTGTGGGGGCTGAAGGTTGAGCATATGTTTACAGATTTACATATGTACCATATTATCAGAGTTACATGTGTGGGAGCGTCGGCCATCTGGTCCTTAAGGACTTAGGACAAAGCCTGGCATAACTGCTTTGCGCATAATTCCTCCGACATTTCAGTGAAGGAGGAGAGAAAGAGGAGAGGAGATAAAACTCAAGAGCAGGGAGGGTTTTTTTTTTTTTTTTGTGGTCCCCGTGTGTTTGGGAGCAACAGGACGTAAATTATCTCCCACGATCGGAGCTTGATTTACAGCAGAAAGCTCAAAGTCGCTGGCGTCCGTTAGCGTTCGCACGCCCTGGAATAAGCCAAAATAAGGGCCGACGCTTCAAAGAGACGAAATGTTTTGCTCAAAAACTTATGCAACACCTGACCCCTGCAGTCCAAACTGTCTTTTTACGAACCTGAAGCAATAAAAATTAATAAATAAATAAATAAAAGAAGTGGCTCTATCTTATTTGGTAGCACAAAAAAAAATCCATAATCCCTCCCAGACTAAATGGACTCAGTGTTTCAGCTCCTGGGTGACAGTCTGCATGCTTTATCTCCACACACTCCTTCCAAATGTGCTGTGGCAGAGGTCGAGAGCACATTGTTTTGACATAATTATGGAGCCATTTTATTCCATCTTCCGCTGGAGAAGAGCAGCTGAGCCCTGCGCTTAATTAGCATGATATGTATAGACGGGTGATTTATGACTTCATTTGGTTTAGAGATGCGAGGGAGGGGATTTGAGGTCGTTTGAGATGTACTTGTTTTAAGTGTAAAAGGCCGAAAACTTGGCTTCCGCGAGAAAAAACCCGCAAGAGGAGGGATTCGTTCATTTATGTGAAAGCGGGGGGGGGGGGAAACAAATATCGTCTTTTTCGCTTTTTATCTTAAAAGCCGAAAAACATCAAAACAGGGCTGAGCGATTAGCGCCTCCAAAATGGTGACGTTAGCGGGGCTCGCTGATGAGTGAAAGCGCGATTCATCATCGCAGGCGGAGAGGCGAGCGCTCGCTGTCATTTCTTATAAACAAACGGCAGAGAGAGTAAATGAAGCCAGTCAAATGTCACAGCAGACAAGTCAAACCCAGCCGGTTTCAGATCGCGGAGCCTCTTCAACGCCGACAGCCTCCCGCAGACACGACGCCACATGAGTCGACTTAACAGGCCGCAGATTCGATCTTAACTCGTCGTGACCTATGGAAATGACGCACTCACGGAGGTATCCCCGCGTCACCCACAGTGTAAACGCTGACATTTTAAACGTAATCATCATTTAATGTAATTTATTAAGCGACGCCATCTCTTCGACGGGGGGGAAGGCGTCTGCCGGGGCTTGTTAACCGTGAACCGCCGAGATGCAATCAAGTAGCTTCAAAGATCACACGGACTGTGATAATGTGATTTTGTACGATGTGCATAATGTATAGTCTGTGTTAGAGGCTGGACCACGTCCATCAGGCCGCCCGTTGTACAGAAACGTTTGGGGTCAGCTCACTGTGCGTCCTGGTCACAACTGAGAAAAAACATGAATCTCTTTTGAGTCATCTTCACTTTTTCTGAAGGAAACACAGATGATGCTGCAGCTGTTACACATTCAGTCATTTCCACTTTTAAAGAGGGATATATATTTAGTTTCCATCATCCTCCGTGGTTCACTACTGACCGGCACGTGTCATATTCGCTCGGAAGCTTAAAAATCTTGATTTAAGTCATCTTTCCTTTACGTTTCCCACAACACGTATGTTTTCTGTCACGGTGCATCAACACCTCCTCAGCCATTGTTCGCTGTCCATCTCATTTTGTGCTTTTTTCATTTACAGTATGAGTCACATTTGTTTCTTCAGTATCGGCCCCAAAAGTCCAGACTGCCAGGCTGCGTGGGATATGTACATTTTAGATATTCAACTGGTGTTTTTTTTTTTTTCTCCCGTGATCACGTCCCGGCATCACTCGCAGTCGAACAGAAGACCACTTCCCGTGCGAAAATTAGTTTTTTGACATCGCACTCAGCACTCGAACTTCCTTCGATTATGTAGACACCGCTCTGAGAGAACAGACAGGATGTGAAGAAAAGTATTTTCACAATACTATGACCCTTTAGGACAGTGCTAAGATTTAGAGAAGTGAAAAGCCTCATTCTGTCTGCATCAGAAAAAACAGCACGAGATAAAATGCTGGACAACAAAAGTTTTACACAATTTGAAAAAAAAAAAAAAAGAAACGAAAAGAGAAAAAATGATAAAAAACAAAGACACACTTTGAAGCAAAGATGAAAAGAATCACGCAGTTCACTTATGGAGACTTTGGACCAACTGCAAACAACATACAACGAGTAGTTGAGGTAGGCGCTCCACTTAGATAAAAGTGGCCTTTGTATACGCTCAGAGCATGAGCCTGTGGTTTCTATGGGGACACTGACACACTCATTGGTGGATTTCCTGTAAATTCTCCTGGTGACACCCATGAGGGACTCTGACATAACAACCGGTAGTCAGTTTGCCTCTGGCCAGTCAAGCAGGGAGGAATAAAAACAGCTTATGCACATGTTCGACACTTTTGAACCGCTCTGAGCAAACAATTAGCAGGTTTCTGGTAACTTAGCGCAGAAAAGTTTTATCGAAAACAAGCTCGGATGTTTTGAACTTTCACTATGATTACCTCGCTGCAAAAAAAAAAAAAAAAAAATCAGCAGCCGCAGATTATGAGGCGAAACAGTCACAAAATGACTTCAGCGCTCATTTACGGGATTTGTGTGAGAAACCGAATTTTCAGTATATCGATTTATAGATTTGAATCACTTAATATCAAAATATTATGAAAGAAGCAGCTGATGACTCATTCCTGTATGAATCGTTTTCTCATGGCACCATATGAATATTCACATTCATTTCATACATTCAGGGAGAAAAAAAATCCCCATTTAAACGCTTGGCTGAGATCATTCTGAATAGATATTTCAAGAAGACGAGACAGAAAGAAAAAGTAGTAAATTAAACAACAATCAGCTTTAAAAAAAAATATGAAGGGCGTGAATTGAATAAAATGTGATAAATTCAATTAGGTATAAAAAAATCAGACCCGAGGGAAACTTAAATCTCTGCTGCGTTTGAAAATGACCTCTCTCCTCGACACCTCGTTTAACACGCTGCTCTCACGCGTCGTTTACACCGAAACAGAGAAGTCCCAGAGAGCGCCGAGCAGACGGACGAGTCATCAGCACGTGTTGATCTTTGCAGACGGCTGCACAGAAATCCAATAACAAAGGTGCAAAATATTTGATCAAGGATACACTTCTTTGACATTTAATAAAAACAGGACGCCGAGGCGGAGGGTGAGCTTTTAGCATAAAAAAAAAAAAAAATGGAGCGTGAGGCCTCTTTCTTACAAAAAAGTTTCAAGGAGTTAAAACCGCAACGCATCGCCGCATCTATTGTACGCTCCATCTGCCAATAGCAAGGCTTTTTTTTTAAACTATTCTCAAAGCTTGACAGCATACAGTAAATGACACACACTTGTCAATACTGCTGAAACAACACTCAGCCTAATGTGCTTTAGAAAGGTAGTTTTTATTGCAGGGCTGTTGCACTGGATTGCATTGCCTTGTACAGTTATCGGTGGTATTTCGTCCACCTCTCTTACAGTGGGTTGCAGAGCTGCTCCCAATCTAATCGCAGGCTATCAGCGCGCTTTTAAAATTCCTTAAAAACTTGCAAAAAAAAAAATAGGATGTTGCAGAAAAGAATAAAAGAACTGGAGCGTTAAAAAAAAAAAAAAGAAAAAGCAATCACGGCTGACCTTCCTACAGTACACGAGCTCAACTTAAAGCCTAAAATCTGATCTGTTGTAAGGCACTTTGAGCAGCACGTCACAGTCTGAGACCTATATGTTCTTTCGCTTCCTCCTGCTGGGACTTTAATCAGAGCGAGTTAAAAAATGCGAGGGCAGAGCTCGCTAACTGCGCCGCCCCGTCTGCACCGGCTCCTTTGTCCGCACAATAAACACGGCCTCAGACGGCTCACTCCAGCCCTGATACTGGCCTCCGCGAGACAAAGGGGACGGCGAGGGAGCTGTGCCAAATTGACTCGTCCCTAATTTTTATGCTAATCCTCAATTTTACATCAGACGGTCCCCACATTTTGATATAAAAGATATTAAATAAATAAATACGGAGAGACCCAGATAATCTGTTCATAAAGACGTCTTATCCTCTGACAAGTGGAGACGTCTGCCGCTGGCTTTACATATTTGCGTGTTCGAAACGCCGACGACAACCAATCGCCGGCCGCCTTTATTAAATGTAAATGTTTTAATGAAAAAGCGGCCTAAAAGTCAGAACGTTTGGCCACTTGAATTTGCCCTACAAGATGCACCGATCGGGGAAATTAGATATAAACACGACCCCGACAACAGCTGCGAGGACGTTAAACCGTTATTAATTAGTGCTTCCTCCACATTTCCCATTTCAATCAACGGTGTGGTTGACCTCAACCGAGCCTTTACAACGCAGGGAAAATCGCGGCATTACTCAGTTCGTGTAATTACCGCCGCGGCTGATGTGAACTGTGTAAGAGATAGAATAGAAAAGTGGGATTAGCAGTTTTCTCTCAAGTCACCGGGGTCACCAGATATGAACAGTGTAACTCTGCTGTGGCTGAATTCATGAGAGTAAAACATTTACATCACAAAGTACAACTTTACAACAATGACACCATCGATAAACGTGCCCCCGCCCTCTCTATATTGTCTCATTAATCCTCTTAAGACCCGCACAATGATTAATTGTGGAAAATAAGACAGTGGCAACGGGCCTAGATTAAATGTTTTGTGGTAAAATGACATTTTGGAATTACAAGGCTTTAATGACGCCAAAAAAACGATCAACTCTGAATAAAATCTAGTTTTTAATTTGCTGGAATCTGCAACCGGGGCCGGAGGTAAATAATAAGAAACCACGTCTTTGTTTCTTTTAGTTGTGACACTAAAAACTGGTGATGTCGCCAAAATGTTTTTTAATTAAACACTACTGATAAAAGCTGCGTCCTGTCTGAGTCTCTTACAATAATTCATCTACAATAACCCCAAAAAATGTATTGTAGAAGAAATATTTCCTAATTAACAACACCACAGGCTCTAAAATAAGCTTCATCCAGGCCGGTGTTGTCGTTTTTTTTTTTGTTTTTTTTTGTTCTCAGAGCTCAAACGGGAGCCGTCTAAGAACATTTTTACACAGCTAACATCTGGAGCGGCAGACAGGTCCACAACTCAAACCACAAACCCCCACAGACGGCCGTGTTTTCAACCTGACGGCGCGCTCGCTGCTCGCTGAATTTCATAACCGTTTCCCCTGTTTTGGAAATCTAGGAGTCTCAGGGGGATTTGAGGGTTAGGGGGTCCAGATAATGTTCACATTACAGCACATATACCAGATGGCGGGTGATATCTTCTAATTGTCATGTTCAAGCACATAACAAGAAGATGTAACAAGCTGCTCTGTGAACAGTTCAGCCAAATGAGCCGTGCACCCACTGTTAATGGCTGTTTCTTGTACAAATTAATAATAATAATCATACATATTTAGGACGTTTGCATCCATGTTGGTGAAAATATCATTTGCACAAAGTCGTGCACTGTTCTGTCGTAAATAGCCTCAGTCACCGCGAGCTTATGCAAAAATCTGACATAAGTGCCTGTAAAAGGCCGATAGGTAGAGCTGAGTGGGTGTTTTTCAGTTTCATTTCTTACCAATAACTCCAAAAGGTTTCAAATGACTTTATTTATCTATTATGTTATCTTTTAATCAGCAGAGGAAAGCAGTAGTTTCTCTTCATTTACATAAATCAGATAGTGTTTCTCGGGTCAAAAAGGTCAATGTGTGTTTTTTTTTTTTTTACTTTAAAATGTGACTTTATGTAAATAAAACTAAAAATGAAACATTTCATTTCTTTACTTTACTAACCATGAGGAGTCTTAATTTAGAAAAAGCCAGTTTAAAGGGAACATCGCATCTTATCTAAATATCATGTCTTATAATAACCACTTCTCTCTCAACAGATTACTTATGTAAGGTGATTATACAGAGTCGTATCTATCTTACTTCTGTGTTTGCTCAACTTAATTCTACATATGATTTGAAATAATCTGAAATCTTGACAAAGCCGGGCTCTGAGCCCACTGGAGCGGAACAAAGAATAATCAAATCGGTTAAAAATAAAAACTACAGCCCCAAATGTGTTTATCGCAGATTAACCTGTTTCACGACAACAATTTTTCACACAAACAAACAAGCGGCTCCCAAGGGGGCCTAAAAAAGCGACAACACGAGGCTTCCTGGACTCGCAGATGAGTGCAAACCGCAGCACTTTCATCGCGTGTTTGTGCAAAATCAGACACGCAACCAGGCCTCTGACACAACTCTGATCATGGAAACCAGCGAGGTACAAGGTTCAGGAGGCGCTTTATGTATCTCTTATTGTCACTGTGAGTTATCCTTTTAAATCTAACTTTATTTAAAACATATTTACCCCACTATGAGTCAAACTGAGGACCACAGATGAGTAAATCTCCACTGCAGAAATTGCAAGTTACCGCAAAAAAACCTTCGAGACACACACCTGTGAGAGCACCGGTAAGAGTGTGTTCATACTTAACGTGTGTGTGTGTGTGTGTGTGTGTGTGTGTGCACTAAGCAAGACTTCATAAAAATGATAATCGCGAGGCTCCACCTGATGAATAAACAGAAGCCGATGACAAAGCAC
>JAOXYL010000105.1:22806324-22821463 GCA_028564955.1 Terapon puta
TCGCTGCGAAGAGGTGAGAGGAACTGCAAACATATTATAACTCTCTTATTCGTAACACCATCATCCACCATTTATTCCATTTATTTTGCACCTCGTGGCTTTTTTTTTACGTTTATTCAAACTTGCAGTGTGAAGAGACTCTCAAAACCTGTTCAAACCGACCCTGTAATATAAAATTAGGACACGAGGTGTTAACTTGCCATGGCAGGAAAAAGCCCAGATGTAACGGTGGCTCTGTTCCATATGTTCTTCTGCCTCTCCTGCTATGACACGTCAAGCTTTCTGCTGCGAGAAAGGTCTTACAGGGAGCACCTTTAATCAGGATTTTGTTGCTAAAGGCATTTGACTTTTTTTTTTGGTTCCCCTCTTAAGTATTTGAACAACACCTGAACATATTCGAGTTTATAATGACTGAGCCGCCGCGTTCACTCGTTATCCTCGGCTTCACTTGAATTAGTTGTTCTCCTGCTTCTCGCTTGTCAAAAGCCTCAAAACGCGTCTGATGTCTGACACATGCAAGCCGCTATCAGATGTCCAACAAAGCTCTTGCCTCGTGTGGGATTTACCTGACCTCAGTGATCTTTGCCATGCAAACTAGACAATTAGTTTGCGTGCTCGCGACTGAATGCAAATGCCATAACTGCTTTTTCACCTCTGATTCTGTCCCCGTAGCGGTATCACAGTGTCGCCTTTCATAATGCTGACGTTGGGTGTCGCGTTCATTTGCACGCCCCGACACATTCAGATATCGTCGGCTTTATCTCTCATGAATGAGGGGATGAACGATATAATTACTGTTTCGTTTCTATGAGCTAGTTTTAGTGGAAGTATTTACAAGAAATGAAAGCGCCGTCATTATTTTTAGAGGCCAGATGCAAAAAAAAAAAAAAAAGGAATCATTCACTCTGAGCATCTCTCAACCGGTAATTCTTACTTTACTGCAGCTGATTACATTGTGCTCCAAGCTGTGAATATACTTTTTTTTTTTCACCATGCATGAAGGAAGCATAAACAGCACTTGCAGATCGAGCACGCTGATAAAAAAAAAACAAACGATTTGAGCTATTTTAGCGTCTCACCCATGCATCCCCTCATCTCGAAGTTCCAGGGCACACTGAGAAAGGTAATCTCATTTGTAATGTGTGACAGCTTATTTGCAAGTGTGCACACTGGCAATATTTTAATGGGCCCGCCAGTGATTTTTCTTCCACTGATTTCAAAAAGACACCCTGGAACAGTTTAGGCGACACATGCCATCGCCTGTGAACTCAAGTTATCAATCAAGCACCAATTAACATGCTCGGTTGGAGGAAATCAAGGGCTCTTTGATGTTCGGCAGTTAGGGAGTGTAGCTACGCATGTCATTGATATGATGGGTTTCAATTTTATCCCCACTGTACCAAAACATATGAAAAGAAATGTGCTCACAGGGTCCACCACAACAGATAATTCGCACTGGAGATATGTTTGACGTTTGATCTCACGTTTTCATGTTCGTCTTCACTCATTTTTAATTTCAGCCCGTCGGTACATATCGCAGAACGTCAAAGAAAAGAAGACGTTTGTCATATTTTAGTGTTTCAATTGTTCCAGCATCGGATATCCTGTTTTATTTGCTGGTTGTAAAACTGTCTTCTCCCCCACACCACTTCCTCTGAAGTAGGTAAACCTCAAACACTATTCACAGCAGCTGCTGAGTTGATGTGTACTTCCTCGTAGAAGTGCGAGTGAAAGCATGTGTTTTTCACCTCCATGCTGACTGAGAAGATGAGATGCCGATTGTCTCCTAAATGCAGCTCTCTTAGTCTCAAACAGGCCCGATCCTCAGAATCAGAGGGCTGACGATGACGACGTTGACACCGCGCAGGGTGCATCCTGTCATGTGAAACAGAGACGAGAAGAACGGTGTTTTTGTTAATTTGTGGGTAAAGCCTTTTTGGTATCTCACCATAATCATTGTCGGCGGGCAGGCCGGTCCAGGTGCTTTGCACAAAAACAACACAGAGATCTCTTGCAGAAAAGAGAAAAAAAAAACCAACAAAAACAACAAATGTGTCTGGGAACTATGTATGCTCTGTTAATTAGAGCTGAGATAGCAGAGATTAGTCTTCAAGCACAACCATATTACAGAGAGTCATGCCAAATAAGGAAAAAACAAAAGTAGGAGACAGGCAGACTCACTACAAAAACAATGTCCCAAAGCTACTAATCAAACAACTCCCAATCTAGATCTAGACCTCAGATTACACTAATGAATTCTAATTCTGATGTTTTAGCATGTAAATATGTATTAAAATGGTAGACAGAGACAATCCCTGCCTACAGCAAAGGTTTTAGCATAAATGATCCGTACTTGCGAGCTTCATGCTGCACCTTTGAAGCGTTTTTAAAGGAGCAGGATTTTGTTGCTGTATCCTGAAATCAGTTTTTTTTATTGGTGGGGGGGAGTTTGCCATTTAACATGGCATTTATTTTTTTGTTCAATGAACATTATCAACTTTCTTTCCTCTGAGGAAAATGGATTGAGCCGGCTCCGTTCCTCAGCAACAACAGAGTAGTTAAGCACTTTGTCTGGTTGATATTATCGACCGCAAACCTGGACGACGCACGCAGCCATCAGAGTGATTTCAGTAACAATTTAAAAGAAATCTAAAAATGAATCATCACATTTTTTTGCCTTTCCTGAACCAAAACCACAGACAAGGAGTATTTACAGTAAAAGCAGAGGCCTGCACGTTGAACGGGAAGAACATTTGTCCTGTTTTACATGTCTAGTGCAAATTTGAAGAGTAACTGTGGTTAATACGTTTCTGCAAAACTGCCAAAAGTGACAAGTTCATTATATTCAGTTATAATAAATGCTCAAATGCTGGAACATGCTGCAATATTAAGAGCAAAATCAAGTAGATGGCATTAACTTTAGACAGAAAACTGGCTCAGTAATTGAGAAACAACTACCTGGCGAGAGTAAGACACCATAAACCGGTCATACCAGAACAAATGAGGCCATCACAGCAAAACTACATCAAACTGAACAAGAGCAGGTTTATCGATGATGAATTTAAACTTTTAGTTGTAAGTGGAAGAATCTGTTACTTTTTAAAAGTTACAGACACGTTTCAAGGCTGCCCACGTATATTTTACTTCCCAGCGGTTAGATAAGAATATGAATCATTGAGCACCTTTTTCTTTATTGTAACAAATGTATTATTATCTGTCATTTCATCTATGAATAACTTCCTTTTTTTCTCAGCGTCATTCTTGTCAAGGTGCTCGGTCCAAAAAAAGTTTGTAATGCTGCTGAGTACTCCCCAAAAAGTCTATTTCATTATTTAAAAAGTGAATTTTGAGCTCCCAACTGGCTCTTTCTTTAGGTGCAGAAATAAACTTTGTACAAATATATTCCAAAAATCACACATAAATTAAAGAGTCAGAGAGGAGTTGCACAGTTTGGACAAGTCAAATAACTTTCAACATGTTTGGATCTTTGCATCCTCAGCGGTCCAAACTAAGACTTCGAATTTAGTTATTTGGTTCCTGAAAGTTTGTTTTTCTGCTCAGGATGCAGAAATCATAATTGTTTTCTTGTCTTGTACTCGAATGAGGTAAAAGCAACGAGCGGACCGGCATCATCAGATTGTTAAGCGACGCTGGCATTCCTATGCAAACACACAAGGGAGATATTCCTTAAAATCTGGGGGCTGTTGGACTGAACTCGACCTGCAAAGATGATGAATTCCCACTGAACAGCTTGTAACGATGAATAAGAAATGGAGTGGAAGTTACTAAACGATTGCCATCACTTACCTTAAAAGGACAAACAGAAGCGAATCTACCCAAGTATTCTAACAAGATGCCACCGTTTGTTCGTCTTGTTTGGCTAGAAAGCCTACAAAATTTGATAGTTTCCTCTCAGCAAAAAAACATCATTAATTATTCACGTGCTGTTTGTCTACCGTAAAAGAATGGCAAAGCTGGAAGTGCACAAAATCAGGTAATTTGCAAATAATTGATGAGCTAGAGACTATATGAAATCAGAGAGATGCTTTAAGAGTAAATCATTCATTTGTGACGAAAACTTGGACAAAACAACTCGTCATTTTATACGCACACATTTTTAAATTGTCAGTGCAATGCTTCTGGAAACAAAGTCAGTCTCTGTTTATAAGGCGGTATGTGTTAAGAGAGAATTTCCAAATGAAGAGGCCGACACAGCAGCTTTTAAAATGTTTATGGAGATTTGCATCCATATTTAAAGGGTATGTACAGCCTTGGCAGGGGTAAGCGGTTGTTTGGATGCTTGGCAGGGTGGTGTGCGACGAGGTGGGGGTGTGGACAGGAGAGGCAGAAAGGGGCAAACAAAGGGTCAGAGACAGGTGGAAACACTGAAGAACGTCATATATGCTGTTTTATTATGGTGTGGCACCTATCAGGACACTTTGGCCACCAGTTGAACATGTAAAATTGGTTAACCTAACTCACAAATATGACAGTAATGAGCCAGAAGATCACAGAGGTCCAGATCAGGTTGGTCAGCACCTCCTGGGCCCAAAGCTTGGGTGGGTTCATATGGAGGTCAATGAAAACACATTAAATGGTACAAAGCTAACCTTAGCAAGCGTTTTTTGAGCCTTTATAATGGGGGGCTACTGTAGGTGTGAACTAACATCTAATTTTACCGCCGACCACCTAAGAAACACCAACGAGGACGCTTAGAAATGTAAACAATGCACACAATATTTCATGCGAGCATGGGCAAGTTTGCGACAGATTACCAAGTAAATGCAAAGCAGACGATGGATCGACATCAAACACCACAAGAAAGCCGACCAAAGCTAAAAATGAAAATTATTGATTGATTAATTCGTCACTTATGGCCATTTTCAGTACAAATCAAAAAATATTTTGGAATTAGTTACGCTGATGACACTGTATTGTCCGTGAAAACAACAGTTGGTTAGTTTCTGCTTTTTTTTTTAACATGCTAACACTGCAGCTGCAACACTGCTAATGAACAACAGAGTTTAGATAACCTGACCTTTCTACACCAAAGAAGCAGACAATATCGTTTTGAGCATAAATAGCTTCGCCCCTTTTACAGCCATCCAGTGATAGAAATCTCTGATCTGTGAGTGACCTGAATTTCCTCAACTATATTCTTCTTTACAACAGCTGAGAGCATGGAAAATGTAATGAAACAGAAGAACAAAAACATACAGTAGACCCTTTGAAATGCGAAGGCTGAATTAGGTTTATGAGTATTTTGTTCTTTATATTTGTTCAGCTTTCAACTGAATACTGACACGCACCTGAATGCATCAAACACGTCGTCTTCATGACTCTGAAAATCACCTCGTGTGAATGCTCGCAGATTTTAAAGCATTTGCCAACAATCCTCGAACGTCTGTGACAAAGCTGGCACTTTGAATCATCCGTTATGTGTAGGCTGTGTCTCTCACAGAGGTATATTTTCTCTTCAGTCTATAAATGCCAGCTAATGCAAAGCACAAGATTAGGCACTTGTGACCTTTATTAAAGCTGATAGCAGCTGCCATGGATACTGAGGAGCTGTGTGTTGGTACAACAAAGGCTACTAGTGGAGCTAGATTACAGATTTATGTGATAGCAGGTAAGTGAAAATGACAAGCAAGCATTATCCTTTACTGATGTGATAATTACCTGCAGTCGACCACCTCGGAAAGGTTATCGTGGTTACAAACGGCCTGGAAACGCTCCTGGAAACCGCATCAGTGTGACGTCGCAGGTTGTTTTATGCGAAGTCTTTGATTTCAAATCCAAACGATTCAAGATTGACACACTTGATGGATTTATTGATCGACAGTCTATAAATTCAGGCGGCATCGCTGACGTCACGCGCTCCCCGAGGCCTACGTTTTAATTAAATGTTTTTTCTTGGAAAAAGAAAGTAGGTGTTACATTCTTGCGCAGACAGCGAAGGGTCACTGTTTTCTGCTTCCATTTATTTTATTTCTTTTCAGACCCTGCTGATATGAATTACTGCGAGGCATGCTGCAGCGAGGGAGGATGCTGTGAATCGCTGATCTTCCAAGGGAAAGGCCGAGTCAGAAACACGATGTCCGTCTGGACTGCAAAATAAATAAATAAAAAAAATGAATAAACAGTTCATGAAATCAAGTTTGCATCTAGAAGGTTGCAACAGGGGGAAAAAAACATCCCTTTTAAAGAATTTGGATGATCCCCCTTTTGTTAATTTGATGCAGGCCGAAATTACATCAGATGACAGCATAATCCGACATCATTATCAACATCAAAATGTTTGGCCCGGGGCGGACGTCAGCGCAGCCTCTGTAACGGGATGATATGGATTACACTTTGCAAACCGACCTTGCCCCCCTCGCATTTTTTATGCCTGCCAGTCAAACCCGGTGATGACCGCATGCATCGCTGCCGAATAAAACCCAAATATCCCTCTGATGATTAAGGTCACTCATACGCTGCTCTACAGAAGCCATCCTCTTATAAGCCTCACAGAGCAGCGGGGGGGGGGGGTCAACGTATTGGGCTCCACTCTTTATTGTCGTTCCTCTTCAGCCCCGCTCAGGTTCCCTCTGCTTCCCCGTGACGGGCGGCCCGGTGACGGCAAGAGGACGACGCAGTAATCAAAGTTTTCCTCTGAGGCCGCGTGACCTGTTGTTGGCTTCCGTTTTGTGTGTCAGTTCAGAGGTTTAAGCTTCTTCATGAGGAGTTTATCCCTGGATCACGGGGATCTGAGGGCTCACCGGTCATTTGCCGTCACTATCCCAAGAGCTCAGATTGTTGGGGCTGCTTTATTCTCAAATACGATGGAAATGTGTTGGACTAATTTGGCTTTAGCAGGATTGGCTGAATATTAGTCCACTCATCCAGTGGATTATCCCGGGGGCCGCGACGAACACACAGCACAGACCTGTCAAACACCAACATATCGCCTCATCTTCCCCTCATGTTGGGCTCTTCTTGTACGAGCGCGCGTTCTTCGTGCATCCATCTCGTGTTTCCCCGCGACAATGACAGCACTCATAAGCAACACGGTGCCTGATGCTGACACGGTGAAGCTGCGCGGCATGTAACGCCGTTTAATAGCGAGAGCTTTGGGAGTTCTTACCCGCTGAGGTGAGCTTATCTGCACAGACAGCATGTGTATTCATTTAATCTGAGTTCAACATCAGGTGTCAAGAACGATTATGTGCTGATACACTGATGCTCACTGATGCTCTTGCTTTTACGTTAACACTATGGATTCGTGTGCAGAAAAAAGTGCTTCACTGCTGGTCAACTGTTTTGCTTTTGCAGCAAAAAAAAAAAAAAAATTATTACCCTTTCATTGCATGCACGCTCTTATTATTTGATGCTGCCACACATGATAGAAAAAAAGAAAATACACCACTTATGTTTTAGCGTTTTACCCAAATATTGCTTCTCTGTTTTTAGGATTTTCCTCCCTAATTTTCTCTCCGGCAGCCACATTGCTGACCTTCCTATTGGCCGTGCCAGGTTGAAGTGACAGCTGGTGTGATGTAATAACACCCCCTCCACTAGACAAGTTATAAAGAGCAATATCTAGTTCCATGGATTGAGATAAGCTTAGGTAGATTAATGCTCGAGGACACTGAAATGTTTGTTGTATAAAAGCTCTGTTTATAAAACAATGTGTCACCGCCGTATACGATAAACTCTGATCTGGCAGATGGCCTGAGCTCCAAGAGTTTCTCCACGTTAAAGGCACTGCTAGTCTGTGCTCCTGTGGCTTAATGGGATTTTAGACTCTTCATTCAAATGAATTATATATAGAGAAACTGGGATTATTTTACAGGCTGTTTAATCTCCTCTCTTTTTTTTTTTTTTTCTCCAAAACTGCGCCTGCCCCGTGGTTTTAGCATTCGTGGAAAAGCGGAGTGACCGAGTGCTACAATCAATGAACGCTAGAGTGCAGGCGGCCTATCAGCTCAGAGAGCAGGAGATGCCCTGTGGACCGCTTCCACTAACATGAAGCGTGCTCAGTCGAGTTGACTCACTTCAGCCCGGCTGCCGTGCCCGCCTTTCCACGAGCATTCCCATCCCGCTGAACAATGACAGACACGAGGCTTCACCAGAGCTGCTCCACCACCGCGAGACACAGATTCGGTGCCCTTTTGCACTGAAGACAGCTTCATCCCTCCAGCTTTAGCTGCCACTCAGAGGAAGGCTCGGGCACCAGTCAGACTCTGCATCCTGGATCATCTAGCTACTTGCCAGAAAAATAAAACTCTGGTGAAAACAGAGAGGCGGGTTGCGTTGTGCTGTGCTCTGGGTCTTACCATAGTCAGGTAGAGAGGTTTGACTGATCTCGGTGACTGGCACTGCTGAAAAAGACTTTTGGAGCTGCAGACGAGGCCCCTTCGCTTCCTCAACTGGGCTCACACCTTTGAAATCAAGGCTCAGCACTGCCTCCTGATTCCCACTACAGATCCCATCATGCCTCACTCCTTCCAGCAGAAAAAAGGTGAGACTTCTTTCTTTTGTTCCTCCACACCTGCGCAAGTTAAAATGACAATATTTCAGTGCGAGATAAATGAACGCAGGGCGTAGTGTTGCTGCACAAGAGAACACGTTCTCCTTTGCAAACCTGACTTTCACTGAAAAACAAAACTTTTAATGAATATGAAAAATTCTGCGTATGTCATATAATTTCATGAGGACACAGCTGCATTAAGAAATGATAAACAGCTAATGTCATTTTTTATTACTACATTATATATATTTTTAAAGAAATTATTCCCATTTCTTTGTCCTTCATGAGCAAACTGCATGTTGGTATGTTCAGTTACATTTTTGAATAAGATAGATAAACCTGAATAAATCCATTTCTCTTTGTATTGCAACCACTGTGAAGTCAACTAAAGGCTGCAGAGACTCCACAGGATGCACGACAGTTAAACATCACTCATCAACAGCACAAACAAATGACTCTAGTGCTGAATAGATGTATATTTTCATGCTGCGTTTGCGACGGTCAGCTTATCGCGGAGCTCAAATCAATATGCCGCTGTATCACTTGCTCATTCACAACATTAACAAGAGCGAACATGCAAAGTAACATTAAAGGACACACAGCAGTCGTGGGTCATGATAAAACAACCGACATCTGATAAGCAAATGGGAGTGCCGCATACCGCCACAAGTAATGTCCTCACAGGTTTATCTACTGTATGTAAAAACATGTAAAGTAGACATTTAACGTGAGCCCAGATAGGATCTGAGGGATTTGAGAGGCCCCTTTCTGATTCACTTTTTATTCTATTGTTTGTCTGAGAATGCACATCTGCAGGAATCACGCACAAAACAAAGTTTAGAGGTAAATCTTTTAGCAACAGAAGTCTTCTAAATGCTCGAAATGCTTTTTAAACAGCACGAATGCTTAAGTTTACACTTTTCAGATCGTTCGTGCACGATGCAATCTACAGTACGGTTGGTGAATTTTGGTTGGTTGTTTTTTTTTTTTCTGTTAAATTCACACGTGACTTGAGTGAGAAATGCTCTCGGTCCCCGTGCATGCACAGCGCAAAATATTTCAAAGTGCAGCAGATATGGAGCGTGTGCCTGCGTGATGTAGAGCAGATAACAATTATGCGAATGTGTTGAGCACAGGCGGCCTCACTCTGCTTTCTTGCATCAGCACCTCCACCTGGCATTTCCTGGGCTTCAGAGATACTTTTAATGAACGCACCGAGGGATACAGCAGCTCCTCGCTATGATACTTGAGTAGGAATAAATTGCAATGAAAAAATAGGTTAATTTCTTCATTTCAAACTTGCATAAATGCAGATTAATGAGCTTTGATGGTTATATGAGTTGATTTGTTTCTAGCAAACAAAAAGAGTGGGAGGTTTTCCAGAATTTAGAATCAGAAAGTGCAGTCTGGCTTCATGTATTAACTGAAGCGAGGGTGTAGGTGCTGACAAGACAAAGTCAGCTTCATGAGGAAATTCAAAAATGATGTTTTTTGAGCAAAAGTAACACATATTATTCAGAAACTGGATCAAACAAGGGGGGGAGGGAAATGAAAAAGACATGATCTTCCTTTTAAAAATGATACTTTTTCTTTGCAGATTAACTATTTAAAATCACATGTGCATTTAATGCATTATACATATATTTTCCTTGATATTTCATAAAAAAAGCTGGAACTATCTCCCCTTGAATCCATGTCAGCCGCCAGAGTTAGAGGGTTTTTTTTTTTTTTTGGTAAAGCAGTTGACTTCTGGGGCTTGGTGGGATTGCTTTCATCCTCACCAATCCCATGTTTCCATGTTGGATTTAAATCCATTTACTGCTTTGGCTGGAGGAAACCAAAAAAAATAAATAAATAAAATACACCTATATACTAATGGAGGCTGCGAGCGTTTGATGCAGATGGGATCGCTGCTGAAATATACTGAGGACTTATGCCGGATTTCTCTTGAAATGAAACTATGAAAGCTCATCCAGAGCTCGTTTTAGCATCATTTGTGCACCGTAACCGCGGCGGACTTGACCTCTCGCGTTTGGATTCAAGGAGGCGATGAAAATAGTTGTGTTTATTATGAAATTTAACAACGCTTCGCCCGGGATCACGCTTACATTTCTAACAACAGAGGCAAAAGGAGACAAAGAGACGCGATTCTGCATGAGCTGCTGCTGCTTTGTGCGCGGTTCTTGTTGAACCGTGGCCTGGAGCTACGCGTGTGTGTAGTTCCTGTTCAACCAGCCCTGTAGACCAGTATCAGCTGTCGGCATTAGATGCAGGCAGCCACTTTGACCTGGCAGCGGGGGCAAAGTAACATGGGAGAATTTGATATAGTTGAGAGCAAAAATTGGGCCACAGCATGACGGAGTGCAGGAGAGAGAGAGAGAGAGAGAGAGAGAGAGAGAGAGAGCTGCAGCGGTTAACTGTGGGAATGACACGAGTCCCATATAACAAAACACGGGCTGCGACTGTGCCTGCGCGGAGAGAATTTCTACAAACTCCGCGCATCCAATCCGTCTTCGGTCTTACTACGACGTGACAAACGGCTCGGGTGAAAACGCAGCAGCAAAGAATCCAAACTGGTCGAGCCGCTCTGGGCCTCCAGCGCTTACACAACGTGTTTACAGCGGAAGATTTTCACCTTTGCGGTTGAAATGCACTGGAAATGTTACCTATATTGTCTAAACAGTGCAAATGGCAAGCTTGGAATTAAATCTCCGCGGCTCACGTCTTTGTTTTGTCCTATCGGCGTTAGCGGTCAGTGGAAGCCACTGTCTTGATGTGACACAAATGCTCTGATTTTGCTCAGGCGAACAAAACGAAACACCTTCAGAGTACCTGAGCAGACATTTTTACATACATGACACATCTGCAACCCTTTTATACACTCCTTCCTTAACTGTTCTCTCACTGGGTGTGCAGATATTATTATGATGTGGAGGTGAAAGCGGATCAATCATTCATCCGTCACTTTTGTCTCATTTATTCAAAACAAAATGACTCCTTTTATCTGTTACCGTTAGTCTGTGTAAATGACTCTTGCATTACCTTTGACCAGCAATTTAACATTCAGCTAATTACATAAACCGCTTATTCCTCACTTTTTTAACTAATCACGTTCTGCGTAATCATTTAAGCTCTTAATACATTATTTGGGGTAAAAGTGCCCGTGCTTGGGAGGCACCGCTACACGGCGTGAATGCACTTGTTTGCAGGAAAAATGCACAAGCCTGAAGTCAAAAGAAAAGCGTGACACTCAGAAGGAGCCTCGCAATGTTTCCACCATATCAGGATCTGCAGCTTGATACCGACTAATAGGTGTTGTGACAGCGGCGCAGGAAAAGGGGGCTGTTTCCGACAGATGATTCTTATTGGATCATTATTGAGGGTGGTGCAAAGAAATAAGACCCACTTGTTTACCATTTGAATCTCTGCACCGAAAGATCCCTATCACCAGAGAGACGATACCGCCGTTAAAATACCAAACTGAATCCATGTAGAGGCGCCTAACGAGGCTCTCAAACTAATCTGTGCAGAACTTGTCCCAAATTTAACAACTCCTCCTCCTCATGTGCTCTTGGAACTCCTGTATTTTGCAGCCCTGGGCGTGCAAGAGAAGAGGGGGGAACAAAAAAAAAGAGAAAAAAAAAAAGAGTAAAACAGAGCAAACACTCGGATTGTGAGGATTTGGGAGGATGGTCGCGACTGCTTTTACTCCACGTTCTCATGTTTTGTCGGGAGTAACTGACCCATCATCCAGCAGATGGCACACCGGCAAGAGAGCGTTTCTGGTATGCGTGGAAAATTCCATCGAGTTCGACTCTGCAGGCTGCATTCCTGGCTCCTCTCAGCTGGCCTTGAGAAAGTTGTGAATCTACATGCTTAGCTTTGACTAAGTTGGAATTCTAGCCCACTAACACGCCTCTGCTCTGACTATAACCTTAGCATGTAGCTTGCACAGGCAGGCTGGTGAACTCAAGGTTATCCACAAAGACAGGCTGTGAAAACTTACTCTAAAGTTTTGTTTTTTTTTTTTTGGTGCGCGGATTTTCTTTTTGAAATAACTGATAAAGCTGAATAAAAGTTTTTTTTTTTTTAAAGAAGAGCTTTCACATGTCCAGGGAGCCTCGTTATTGACCGCTGCAGCTCAAACCTGTTCTGTTTTCCTGCTTCACAGCACACGTTTAACTTTTTTGTGCACTATTCACATATCAAAAAGGAGGGAAACACTTTAAAATGGTGCATTGCAACAATTATATCAACAGCAGCACAGACAGGTTCTCCTTTCAGATAAGTGTGAGCCTTTGTGAGCTCCATGTCTCCATCATCTCACCCACCACTGCTACTTTGTGTGTTTAAACTTACCAGTGAGTGAGAGCAGAGACATGTCAGTGTGTAAAAAAGCTCCTAAGTAAAGTGTGCTCATCATGACCTGCGTAGGAAATCTTTTGAAGCAGCATCAGTGATTTTTTTTTGTGCATTGCATCTTTTTATTACACATCCTGATAAATTATGCATGTCGTATGTTTTTCAACGATACGCTCAAACACTCAATCAAGGGAAAATGCATCAGTAGAGTCCATACAATAAGACCTCGGGAGCAAACGTCTTTACAGAAACACTGCAGACGTGTCACAATGCAGACCTGCCGTTTGACACGGGGCGACGTTCACTGTGGACAAAAGAAGAAGAAAAAAAAAATGCTTCTGGGATGCATGGAGTTAAAAAAGTGAAACTTAACAATATAAAAAGAAATTCTTTTAAAGAAAGGAACTAAAAAGACCTCTGTAGCTAACAGCATTATCTGTTTGGTGTTACAGCTCGGTTGCATCATGCCTCTCAGAACAAAACTCCACACTCACATCTTTGCTGACAATGAACACTGAAGTTGGCAGAAATTTGCTGTGAAACGAGACAAAAGTGTGCAGTTTATGAAAAAAAAAAGTGAGGCAACCTCCGGGCCTCGGGCTTTTGTCAGTGGGCATTTCTATTCAATGACCTATCATGCACCAAGTGCAGGCAATGATACGGCTTAGAGATGTTTCACACTGTGTCAGAAGTGTACAAGCCTTTTTTTTCTCTATTTATTTAAATGTGCAGCTGTTACTGGCTCGAATCACAACCTGCTCAGGCTGTGATTGTTTCTGACAAAGAGACCCTCACGTCATGACCCGGCGTTTAATTACACGGCCTGAGTGGAGATCAAGGATTAACCCGTGCAACTGCTCATAATGCCCGTCAGAGCAGACGAGGGCGGGGGTATCGATCAGCTCCCCTGCACTCTTTCTCTGTCCTCTCTAAGTGGGTCATTTATTTTTGCTTGGAATTGGTTGAGTAAAAGTTTGCCAAGGATTTGCAGTAATTATCTCATCCTTCTATAGCCGGGCGCAGCATGGGGCCTTGGTAAATTACACATCTCTCTCCTAACTCCTGGATGGTTTATGGCCGTGCATTATGCATAACTGTGCTGGAGCGCCTTAAACATCCCCCAAGTGGATTGAAATAAAGTTGACGCTGCTCTTTGTTTGGAGCTCAAGATAGTCTTTATTTGGCAGTGCTGAATCGGAGATTGCTGTAAAAAAAAAAAAAAAAAAAAAAAAAAAAAAAGCATGCGTCTTAATTATTTTGGAGACTTTTTTTTTTCCTTCCCCCCGATGGTTTGTGAACACCTGGAGTGTTTTTAGAGGGATGCCGGATCCAGATGGGCGGATGCGCGGTGCAATCCACAGGGAGACGTCGGATGCATTGCAGGGGAGAGTGTCGTCACACAAAGGGTTAAACAAAAGAGAAAAGGAGAGAAAGGAGCGGTATCTGGTTCACTCGGATGACACGGTGTGGTGCGTAAATGCTCCTGATGTCAGATAAACACCACGAGGGTGATTGTGGACTGACAGGGGTTTCAAGATTTGAATGGTCTGAGATCAGAGGGGGAGGCCGGGCTCACTTTAAGGCCCCTTGAGGTGATTTGTGACATTAGGTTTGACCAATAAAACATGACATATAAAAAAGTTCACATCCTCCTAAATCTCTCTCCAAGCTGTGTGACGTGCAGAAATGAGAAAATCACCTGCAAGTTTATCAACTTCAAGTGAATTTTATACTTCCCCCTTTGTCCTCATTAAAAGAAAAGCGTCAGATCAGGAGAATTTTACGAGGTGCTCTTCAAAGATTTGATAAAATATGGAGATAATCAATGGGTGTAGAGGAGCGAGGTGTTTAAAGCCCCACTATGCAGGGTTCGCCAAAATAAAATACACACTTAGGGCCAGGCTGTGTGATCGAACATGGGATGTGCTGCTTTTACTGATTATTAAAGTGGAGCTTTGTTTGATTTTTCACACATTTGGCTGATTTATCGCCACAGCAGATAAAACTACCAAAGCACTCGGCGTGTCAGTCAGTAATATTAAAGCCACTGAGGATAAATGGCATCCGTCACATCCTCCTGATTCATTTCATGAACTTTTGTTGTTTTTTGGTTTTTTTTTGTGCCATCAGCTCAGCAGATGCTCCTCCTGTGCCCGGGAGTGAACGGGGTGAGAAAGGACGGGGAATCCGTGGTTTGGAGTCACCACAAACAAAGTTTCCAAGGTGAGTCACTGACAGTAAACACACACACACACACACACACAC
>JAOXYL010000105.1:22833195-22851032 GCA_028564955.1 Terapon puta
GTGATGAAAATGGATGTAAGTAAATAATAAATAAAATGTGTGTGAATTGAAAACTGATTGTCTTGTCTTTTGTTGATAAATTTTATTGACATTTTATTTGGACCAGTGTTTCTGTGGCAATAAGTTGTCTAGCATTCATCTGTCACAGCACATTACTGACATCTATTATTTACAGCTAATTTTTTATGGCCTGCTGTAAAAGACAAATGTCAGTTTGGTGTTGGCAGATGATTAAAAGTATCTCAACTGTTTTAGTCAAATTGACTTTTACTGGACAAGTGTCACAAGAAAGGGTCTAAAAAATAGTATATTTCATTCTTTTATTTTGAATACATTTACAATTCTCTCCAGAAACCTGTTTTTTGTTTGCAGATTGACGAGTAAAAACACACATTAGTTATTAAAACCAGTACCAGTAAAATATTTTTTAGAGGCCTTAAGAACTCACATTATTCAGTATTTCACAGGACAGACAGCAAAACTTGAAAGACAGTCTGAAAAGAAATGAGTCAGATTTTGTGCATATGAAACATCTCCTTTCACCTCACAATGACCCCTCAGGTTTATCTTTGGGCCTTGGAGGGGAAAAAGGGCCTGATCAAACAAAATGGCTGGAAAAATGTATGAACTGATGATTTTTTAAAAACATTTCCTGTCACGTCTTGTAGGCAGATTTCCACATTTTAATGCAGATGGATAACCCGAGTCTCACTCTGCCTGCAGTTCTCTGAACCAACAGCAGATGGAGGCAAAAGACTGAAGTATTGAAGGTCTCTTCTGCAAACTTTAAGTTTTTATTGACAGTTTCACAAGCAATACTTGTGACAGGTTGTTGTGGGGGTAAAAAATCCAAAAAATAGTTTAATTAAGCTGATATTTAAATTTATTTGAGCATTTATTGCAAATCCTCAAGGCAAACATGTCAATGTCTGTGCAAGATAATACTGTGTGGTAAACGTTTGTTAGCTACAGTATAGTGTGGAACTCTACGTGAAAGGTAACAGAAGTATTTTGAAGTTTAATTTCAAACCTACGTTTTAATGCGAGCTCAGCAGAAAGGAAGTCTTAAAACGTGTGTAACGTTTATATCACAAAGGAAAAGTTTAACATTTGGGAAATTTCGCCTTTTTTTTAGCTTTCTTGCAGAGAATTAGAAAAGAAGATTGACACCACGCTTATATAAGAACATAATACATGAAACTGTTGCCTGTTTCTTGCTGTTCCTCCTGTTTTCCATTCTTGATGCTCATATTTAGCAAACAGACATGAGAATGGTATCACTCTTCTCTTCAAACCGTCAGCAAACAAACGAACAGGCACATTCCCAAAAATGTCGAACTATTTCATGATTACAGATGAAAAGTCCCCCATGTGTGATGCATGTTTCAGGGTGGAGGTGAGTATTGTTCCAAAAATGCAGAGTGAGAAGCTGTACAATCAGGGTCGGCCATCTCTCCGCCACATCTCAGGAACTTCAGGATGCGCTGCGGAAAGACAAAAAGTTTGCGTCATCATTAGATTTATTACATTTATCGGGAACTTTAATGAAACATGAGAGTTTTCCTCACTGTCTGAGGTGAGATTGTGGCTGGCCGGGTCTCGCTGGAGGTCTGCCGGGGAGTTTATTGGGGAGCTCGGAGCTGTCTCTGTAGTCTCTGGGTTTGGTGATCTGCGGCTCCGGCATGCCCGGCCGGCTCTTGGAGGGTAAAGGAGGCCGGTTGAGCGCCACCCCGCCCTCGGAGCGCGAAGGCACCACTGGTTTCTTGTGCATCGAGGGGTGGGAGTTGATGGGGTTCGGGAGCTGCGGTTTGGTCTCGGAGCAGGTGAAGGAGCGGTTGCGTGGGGTGGGTAAAGGCGGGCGATCGGCGTCCGTGTCCGCTGGTTTGTTAAAGATGGGGTCTGGAGGCGTGAGGTGGTCCTTCTGCAGATGGTCTTGGTCTTTGCCCCGACTGTGTGCTTTTCCCATCGAGCCGTATAACGGATTGTCAAACATCTCCGACACCTTTTCACCCTCGGCGCTAAAACACAACAAGTTTCTGATTCACTTTCTACCCAGTCACACAGAGAGGTTTTCCTCCTGATTTTGATCCCTGAATCTCAATAAAACATGTAAAATGACTTTACAAGGACACACTTACACAGGGTTTAGAGGTTTTCCTGTGGGGCTGCGTGTTCCCACATCGTAACCGCTCTTCTTGGATTCTTTACTCCCCTGACCGGCAGATTTTGGTGGCATGCTGTAACTCCATCCTTTATCGATCACGTTGCCTCTTTGGTAGGACACTCCCATGTAACTGGGGTTAGAAATATCAAGTGCTTGTGTGGCGGAAAATCTGTAGAGCACAGGACAGAAAATGTCACAGCCGGAAGTCGTGTTTGAGATATTCTGAGGTAACCACAAGTGAAAACACGTCTTACTTGTTTGAGTCACCGGCTTTGCCTTTTGAAGTGACGGTGTCATCCTTTTCCACTTTGATGAAATCTGAAAATAGAGGCAAATATTGATCGAGGCTGCAAGAACTGAATTGAAAATGATTTGGCGAGTGTGTCCCAAGCGGGTTAGCAGACTCACCGTATAGTTTCTCGGTGGGTGTGCCCTCAGAGGTGTGTAACTGGATGCCCCCTGTCAGGGTGCCGGTCTTCTCACCGTGGTGAGTCAGTGTGATCTGAAACTCCGTGTAGCAGAACTGGGCGGCTCGTAGTGCAATGCAGCCCTCTCCTTTGGGAACAAGACACACAGCAAATTGTAAGCGCTGCTCGGCTCGGTGCGTCCGCACTGCGAACCGTATGTAAATGTCTTACCGTACGACTCGTCACAGTCTGTCGACTTCACGCAAATAAGGATGTGCTGATCCAGAAGGTACTCGGGGTCAGAGATGATGGGAGTGAGCTTGAAAAGACAGAGAGGAAATGATGATTGCTCGCCAACGAGTCATCCTCCACACCAGAAGCTGCTGAAAAAAACTCATTTTACCTCAACTTGGTTACCGAACCAAACTTTTATTGACCCGTCTGAGTGTTCTGTGTTTTCCCCCTCTGAGGTCTTCACCGTTTCTGCAGACATTCAGAGAAATATGTGTTTCGATCATCTCAGCCCCCTTTAAAGCAAACAGCAACGCGACATGGTCGATCACAAAGGCGACACCTACTCTCCAAACAGCTGGAGTGATACTCGATGAAGAACTTGGTCTTCGATTTAGTTAACAAGGTGGCCACGCAGTTCATGATCTGTATCACGCCTTGAGAGGCACTGTTTGGATCTGCAAAACAAACAAAAAAAATCACATCCTCGTATAATTTAGGATATACGAGGATCACAGAAAGTCGTCTGCAGTGAGCCGTGGAGGGGGAGCGTACCTTGTTTGGAGACAAACTGTGAGGCTACTCCGACTTCAAATGAGGCGAACACCGGTGAGTGGTCACTTGTCATGATGTCATTAGTGCACCCTGCAAGATGGAGAGTTTGGCTGCATACATGGCAAAACATCTCTTAATTATTTCCTCAGACTGTTATTATAATTAACAGGCTTATACAAAAACCGATATGGAAGTGGAAAATACTCTTTTCACCGCCATTTGGTAAACAAACTTTCCACTTATCAGCATGCCTGCCCTGCAAACTGTGCTCCTGCAATAAGCTAATACTGCCTTATAAATCAGCCTGCCTGGTGTAAAGTGGCTCCATTTTGTGCACGCTCAGCTGGCCTGCTGCACACCAACTAAAAACACAATTAACTGGAATTGATTAGGTAAAAACTCTATTTTCTGTTTAAGTCCAACCAAATTAAACAGGTCTTTTTCGGTCCCCTTCCTTCCAAGAAAACTCAGATATTATCGACCCCGTAAAATAAAGCGCTTCTCAAAATGTTGGCGGAGAACTACCCACCATATGCTTGGCAGACAACGTGAACCAGAGGGTAGGACTTCCTCAGGACCCGATCACACCAGGAGGGCAGGTTGTACTTTGTCTGTAGAGTTAAATTCATCACATTTAGATCAATACAGAATATAACAGTCTCCACAAATGACTGAAAAGCAGCTGAAATGTTTCATATCAGAAGTCAGGTAAACACTTACAATAAATATAAATATAATCAAATATTTGTGCTGATATGGATCTAAAGTTATGGCGTTGTACGTGTCTAAAAGGGAAATTTGTGCCTGTAGAAGAGCTGCATCATACATTTTCTATGAGCCACACAAGATTGACCTACATGACTTAATGCAAACACAATCTGCGTTCATTGCTGGGGTTAATTTTATAAGTTTTGCATTAAGGGGTCGTGACAGAGGCCACGCAGGGAAAAGACATCTGACTAAACACAAACTCACCCCTGTGGCTTTGGCCTTTGTGTAGGCATACTTTTCTCGCGTGTCTCTTTCAAAGCGGTACGTGGGCGCAAATGTGATTTCCTCTTCATCTGCAATCAAAACAAAATCAAGATGATCAATGATAACATCAGGTGATGAACAGGACGGAGTTTATCGGGGAAAAAAAATCACAATCAGCACAAGTTAAATTTTATCAAACTCCTGTAAAGTGTTTCTGCAGCGATCGATATTCTCAGCGAGTCCGAAGCTCACCGAAATGCAAGAAGACCTTTCCATCATTCCTCTCCATGCTGAGCTGGTCTTTGCTGAGGAGTTCCTGGTACTGCTGCTGTTTGATCTTTGTCACAATGTACTCGGCTTCCTGTGAAGGGAAACAGTGCAGAGTAATGACTTTTCCTGCCTGAAAGCCGAGAGCTCAGACACCTGACAACCAGCACGCTCTTTTCTGCACCTTTTAAAGAAGCACAGCGGCTGGATCTCCCATTTCTGAGGCGAAAGGTGAAAGGTGCAACAAACTTCATACAAACCACATAAAAAGTTCTGCATATGTGACATTTTTTTAATAGCAGGAGCTCATTTAACATGTGATATAAGTGAGAGTTTTATACACGTCACAACTTACTGTGGACGGGAATTCAACGCGGTAGTTCAGATCACCGAGCCAGAAGAGGTGGGTGAACCGATGTGTGATGTCAAATGGATTGAGCTTTTTATCTCCCAGATTCAGAAATCGCAGGATGTTGGTGTAGTTTTGATTGCGTCTGCAAATGCAAAAAATAAATAAATTGCAAAATGAACAAAAATATGATCTATATCATTTTTGTCGATTTATTTTTATTTTGCAACACAAAGACTTCCTGTATGTTACAGTAAGTACCTACGTGTGGTTTTATGACAATGATGTCAAAGATTCTAACGTCAATGGTTGTGCTTTTCATAATAAAGGTGGTCAAAAAATAGTTTTGTGTCACGTGCTAACACATCATCATTTAGTTTCAGTGGCAGATGATGCTGTATCTGCATATTTTTATTTGTTAGATGATTAATATTAATATTTATCAGATGTTTTTCCAGGAGGAGACAGATCTATGGTGGCCAAAAAGTGACTAAAATAATTCATAAATAATATTGTTACCTAAATTATTCAATCATTGTGCAAGAATTTAACAAAATAAAGCGTTATTCATTTGTTATACTTCATATCAACTGGTTAAAAGGCAAAAAGTAAAGTATAATTAACCTTCCAAATACCGCTAACGGGAACAAAGTCAGCTCGTTCAGGCTTTTATCTTCGTGAGATTATCTTTATCTTTAAGAGCACATCACTTCATTGAGGACAGGATTAAGTGTACATATATGAGGAAAAAGGGCCGTCTATAAAATGTCAAATGTGTGCTAAGCGTGCAAAGAATAAAAACATGAACATAGAAAAAAGATTAAGTTGAGAATAAAATGAACCTGTGAAAGATTAAATAGATTTGAATCATTTTTATTTATTTTATCAGCTTGGAGGTTAAAATAAAAACATAGAGATGGTTTCTTCTTACAGTCTATCTTAATTTTTGCACTAAATTATTATTTTTGGATGCATTACGAGTATTTTAATTGATAACCTTTGAATACATTTTGTCAGTTTCGGGCCGTAGTATCTGAAGAGCTTCCTTCCTTCCTTCCTGTCCCTCCTGGCTGTGTGTGGCTCTAACGACCTTTATCAATTATAATGCCTGGGACGCTCTGAATGTAAGTAGCCTGAGAGGAAAAATTCAGGGGTTAAAAAGCCCACAAAGAATTTGCTGCTGCCATTAAAGCTTATTGTTACACACACACTAACACATGATGGGCGTTCAGCTGGGCACACCATGCTTAGAGAGATTTTAGAGGGTTGGTCAAACTGAAACTGTAATAGTGGTTGACAGAAATGTGATTTCGAGAAGTGAATCCCCCGTTTGGAATCGCACCCTTTGTTTCAGCTTTGCATCGTGTGCCCTATAATGCGGCTTTGCTGAAAGCGTGACCCGTTGCTCACCTGAGTTTCTTCTCACTTCCAGAGGTCAGGTGACTGTTGACAAAACCAAAAGAGGTACCGTTGAACATGAAGGACACTCCCACCGCCCCCTTGTTTCCTACGAAGCAAAGCTCACAGTCAGTGCTGATCGGTGAACCTTTGCAGTCGGTCACCAAGCGCCTGGTGGAGAAGTGGAAGTGCTTACCCAGAGTGTTGGCGATCCCCGTCTTCACGCTGTCCGAAAAAACGTGGGAAATCCTGTTTTCGTGCTCAGGCTTGGCCAGGACCACGATGCGGATGTTCCACAGAGTGTGGATCGCCACCTGGATGTCAGAAAACGATGTTTTTTTTTACCGCCCTGCACCACCTCACCTGTCACCTTCTCACTTCACATCACGGTCACTCACTTGTTTAAAGCTGATGTTTGTGATGTTCCTCAGGACGCTCTTCACCGTGTCCGACCACTCCCTCTCACCCAGCGGGTCCTCCTGAGTCCCGATGACGTAAAAATCGTGCGGGATGTGGTCTGCTGTGTCGTCTCGTGTCTTCCCTTGGCCCTTACACTGAAACCAGGAGTTCATATTGTGGGGAGGTCCGGCATTTCCTGTGGGTTTATGGGGAAATATTTTACTGTATTTTTACATTATAAGTCAGGAATTCAATGAGTTTTTAACTGGTTATGAGGTCAAATTCAATACCGTTGCTTACATAATGAATGAATGACTTTAACGTTCTCTAAATGTTAGTTGTAGGGTGACATGTAACCTCAACATAATAAAAGTTAATCTGTTCTGAATGCAAACAGCTGTGTTTAAAAAAGAAAGTTTTAAGCATTAAACGAACATGCATCTTTCTTTTAGTCGCTTCCAAAACAAATGCACGCTAGTTTTAGCCAATGGTGTTGAAACACCACCGCTTTTCGTCCACAAGCGGTTGCATGAACATGATAAGAAGTTTACCCATGTTCCAGGTGCCGACAAACACCGTGATCATATCTGGTTCAGGTTTTTCAGAGTGTTTGTTCTTCATTTGTTGAAGCAGCTGACAAAATCCCTCCCTTTTCTGGTGAGAGGCATTAAAAGAGACACAATTAGTGATAAGAAATCTTATTCATGCATCGTTCCTTGTGAATGATGTGACTGTAAAATTAAAGCCCCTAAATACCTTTGTGTCATCAAATACAAATTCTTTGCGCATAATCTTCTCTTTCTCTGTCTCCGCCACGATTACAAGTTTGGCGTGCATTTTCTGGGATTTCACCAACTGGAGGACTGAAAAGTAATCACAGTAAAATGCTTACAATGACGTTGTTTTAGTCATAGTAGATTTATTGTTCACCGTCTTAATTTTGGCCAGAAAATTGATGACGGTTCTAAATGAAACAGCCAAGTTATCATAAATCATCCCGAGGTAATCATGAACATCTCTAACACATATTATGGCAATCCATCCAAAAGCTTTCACTAAAATATGAGGATCCTCATTCTCGTGGTGGTGCTGGAGGAGAAGTCCGCATTGTTCATGAACCACAGTTTATGACGTGATGAGATTTCTTACTTTTGTTGTGCACAAAGTATTTGTCTTCAGGCCCATCTTTGGACTTCTTCAAGTAGAGTTTCCCACTTTCAACATCCACTTTGAGGAACATCTTCATGGAAATACCCAGAGATTCTTGCTTGACCTAAGAGCGAAGGAGGGAACCCGTCAAACAAACCGCAAACCTCAGCGCATTTCGAATCATTACATTTTTGTGCATTGTGATACGATGGATAATTCAGAGAGGCACCTCAAACGTAACAAGCGGTATGAGGGATTTCCTGTGACCTCCTTCAAATCCAACAGACTCAAACACAGAACTCTTAGTCTGAAAAAAAATAGAGAGATATTTTGTCATCATTCGGGATCATCTTTTTTTTTCATGATCATGGCAAGTATGAGCCAAGGCACTTTACCTTATCTTCTATTGAGTAGAGCAGTTTTGTTAATTGCTCAAGTCTCGAGGATATAGAGTTACTTGAATCTGCAGAAATCTGAAAGTAAAAGAAATGCATGATGTCATGATGAGGATTCGTGTGACCTGATTATGCTGCAAAGGATCAACGGGGCCACCCACTTGTTTTGAAACGTGTCCAATCCCCGGGGAGAGCTGTTGGTCCAAAGCTCTATGAAACACCTCCAAAGCTGGCAGGACGCGGGAAATTTCACTGTCTCGCAAAAAAAGTTCAGAGCACAGATAAATCAGCTCAATGCATGTGAGTTTATATAACATATTCTTTTGATTGGTGACTATACCTGTTAAGATTTTTGCAGATTGTCATAAGAAGCTTCTTTAACCCAAGAAGGTTGGGGTAACCATTCTGTACTTGCTCAGCATCCGAGCAGATTGAGTTCCTGAAGTAATCTTGGATTGCCATTTGATGCTCCTCAGGTAATCTGGAAATTTGTAACGCAGGAACATTTTAAATGCCGCCATCTTATCATTCAATACAGCGTCAAATCACCTCCCATAATAATGCTTGACGAATGCATTTGCATGACGAATTATCTGGCTGAGGACAGTTTTTTTTACAAAGAAATTTCACTGGCCATACGTGGACAAGTCCATATGCTGCAGTCTCATCAGGTAGGTGTCTGATAAGGACTTGCAGGCGTGGTCAGAAGGTTTGGCATCACTGTCTTTTCCATCAGCTGTGAAGTTCCTGGGTGGGAGCTGCGGTGGAAGATTATTGGACTCTGTAGGACAAAGATGTGTCGGGTGTTTAGCAGAGTTTTCACCTTTGATTAGGATATAATCTTCTTTTACATTATAGACAGATAAAGCGAAGTGTCTTGACCTGGTTCCTCGTCTACCTCTTCCTCCCTCTGGACAGGGTACTGCAGATGTGTGATCAGACCCATGTTGGGGCTGTAATATGCCTCCACCAGCTCAGGCAACATCGAGAAGAACCTGATAGGAACTCCTTCAGATGCCTGAGGAGCAGAAAACAGCAGACTCAGGATTGTCCTCAGACATCAGCAGAGCTTTAACGTCAAGCGGCGATGTTGTTCTGGAGAACCTTAGTTTTTCTTTTGTTTCTAAATAAGATGACACAATCTTTGAGTTTTACTTCCCATGTGATGACAGATGCGTCTACTTGTACCGTCTGTGGCTTCTTCCAGCAGACCAGAGCTGCATTCATGTCATCAGCTTGGTTCCTTAAGTAGCTGTATGGTGCTGTTTCGGTTTCTTTTGTACAGTTTACTCCCCATAGATTCCCCTTATTTTTTGCCATTAACTCACTTCTCAGTATTACTCAGAAAGTTCATGGCTACGTCTAAAGAATTCACCCAAACATTCAGAACATAAAACCACAACTTTCACCCCATATTGGTTGTGACAGTTCACTTGCTGTCTCTGATATGAAATCTCCTCTTCTGAGCAGGAAGCAGATCTATTTTGGCTGATATTTACAATAAGTACACCATGATCACTAACATTCATTAAGTAACAATGTTGATATAGTATTAGTCTCGCTGGACAAAATAACAGTTGTTTTAACTTTTTTTTTGTGTTTTTCATGGTAAATGTACATGTTCCCATATGATTAAGATTTCCCTATCTTTAACTCTATGCTGATGATACTCAGTTGTATCTAATTATAATAACTTATAATAACTCACTGCTTTCGTTTCCTATGAGTGGAGGTATTTCTTTTTATAGCTTTGTAATAAATTAAAAATAACAACAGACCTAAATAAAGGCAATAAATTGTCTCCTGATATGCAGGTTGACGTCAACCTGGCATTAATCATTCCCAAAAAAATGACAGGTTTATTTTGCTAAAAATTCATTTCACAGAATCATCATCACCATTCACTGCTCACTTTTAAAGCATGACTTCAATAATATTCAAGACTGGATGCAAAACATTAACTACATTTTCAGTAAAGCTCCTATACTTATGTAAGTTATGAAAATCAGTCTAAAAGACGTTGAGACTTTCACTGAAAGCCACAAACATCAACCTGGTGGCGTCATGGAGATCTCAAACATCAATAAAATTTATCTTCTAAGGGAATTTGCATGTCTGCTGCTGTCCAATCAACAGCCATGCTGTTTGCAAAGTTAAAACACTGTCCACTCAACAGAAAACATGTTGTCACAAGCTTATCTACAGTTGTTTAAAATATATGTCAGCAGCATTAGACAGCATTAACATGGTACGATATTTTAAAAAAAATGTTTAATCTTCATATATTCTGTAAATACTTTTAATCACCATCATAATACATCTGACTTTGATCGAAAGGAATCATGGCTTGTGTCAAACTGTCGACCCACCTGGACAGAGAGCTTCTTATCCTCATTTGGCAGGATTCTGTATGTGTACACACAGTTCTGGTATCTGTGGTTAGAATGATAAAATGTCACTGGAACATGACATGCATGAAGGGTAAAGACACATGAACCACTATTCAGCGTGGTAACATGCAATCAGAACATGCTGGGTTGCACTTTAAATGAAGATTGACCCGTGAAAAGTGATATGAACTGCAGAAGGCAAAGGGTGTTGCTTTGTGGCAGCACAGTATGCAAATAAAAGGGAACTAGTCTTGCACTGCTGTGCGTATGTGCATGTGATGTGATATACTGCAATGCAGCAGGCGAAGCTTTAACTTTCAATTGCGGCGTATAAAATAGGTCCAAATGGTGATATTTAGAATATTTCATCTTAAATGCCAAAAACATTCAGTGCTATATCACTGCTTCATCCGTTAATTATGTTAATACACAGCTCATACTGCATGTTATGAACGTTTTTAAGAACAGGGAAGAGGACTGATTGTCCACTCTATGAAACTGCATCAAACAAACTGACAGAGAAATAGTTGGAAACAAGTACTTAGTACTTACAAAACACAGAGGGCGTAAGCTCCCTGTATGGACTCGCTGGCCCGAATAAGGAAGCTTCCATCTCTTGCTGCTTTGGAAAGAAGATCCTCAGCTTTGGATCGAGTTATAGTACCATGGCACCAAGGCTGGTAACTTGGCATCCTGTCTCTCGACCAAACGTCTGAGCTCAAAAGTTTTGCATGTGCTATCAAAAACTATATTGCAACAAACCAAAGTAGACTAGAAGTTTTTCTCGCTCGCTATTTTCATCCTTTCATGGCACGTACTTGCTTCTTAAGTCCTTTCGTTCTCTTGCTCATCCTCTGCCCCTGAAAGCTGTAAAAGGAAGCTGTGACTAACTCTGCCCTGAACTTCCTCATTTGAGAAGTTAAAGAGAGGAGGGCCCCGGTGCTTCTGCTCTGCCTGTTACATGACAGATCCACAGAGCTGTAAATGGAAATACAGACTTTCGCTTGCTGAGTTGAAATCTTTATCACATCACTTCAATGATTAACCAGCATCCCCTCTTTTGTTCCCGTACGCTCTGCTTGTTTATGTAAACCGTCCGGAAAATGGTGAAGCAATTTGTGAAAACTTGAGTTGAAGTATAATAGGGAAGTAACAAAACAAGGCAAATATGAGTATTATTTTTTTTGTTATAGTCAAATAACGTCCTGATGCATTTGCTTATAAATTAATTCAGAGTATACAAAGCATAATTTTGCTCCCCTGCTTTTTCTTTTTTTAACATTACAATCATCTCTGTCCTTTGCTATAGAATAAAATAAGCACTAATACACATCCAGAGGATCTTGTCTGATTATTAACTGTTTCATGATCTAATGTGAATCAGGAGAAACCCAGGTGTTTTTGTTTTTTTTTTATCTATACATTCGGGAAATAAAAAAGTTTAGAGTGGCTTGCCATGTTCATGTGATGGACAGGAAGTCTTGCAGAAATAAGGGGAGGAAAAAAAAGAGCTGCTCAAAAACCACAACACGGGTCACATGATACAAAAAGAGAACTACGCTGTGACAAGTCACTGCAGCCTCGGTTTCTGTCCTGCACTTGAAATAGGTTTCCCCACTTTCAGAGAGCGCGTCAAAGCCTCTGACAGGCAGTTACAGTAGACACGACACATCGGCTCATGCACAGAGGACGTGAAATCGTTCTTTTGCTTTCAAGCGACGACTGAAATGGAAAAAAAATGTAAAAAGAAAGAATGAAATGTAAGTCAAGAAAGGTGCTTTATATGCAATTCCTCTGCAGAGTGACTTTGTAAAAAAAAACCAACAACTTTATTTTGTCCAACTTGAAGTCACAAAGAACATCTATAACTCACATCTTGTTCATTTTTGTGAATCATGTCGTTCTGTCGTAAACATAGCTTTGTTTCCAGATGACGTTCAGCCAAAGTGACTCACAGTAAAACTCACAGTTCATCATGCAACAGTGCAACATCATAAAAATACAGTAAATGCATAGCATAAGAGAGTTAGGGAGCTGGATAATGATGAACATACATAAAATGAAGATTTGTCTAGCACGACCAAAGTAAACATTAAGTAGATTTAAAAAAGGCATGCAAAATATGTACATTATATTTGTGAGGGAATTTAAAATTACACCTCAATCTTGAGGACTATCCATTGGTCTGATGGCCCATTAGTCCAAAAAATGGACCTATTCACTGAGCAGGTAATAGCTATCGACCATCCACAACATCTTTCTGGTGTAAAAAAAAGCCACTTATTGTCTGAATTCTTACTTTATCCTCCTGGGATCATGGATATCTGTGATTTCATGTCACCTCATCCAGTAGTTGTTGCGGTTTTTCAAAGCCACCATTCTGACATAAGTGAAAAACAGCTTAGATAAAAAAAAAATTACATTAAAAGCTTAAAAACTTGAGTATCACATTTGGCATAAGATACAGAACAGTAACTGCAGTAACATACATAAAAAAAGTTGACCTTGCACATATTTGCTTATTTGGTGTTTGACACGCAAATCATTTTCTGACATCAGCAGGAAGCTTGTGGGAACAGAAGAATGAACAACTTCATTGTCACCCAGGTCAGAGGCAGCTGGAGCTTCTCACACCACACCGGACCAGAGGAACATGTGGTTAATGTATAATACCAGTTAAAATTATAATCAATACATTTCAATTAGTGGTTTGTTTTCTTCCTCATGTCTAGGACAGATGTTTTGTGGTTTTTTTTTCTTTTTTCTTATGACTCAAAGCCATCACAGTCTTACAGACGTTAAAAGCTTTTACAGCGAGTGAGGGTTCTCTTGTTGACTTTATGCACATTTTCTATAAATTAGCAGCTCTGCAGATGTTTCTCTCGTGGTAAAACACACACACACTTCACTGGCTGCATGATGCTCCTATTCAGGTAAATGTGATTTCACTAAGTGCTGTTCTGACCCTCACAAGCGTTTAGGGTCCTTAGTTCAGGTCTATGAGGCTGAGTTGGGTGTAGGAACATAAAACTGGGCCTTAATTTAAGAAAAGGGGACGAGTCGGGCACAGGTAGGTGATAGTCAGGCTGATTTTTCTTTGCATCTGAGCTACATCGAGATGAATCAAGTTCAGATTTCTCCCCCTCAGAACTCCGACTTGGCGCTCACAGAGCTCTCGTGGGTCCCCTTTAACTCCCCGCTGGTGGCCCCCGACATCCCCGCCTTGTCTTTGCAGAACAGTCGCACCAGGGTGCCGCGAAACTTCTCCGCCCCGAACAGGTAGATCAGCGGGTCCATCGCACCGTTCAGGCAGGTGAGGGAGGAGGTGAGGCGGTTGGCCAAGCTCAGGCCTCGGCGCGTCTGACAGGAGACGTCGGGGTGGCTGTAGCCCAGGATGAAAGTGGCCCTGCTCACGTGATAAGGCAGGAAACAGACCACGTAGATGAGCATGACCAGGCCGATGGTGCGCAGGGCCCTGAGCTTGAGCGTCGGCTCCAGCCTGGAGCCCCGGTGGAGGCTGTAGATGATGAGCAGGTAGCAGGACAGGGTGGCGAGGAACGGCGGGGTGAAGGCGACGGCCAGCGAGATCAGGGCGTTGCGCGACGCCTTCTCCCTGTACAGCTGCAGACACACCGTCACGCCGTCCACCTCCGCGGTCTGGCGGGTGATCAGCAGCGGCGCCATGGAGACGGTAACCAGGGCCCACAGGGAGAAGCTGATGATGTGGGCGTAGCGGGCGCGGCGCACCTTCAGCGACCTCACAGCGTGAACCACGGCCAGGTAGCGATCCCCCGCCACGCAGGCCAGGAAGTACAGGCTGGCGTACATGTTGACATAAAACAAAAAGCCAGCCACCCGGCAGGGCACCTCGCCGAAGGGCCAGTGGCCTCCGGTGAGGTGGTAGGTGGCCCTGAGCGGGAGGATGATGACGTACGACAAGTCCGCCACGGCCAGATGGATCAAGAAGATGTTGGCCGGAGAGGAAGAGCCCCGCTGGTGAGAGAAGATCCAGAGAGCCAGGCTGTTGCCGTTCAGCGCTAAGAAGAAAACCAAGATGTAGAAGCACCCGAACAGCGTGTTCTCGGCCGTCGTGTCCACCGCTGGGCAGCTCCCCGACGACTCATTGGACAGCAGGGAGGACAGCTCCGTCGTCGTTGTTGTCGACTCCATTTTGGTGACTGAGGAGACAAATATATAAAGATAAATTCATCTAAAAAAAAGCATAAAAAGGTTAAATAACTACATTTTTTTAGATCATCCCTCAACAGCTTTTCTACAACAGCACTTTAACTAAAACACTTCATTGTTAGTATTCAGACAGCAAAGCACCCGGTGGCAGGAAACCATACGAGCCCTGTCCACTCTGCTCCCTGCACACACACACACACACACACACACACTCACACTCACACACACACACAATAGGAAGGGGGTGTTTGCCGCTGTGCCAGGTTAGGTAACAATGGATGTCAGTGTCCCCGCCTCGTGTACATGCCCTCAGAGCGGATCGTTAGCTCTGACCACGGCAATTATTAGACTTCCTCTGAAGTCTACGCAAGACCAGGAAGTCAGTTCATTTTCACTTTTCTTTTTTTTCACAGCTTATACGGGCCTCATAGTCCCATTTGTCAGCAAGACATCTTTCATCTAGGCTGAGTGGAAAACTCACAAGAGCGTGTAAGAGGCAATGCATGAAACCAAACGTGGGAATGTCTGCGAGAGATATTAAAGTGTGGTAAATGTTTGCTAGCGTCTCTAAAGTTATAGTGTGAAATTTTATTTTATGTTGCATAAACTGTGCACTTTAAAGGATGAGGTTTGACATTCTGGGAAATGAGTTTCTATAGACCTATCGATTATATTTCCATTTACCTTCTTGGAGAAAGTTGGATTGATTCAATTTAGAGCCAGCAGCCAGGAAACTTAACATATATATCTAAACCCATTATTGAAGACTATCTGGTTTGTTTAATATTTTCAAAACTGACAAGTTGTGGGAGTTTTTTTGTGGTTATGTGCCAGTATTCATATTTTAACTCGAGGTCCTCCCCCAGTTTCCAGTCTTTGTGCAAAGCTAAGAAATTAAAAATCTGCTTTTTTTCTTTACAAAAACATCTATAATAACCTAATCTATCATGTGTTTAAGTATCTCCATTATTCCTTGTGGGATTGCACATTTGTTTTTTGCCCCATCCTCCAGAACTATTCAGACACACCTCAGAAATGACCACCCACGCCTCCGTCCCTCCAGCAACTCTGGCAAGCTCCGACCGTCCACTCCTCTCATTTTGTTTTTATCTCCTCATTTTCCGCTTTGGCCCAACATCTAGACAAACACCAGCGGGGCGTGGACAGCAGCGATCAATCTCACAGAGAGCCCCTCTCTGACTCCCACTTACAAGTTTGTGGAGGATCCAAGAGGAGTCGAGAAACATGTGATGAACTTGTCATCCCACAGATGTTTCTCTTGCTGAGGGGAGGTTCCCCAAATAAACGAGAGCTGGCCAAACAGGGAAGATGCAGTTAAACAACGCTGCACCGTTACAGGGCTCCCTGTCAAAAAAAAGGGAAAGGGATTTTCTCTTTTTATCTGACGGGGCTAAATCTCTGTTTCACCAGCTCACTGTCCAGACTTTTGGTCCATTAGGGAGCAGCAGCGTGGCTTTTTTCAGTGTGTGTGCTCTGCTCTGGAGCTGTGAGACCCACAATGAAGAGCGTTTCTCAGCCAAGGCTCAGACTCAGCGCATTAAGGAGCACAAGTCCCCCGAAGAAAAGGAGGTTGCAGTCCCAGCAGGGATGACAAACCGGGTGCAGCAAAGCTGAATGGAAAAGCTTCCATAAATACGGATCCCAGAGGGATAATCCTAAAGAGAGGCAGTCCTGAAATATGCCTTCATCACAATGATCTGGGTAAGCAGATCTGTGAGCAGCGTTGGCACAGAGGAGCACCCTGGCATCGGTCCTTTTCAGAGATTAGTCAGTGCCAGTTTGTTGTGACAAAACTGTGACAGCTGTAATGTGCACAATCTGCTATTGTTCCAACTCGTCACGCCGAAACCAAAGTAGAATAGAGCAAATGTGAAATGTGGTTATTGGATTAAATGCGAGTGCGCTTGATGTTCATCCTCCCCGCGTCACAAAGCGGAGGACAGATTGTCATCGCGCCACCCTTCAAGATATCAGTTAAATGACAATGACAAAACCAACACATTTACTGAAAAGATGCAGAAAACTATTGCACAGAAACCTTGGTAGTTCTAGTATCAAACACATATTGAGTTAATGCAAACAGTTAAATCCAGTGTGCAGTGAAAACAATAGAAGGATCTTTCTTGTGAACTTTTTAATAAAGTTATAGTCAAATCACTTCTCATTGCTTTATCACAATCTGAGGTAAAATAAAAAGACTTACTTGAGCTCTGGAGCTTTTCAAAGAGTGGACCTCTTGGAGAAAAAAAGTTTGGCTGCTTCGGGAACAATTCAGAGAGGATTAAAACCGGTGGAGGAGCGGGAGCTGAAGGCTGGGAGCTCCACCGCCGAGCCGTGGAAGAAGTGAAGCCCTGACACAAAGAATGCCGTCCCCTAACCCCCTTTTCTCTCCTTCAAGATGTTCTCGGGAGCGAGACTGTTGCTCTTTTTGTGCCTCAACAAATTTGATAACAGAGAGGGAGTCCCGACGGGAGCCTTTCGTTTGAACCCTGACCCCACCCTTTCTCTCTCCATCCCCTTCTCCTCAGAGAGCCACTTGTGCGCTCCACAATAGCCTAAGTCAGAATAAGCGGCACATTTTAGCAGCGGGGAGAAGAATGGCATGCCTTAGCGGGGAATGAGTCGTTGGGTATGACTCCATGGAAACGAGGCCTAGCGGTGCACCGAGCGCCTTCGGCATGAACTCCCACCCCCCCACTGATAGATGGAAGATGGACCGCGTTGTTAATTGAGAAGTTTATGACTAAAGTCTCAGAGATGATCTTTTGTAAACGGTCTGTTAAGTTCTACAGAGGGCCCCATTCCCTATAGGAGAGGAAAACAAGAGCAGGGAAAGTGTGTGTGTGTGTGTGTGTGTGTGTGTGTGTGTGTGTGTTCTTACTTATGTCCAAATTGGGGATTTTCATCAGCTCACACACCAGTTGATTGGGGACGCCATTGCCTTTGGGG
>JAOXYL010000105.1:22851132-22866580 GCA_028564955.1 Terapon puta
GGGGGGGGGGGGGGGGGGGGGGGGGGGGGGGGGGGGGGGGGGGGGGAGATAATATTTCTTTCATACACGGAGATCACAGCTGTGTGTCGGACACATCGCTCCTTTCTCTCCTCTGTTTCATCGATATGCAAATGGTATTCTCCAGACTTGAATGAAGCCACTATCTGCGCGGGGACTGTGGAGGAGCTTCGACACCACTACCCTGTTAAGATACTGCCAACTGCTAATTGGGACGCCCCCCCCACCCCCACCACAACCACCCCCAGGCTTTTGTTCGCCTCCCCGGCTCTGTCTGCTGTGCGTCTCGTCACCCCGAAGCGAAAACATTGCCCTGAGTAAGTGGCCGCCATCATAAATATATCACTCTTCTTACGGCCGCTGCTGAGGGAGTTTTTCATCGATTGCACTCAGCGACAGGCTTCCACTGGGGAAATGTTTTATTTGACAAATTCAGCAGAAAAAGTCATTTCTCAGCAATAAATGTTTTTTTTTTTTATGTGCATAATCACTTTAAGCGCAAATATTTTCTCAACATGGGATTATTTAAAGGTGTCCTGTGGAGGACTTTGGATAGATTTTGACTGGCGGATCCCAGTTTGCAGGAAGAATGCAAATGGACGTCCGTGCATTTCACATCATGTTTTAATGCAATGCTGCGAGCTAACAAACATTTCCTTTTTTTATTTTGTTAGCCCTGAGGGATGCACAAGAAACCCCACTTGCAAAACTCCACAGGGAACCTTAAATGTTTTTTTAACACCAGCAGATTCCTACAGAGAGAAATTAATCTAAAAATCTGTCAAAATCACAAAATTTCAAAATTTTTCAGGCCTTTATATACACTGGAAGTATTTTAAAATAAAATGTTATCAGATTAAAGAAATGTATTCAAGTTGGACTGAGTCTATTTGTAAATTTAATGAGTTTGGATGGTATTTATGATGAACAACACATCTATATAGATATGTGTGTATATATATATTATGCTATGATTTCACTAAGACGACTATATTTATATTTTAGGGCTTAAGAAAATGTGTGCACTTGGAGAAGATTGGCACTTCACTTAAGATTATATCACATGTATACAGGACCAACAAACATTAGAAGAAATAAAAGGTAAAGAAGATAAATGAATGAATAAATGAATAATCTACAACAACTTTCTTTCATGCGATAAATCAGAGTGCTTCTGTCCCAAATAAAGTTAACTGCACTTTAAAAAAACAAAGGACTGCTGCTGCTCCGCCTCTCTGTGCGAGTACGAGCTGCACGTCGAGCGTGTTGGTTTAAATCTGCAGCCGCAGGCACGAGTTGCGTCACACGTGTGCAGCCGAGGCTCAGATGTTGAAGCGGTGGTTCCTGGTTTGCACTGCCCTCCTTTCTCTGAGGTACATGTTGACATACGAGGTTATAAGATCATCAATCTTGTAACCCTTTTAGAAAAAAAAGGAAAAAAAAGAAGACAGAGGTAAATAAAAGTAGATGAAAAGGACAAAGGTTGACTTGCTGACAGTTTAACCATTGAAGCACACCCGTCTGATGACAGATCTTACCAGTGAAGTTTCACACAGGAATTTGGTCCCCTTGACTAAACTGCCGATAGTCATGTGAAAGTAGGTGCTTCCACTGCTCCAGTTAGCGATGCGGTTGAACGGGTGATTAGCCAGCACATCCTTTACAAGAGAAAAGAACCAGTTAACGGCTAAAGGAAAAAAAATAGAAGTCAGACGTTAAAGGGAATCAGTTAATGATCCTTTTTATCACCTTGGTTTTAGGGTGGATGACGGTGACTCCCTGTTTGCTGACAGCAAGTCGCACAATGTCCGGGAAGTTTGGCTCAGACGTTTGCTGTAAAGAAAGTTATGAAGGCAAAATGAGGCAACTTTCCATCACCACAGCGACAAAGACACTAAGAGCATCAGATAAACTATCCACCCCCCCGACCGAATGAACTATAGATAGAAAGATTAAGCCCCATTTGTGCTGCGTTCACCCTTTACCTTCACTTCAAAGAAAGCACATCCAAACGTCGGCCAGCGGTAAACGGCCTTCAGGAAGGAAACTTTGGCTTCGTCAACAGTCGTACCAGCTTGCTTGTTATAAGCGGCAGTAATACTCTGAAAATAAAAGAAAACATAGAAGTATATAAATATCACAGAATGATATAATGCTCTTTTTTGTTGAAGTATTTGCACTGCTATAAATGAGGTTAATGATTTTCAAAGCCCCCCCCTCAGCCTTCGGGCCATGTTCTCAGGCGGCCGAGGAGATGGGATCACAGAGATGGCATAATGGTGACACTGTTCATATGGGCAATTTAAAGGATAAGGGCGGCTCTGTTCTGCATTTTTCTTGTTTTCAAGAGAGCCCATGAAAAGACCATTAAATCATAACTAACCAAGCACGGCATATCTCATCCTTTTGTGCCGTAAAGATTCACTGCGGTCCAGAAACTATTAAAAACACACCAATGAGTCTTTCTTCTGCCTGAACATGAGTTTACTTTGAGTCAGTCCCACATTAAACTGTGCATCAATTAAACTATATCTGACAATATCAGTCTGTGGGTGGATATTCAAGCTCACTAGATGACGAATCCTAATGACTGGTGACATTTTCTTTTGGCTTCTGGGCTAAATATCTGCCATCAGGATGAACTGTGGTAAATTTAGTGATCCAGTTGCATCATTAAGACAAAAGTACCTGCAGAACTAACGACACCTCCGTCTGCCTGACTCCTGTTAAAGATCCTCTGAGAGGAAACCAGTGAAAAAAAACCCTTCGTACCTTCTTCCACTCGTTCTCGGACACGGCCTTCAGTTGGTCGGCGGGCACCAGCTCCTTCAGCATCTTGGGAATCATGACCAGCTGGTTCTTGTCGTTGCTGACCTTTATCCTGAAGAGCAGAGCCGCAATGTTGACCATTTCCTCTTTGGTGCACACATGGTAACCTCTCAGGTACTTGGGCAGTTCCTAGAAGACAAAAAATATTCAGTAAAATCTGCTCTTGAGGGAGTTTTCATCAGATTTGTGTTTTGTTGTACTTTTAAATGAAAATGGTGCAATAACTACATTGTTCATTTGGAGGCTGGTCATAAAGAATTCATTTTAGTTATCAGTATCATTTATTATTAATATCATTCTTATTCTATTTTACACATATTTTTATTAAATCGAAGGCACTAAAGGACAAATATTTTAACATTATTACACCTTATGTGATTATATTTGACAGATAAAGAGAAAAATGAGCCGTCTGGAGCCGGTGTTAATATTATCTCATCTATATGTCAGGTCGGATCATCTTTCAAGGTCCGGCTTGTGTAACATGTGGAAAAAAAACAACGATACCGGGAACATTTGGCGGCGGCCGAGCTGCAGCATTCAAATGTACCTGAGGGAAATGAAAGATAAGATCGGCCTCTGTGTCTCTGCCAGGGATCACGTTGAACCACAACTTCCTCATGAAGAACACAAGGTAGGGCATGTTGACCGGCCCACCTGCAGGACGCACGCACACACGTACAACAAAGAGGGGTTTTTTTTACGGCTTCATTAAAGAGAGATCTTCAGAATTGAGACTGGCACAATGATGCGTTTACCGTCTTTGAGGCCCTTCGCCTTCTTGGACCAGTCGGTGATTTGCCTCAGACTATCGAAGAAGTAATCTGTGTCGTTCAGACTGAGAACCTGAAATAAACACATTTACAGCAACGATTGGGGTGGAAGTTCGTAAAAGAGGGCTGAGAATTTAAGGGATTTGTGAATTTTTAACGTCAAATAAACCTTGTCGTGTGTTTTGACAAAGATGCTGAAGCCGTCCGCCGAGGCCAGGTCGAGCTTCTTGGTGATGTTCTGGATCAGGTCCTTGATCCTGGTGCTGGTGGCGACCTCGAATATCTGCAGAAAGACAAAAGAGATCACTGGATGACCTGTGCTGCTGCAGGACAACGTTTGACTTTTTGTTTTTTAAATCCACGTTTAAGCCCCGTGTTCGTACCTCCTCTGTGTCGTTGGGGAAGTGGATCTTGTGGAAGATCTGGGTGCTGTTCTGCTGGATGGCGTCGACCTCCACCTGGTGCGGCGGGAGCTTCCTGGGCTCCATCCTGCACACGGACAAGCTGCTTAGTCATGTGGGGGCTTTTTTTTCTTTTTTTTTTTTTCTCTGTGTTTGTGCTTTATCGTTTTCAAACCACAGATTGAGTGCAGATAAAGAAATGAGAACACACTCTATCACTAAAAAGGCCAGGACGCAACACAGAAAAAAGGTGTCTCAGACCCCTCACAGCTCTCTGCGTTAATTATACTGAATGTAAATGAAATCTATTTATAGACGAGACCATGCAAATGCACAGTGCGGTCAAGTCGCTGTGAAAGTAAGGCGACACGTTTGTTTAGAGTTCTGCACAACCTGCTCTCAACAAATGCAGAATAAAAAGCTGATGCACCTTCTTATTCGAGGTTTTATGTTGTTGTTTTTTTTTTGTTTTGTTTTGAACGAGGCCTAGCGCTTGACATTTCCTTTCTCTCACTGCACCGGTCGCTGTGGCTGCTGAAGAGGAGGAGGAGTGTTGCAACTGCCCTGTACTTTTTCTATAAACAACCATCGCGTCTCTATAAATGATCCGGTCGCCGTTTGCCTGCCCACGCTCGTTTGCGTGTCACCTCTCTGTGCTGTGTTCGCCTGCCCTCTTCCTCCGGGGTGGAAGAGGAGGTGGTGTGGATGAGGTCCTACCAACTGGGGAATCCCTTTTTTTTTACATACTGTGATTTGGTTGTTGATTTAATGTCTATACTGAACATTTATTGCATCCTTGGTGAGGTGGTTGCTGGTGACTTTATTTTTTTTGGCAAAGTTTTTCCGTCCTGAGGCGGTGAAAATAAAAACTGACTCGACCTGTCACTCCCTTTGAATTTCTTATCATGAAATCCTGCACGCGCTCTTTTGAAAGGAGGGGAAGCACGAACCTCAGTGAGCTCTGCAGCCGCTGCAGGCAGTCGACGGCGAGCGGCTCTCTGCGCCGCGACTCGAGAAATCGCTGCGTGTGCTTCAGAAGAGACTGGCTGGGAGGAAACAGGCCGCAGCAGAGCCACAGCAGCTGCCAGCCCTGCTCCACGCTGAAGCTGCAGGACGGACACAAACACACATACATGAGGCTCACGATGATTTATATGCTGATTCACTCACTTACAAGAAAATATCAGTGACCTGTTACACTTCAGTTCTGGAAAATGTCAAATGTCACTTATTTTTACTAAGTACTTTGCACTTCCTGCTGTCGAAATAAAGTAAAAACACACAGGGGAACACCGGTTCTAGTCACTTCATTTCACCAGATTTAGCTAAAAATGTTAGTTTTATCTTTGAAAAAAATGCGAAGGCTGTCAATAAAAAGATTATATTACCAAATATTGAGTCTTAAATTAAATTAATCAGCCGTTTGAGCTGCTAAATATCATAAACTGACTGGGGATGTTCAAATGTTTTGTTACAATGAGCGGTATTTATTAAAATCTCAAGTAACTACAGTGATCAAACAGGTTTTCGGATGTATATTTAAGAGAAATGTGTATCAGAGCGTGATGACATCAGCCGTACCGGTTGTTATTGTTGGTCATCTGCTTCATGATCTGGCAGTAGACCTCGTCCCTGAGCGCCTCGTTCTCGGTGGCGGGGCCGAAGATCTGGTTGGTGAGGTCGACGGCGCTCTGCATCTGCTTGGTGGGGTAGTCGCCCATGTACTTCAGGATGGGTGCGCGGCGGTCAAGGAGCAGTAACCGTCCTGGTTTTTGTAGACTTTAAGCCAAGATTGTCACCAAGATCGTTTACCTGTAATTATCTCACTTTACTTCATCAAAGCTATTTCTCTGATGTTTATGGTCATGTAAGCCTAAACAGCGGGTCATGTGTTTGGAAATGTCGGCTCTTTTGGAGATGCACTGCAAATTATTTGGTTCTTACCAAGAAAAAAAAACTTAGATTTAGAGGTGTTAGATAATTTGTCTTGTTTTAAGTTAGTTTCTTATTTTAAGTGTTCAACTTTACACTATAGTCTTATATCAAGCAAACCAATCTTAATTTAAGAAATCTTGTCAAGTGAAATGATCTTGCTGCATGGACAGATAATTTCACTTGTTTTGAGAACATTTTCCCTCGGACTAAGTGTTTTTATCTTGTTTTTAGACCGCCCTTTTTTGCAGTGCGGGGAGGCTTTTTGCTATCTCACAGACTGATGTGAGCCAAACAGTGTCAGCTTGCCGTGGTGGGGGGTTGTGTTGAGTCACAGGCGGAAAGGGGGGCCAGTTTGAGCCTCCTTTGAGCCTGCTGACTTGTAAAAACACTGTTTATGTTACTGAGCATCCACAGAAAAGCTCACCCACAGAGTAAATTCACATGTTTAACTTTCTGATCATCTTTGGGGTGTGAAGGATATCAGTGAAGGCCAGGCAGGCTTTGTGGCTGACGTCTGGTTGACCCACCAGCTTCTTGAGGAGGGGCTGCCTGATGGGCTCTCTGGAGGTCACCCACAGCCGCTCGGGGGCCGCGTTCCTGGAAATCACCTGCCGGTTCACGTCCTTGGTGGGCTGCCTGCAGGGTCAAGGAAACAAGTGAGTCTTCCCTCTAAGTAAACGTGCAGTAGAGACAACGAGGTTTCCAGATACCTGAAGTACTCGATGGAGTATTCCTTCAGCGTGGCAGGAGCTAATCTCTCCACTGTGCCTGTTTCTCTCTTGGTTGCCTCTATGATGTCCTTCCTCTGGTTGGGAGACAAGTTGATGAGGCTCTGAAATAAAAAAAAAAAAACGTAACAGGATTAATACTGAGCAGATTCTGAGCACATTAACTCCTCCATGAAGGATTCGTCTTCCTCCGTACCATGACCTCATTGGTGGGCTTGGTGAGCGTCGGCAGGATTAAAATGGCCTCTGTGGGGACGGCTCCTCTTTTTTTCGTGCGCTCGTTTTCTCCTTTAATCCAGCCGCGTTGCTGAGAAAACTCGTCATCCTTGATTATTATAATGAGCTCGCCTTTCTTGAAGCTGAGGAACGTCGGGTCGTCTGCCGGGAGACGGAAAACGACTCAGAAAGTGGACACCAACAGGAAAAAGAGATCATTGAGATGGGACCAAACGAGGAAGGGGAAAGAATCTCTGACCTTGCTTGTCGGCTTCCTTCAGGGTCACGGCGTACTGAGACCTCTCTGTCAGCCCGCTGAGGAACATGGTAATCAGCTCCGCCATGTCGCCAGCTGCACTCCCGCTCAGGGTGAAGTCTCCTTTCAGCGTCAGCAGATTCACCACCTGCCCGGACGCTTTGCCCTCCCTGGGTGGACGTCAGAGACAATTCACAATTAACTCCACGCTGTTTAAATCAGCTTTACTCCTCCTCCTCCTCATCACGACCTGCCGCCCCCCCCTCTGAGCGTGTTTCTACCTGATGGTGTTGACCCCGGTGACTTCGGGGAAGGAGAGCTGCAGCAGCCTCTTCTCCCGCTCGTCCAGGAAGGTGATGCCGGTCCAGTTTATGGCGACGATGAACTTGCTCTTTGACAGTGGAGGACCTGTAAAAAAAACATCCACGGGGGGAATAAACCCAATAAATCATGACTCATGGGAGATTACAAGATATGTTCCTGCCTTAGTGCAGCATTAACAGCAGTAGAGGCCACAGATAAGTCTGTAACTAACACCTGATGTCATAATTCATTAATCAGTTACTTTCTTTATTAATTAATTAGTGTGTAAAATGGCAGAAAGGGTAAAATACAACTTGCTAGACATCAAACTGATATTTAAATGGCTTGTTTTGTATAACCAAGCATCCAAAAATGCAAAAAAGTAGCAAAATCATCACAGTGGAGGAACTATACAGAAGATAAGTTTGGCATTTTAGCTAAATCCCTTCACAAAATGGACACTAAGATAAGACAAGAAAGGTCACATGATGGTATCATATTGGGAAACTCTAACAGAAGAAATCAAATCTGATTGTTTATGGTTGAAATAAAGCGCAGACAGCAGTATATTCTTCACTTTGAAACCTTGTTGGAAACCAGCATGTCGTGAATTATGCAGACACACACTGATCTCTTTAGGAAAGAGTTGCAAATTGCAAGATAAACAGTGGTAAATGTGAAATCCAAGGAAGTGTTGTTCCTGGCCCACTTACTCCCTCTTAATCAACTACTTTGCTCGAGCCTTAAGCCCAGTGGTGTCGTGTGTCTATAAATAGTCTTGTATATTCCAGTCTGACACAGATACAAAAAGCTAATTGCTCAGAGGGGTGTGGTTTTAAAAACAGCTCCACTGCGGATCATTAAAAGTGTTTGTCTCTATGTTCTGAGGAAAGGGTCGAAATGTCTGTGTTACACGTTTTATAGTCTGCAGTGATGAAAAAAATCAGTTAGGAAGACAAATTCATAAAATCATTGTGCCATTTTTTCTTCTAACCTTCTAATTTTTAATTCCTTCACAGATACTTTTTCATCAGTCTGTGCTCTTGTCTTAAAACTTTGGATATTTAACATTTCATAGAAGAAAATAATAGGTATTTTTAACAGCTCACAGAACTGCCTGCATGTTTTTATGGCACAGATACGGTTAAACTGCAGATTTACAATCCAGATATTTCTCATCCCTCAATGTGACACTCGTGGCCTCTCCCATTTCATCCAAAGTAATCTGTTCCTGTTAAGGCAGAATTGCTCAGTTTATCAGTCCTGTCAGACCAGGAAAGCTTTATTTATAATAGTGAAGTACATAAAACCCTCAGTCATTCTAAGTTATATGTTTTAAATATTTCTGATCTGATAATCAGCACATAAATCTTCCCACACATGCGCATTTAAGTTGCCTAATAAATCTAAATGAATGCCATTATCATGACCTGCTGATCTCTAAATGATTAGATCACAACAGAGAGGCTTAAGAGGCAGTCTTTGTACCTGACAGCTTGACAACTTCAAAGAACCTGGAGAAGAACATGGGCCACTTCTCTCGGGCGTAGTCGACCATCTCTGCCTTCACCGAGTCTGCCTTTTGTTTGGAGCTCAGGAACGACCCCTGGTGCGGTTGAACAGACAGAAACATTGAGTCTCCTCGAGGCCTCGGTTCGGTCCCGTTCGTGGCGCGAGGCGTGACTGACCTGAGCGTGGGCGGTGCTGACCAGCTGCACCCACTTGGCCTCTGACTTGGCCTCCAGCAGAGAAGTGTTGATGCACTCCTGAACGGCCTCCTTCACATTCTCCGGCCTGCCGTCCGAGCCGTGCTGGATGTACAAATGTTTCGCCGCGAGCTGAACCAAATCATCCTCCTGTGGAACGAGAGAGAGAAAGGAATTTATCATATTTTTATCTGAGAAAAAGGCAGAAAGACAAACATCCAGAAATAAGCCCACCTTTTCGCTCTGGTACTCTCCAAACTTCAGGCCGTGGATGATCTGTTTGTAGATGAGGTCTGTGCTGATCTTGTCCTCTTTGCAGTCATGCCAGGGGGTGAAGATCTCCTTGCGGAAGTAGAGGCGCCAGGGAGCGTGCTGCTCCTGCCCCCCTCGCCTCTTGACCTCCTGCTCGCACTGAGAGATGGCGTCCATCACGTGCTCCCTGCCGCTGCCCAGAGCCCACACCTGCAGGACGGGGAGACGATTTAAATCACATGTGTAGATGCACAAAATATTTATCCTGTTTGACTGCATCGCCTTATTCAAAAGTCTGAGGAATATTTTAGTAGTGTGAGGAAAAGAATGTAAATAACATCATTTTCTGTTAAATCCAAGTGCTAAAAATGTTATTTTCACAGCATTTTTATCAATTTCCCTCCTTAAAGGCAGAAAAAAATCTATTTTTTAACAAGTGCAAAGAATCTCTAAGAGACATTTGTGACAGCACATCCACTCCTGCACCACAGAAACACCCTGCATACACCACAGTACCTTTTCATACAAGGCGGCATAGACAGAGAAGCCGAAGGCGTCTTGAAGTTTGATCTTGTTGGAGAGGAGCTGGCAGATCTCTTTAGAGGTTGACGCCGAGTCAACGGGCAGGTTGATGGAGCGTCCGTCCATCAGCAACACGGACAAGTATATGGGCTTTTTCGTCTTGGTTGCCTGATGTACCGCAGAAAAAAAGTGTTGATTATACAGAAACCAGTGCATAGAAGTTCATTATCAAATAATAAACAATGTTCACAGACAGTTTGGGTTTAATTTGTCCAGGTTTTGAGGTATGTGACATTTCTCAAAAAATACAGTTACAAAGACTGTCACTTATTTCTTTTCTCTGGAACAATACCCGATACCCTGAATAATCCACAATCCACAGTTTTAAATGGGACTACTTTCTACCAGAAAAAAGATGCTCTGGAAATCTTGAAAAGGAGATGTGAAGATTACTCCAAATGACAAAGATGCTGTTGTTTAAAAGAAAATAACTTTTATCAATTGATATATCAAAATGAAAATGGATAAATTAAATCAAGATGATCTGAAAATATGACTAAACATAGCAAAATAATGTATTGTATTCTTTCTGTGCACATTAATCAGTTTGAAATGTTTGCAGGAGCATCTTATGTCGGCGTCCGAACCTGCAGCTCCTGCCAGGCGGGCGGCTCCCCTCGGACTCCGTTCATCCCGGTGCGCTGCAGCCTTTTAGCGCAGTAGGAAGCGTAGTCTCCCGGAGCGAAACGGATGAAACTTTGCAGATACTGCCAAGACAAGAGGTGAGAGGAGATGAGCAAACAAGAAAGAAGAATCCCACAGTTTGAGAGACCGATGCAGTGGATACAAACGCTGTTCTTACCCTCATGAAGCGCTCACTCGGAGGGAAAATGCCCAGACAGAGGGAGAGCAGGATCCAGCCGCGGAAGTAACTGTTGCGGTTGTTGTTATCCTGCAGCTGCTTGCAGATCTGACAGTAAATCTCATCCCTGGAAAGACAAATGTTGTATTAGCAGAGAGTTTAAAAAGGATGCGTTGAGTATAAAATAAAGCTTTGGTCACCTGAGGTCACGTCTGACGATGGCGTATCCCACAATGATGTGCAGTTTCTCGAGGGTGGACAGCGGCCGGTCCAGCGTGGGTCCCTCTCCGATCATGACATCAGAGTCCTCGCTCACAGTCTGCAGGGTGGGAGGCTTGGCCACTTCGGTCAGATCATCTGACTGTGGGGAAAAAAATACATCACATTTCCATCAGTACGTTGGAAGAATATCAGAGAATCGAAGAGAGTCGAAGCCACGTCTCACCTCCTCCATGATGATCGAGGGTTTCCTCTGGCTTGGCGTTTTCGGGATTCCGTTTTCTTGAATGGTGGAAGCTTTTCTGTTCCTGGACAGCAGGTCAGTGAACGTGGATCCCTTCCTTGTCCGTGGGCTCCCTTCCGGCGCAGTGTACCCTTTCGGGCTTTGAGTTTTCTCGCTGGGCAGGACGGACGCCTTCCTGTTTTTTGTCAGGAGGTCTGTGAATATGGAGCTCTTTCTGGTTTGTGCCGGCTCCTCGGGAACCGCGGGCTTCACTTCTTTCTTGCTCCTTAGCACCCTCTGTAACAGTCATAAATTATATTTCATTTATTCTATTTTACACATATAACAACGTCCAAAACGTTCCTTGCTTTGTGGGGATAACTACCTGATCCAGGCCAACCATGTGGCTGAAGCGCCTGTCCTTTCTGGAGGCCAGTTCCTGTGGCAGAAAGCGATCCTGCATCGAGGTTTCCCGGGTCCGGACCTGCCTCTTCGGTTCAGGGAGGTCCCCCATGAACCTCAGGATGATCCACCACACTGTCAGCGAAGCCTGGTGCCAACGTGACAGAAACACCACGGTGAGCTTGTGACACAATCAAAAATATTTCTGATATGGACTGAAGCTGTAAGAAGAGAATCACCAGGACGTCTCCCTCGTCCTCGTGGTAAAGAAGCGGCTGCCGAAGCCTCTGCCGGATGTGGGTGGGGGTGGCTGCACCTTGGAAGTACATGGAGGCAAATTTGGAGAAGGAGTACTCGTCCAGGTCATCGTAGTCCTCTTTGGGAAGCTCCTCCTCAATGGGGAGGTCGTCGATGTCTATCTCTTCGATAATCATCTTCTTCCCCTCAAACATCTAAAAAAAAAAAAACACAGACATGCAGCGACTGTTTTCAAAATGAAGATTAAGTGGACAAAACTTTTGGATCCCGAACCACGAAACCCACAGGGGGTGGCGCCTGCCCCTCCTGTGATCCGACCACAGGGGGCAGGAAGTCGAAGATGCTGTCCACCATTTCCTGGTCCGTGATGGATTCGGCCTGAGCTTTGGCCTCCTGCTCTCTCCTCTGCCTCAGCACCTCCTCCAGCTGTTTCTGCTTCAGCAACATGGCCTGCCGCTCCGCTTCTTTCTCTTTAGCAGAGAGGTACATCTGAGGGAAGGCAGCACAAAAGCAGATCAGGAAAAAGACGCCTGGGAAGTGTTGATTAGTACCTACCAGCTATTTTCATCAACATGCAATGCAAATAACACATTTTTCCTTATTCACAGTGATCACAGTGACACAACATGGAAAGACTGTGATTAAAAATATACCCACATATTTGTGTTTAGGGAGTAAAAAAACATCCAAAGACTGTTTCAAATTGGTGGTGATACGGATATAAAGTCAATTTATGGTCACAATAACCAGCAGGCTACCACGTGTTGTCAATACAAGGGTGTTAAAATGAATTAGCAAGCCAGCAGAGGGATCAAATAGTGAGCTAAAACTACAAAGTCATGGATAAATGAGTATGATAGAACAACATTTATTGTGCTGATACTTAAAAGTCATGCATAACAACAAATAATTAACTAAAAGTAAGTAATGCATGGTTGAAACAGTTGACAAAAAGTACAAATATGTTCAAAATAATCTGTAAACAGCTCAAATAATAGAAAGTAGAAAATAGAAAGTTAAATAGATTGGACATTTTGACATTACGCCACCCACGAAGGGTTTTTCAGATTGAACTTACGTCTCTTTTCATCTTCTTGAGAAGTTTTCTGGCCAGAAAACCCTTGGTATGTGCCTGCAGGAGGATCGCAGCGTTTCTCTTGCGCTTCCACTCCTTCCTGACCAGGTACCCTCTGACTCGGGCCTGCAGCACGATGGCCGCCTCACGCCTCCTCTTGTACTGGAAGCAGAGCTGACGGGAGCGAACCTGTGCCTGCAGTCTGGCAAAGCCCAGCTGGACCTACAGAGACAGACGAATGTGAAGGTTTAACGCAAACCAGGTCCGTGTTCTCACTTTGGTAAAAACTGATTTTAAAAGGCACTCACCACTTTGTACAGCTTTCTGCCTTTGTGTCCTCTCCAGTATTTCTGAATGATGAGAGCGCTCTCCTTTTTCCTCAGGAACTGTTTCCTTTAGAAGAAGAGAAGCTTTTATTGTTGTTTTTTTGACATTTTTACATACACATACACATATATATATATATATATATAGAATATAAACACACATGCAAACTGATGGAGAGATGCCAGCAGGGCTCAGGAGGTGAACTAGCACCTAAAGATAAGGGCTCGTCCGGGATTTGAACCCGGGACCTCTCGCACCCTAAGCGAGAATCATACCCCTAGACCAACGAGCCACGAGGCCATTTATCATTCAGGCGTCACATGAGCTTAAAGACCTGAAGGTCATTTTGTGGTGTCTTTCTGTACCTGAATTTGTAGCCTCTCAGGGTTTTCTGGATCAGTAGTGCTTTCTCATTCAGTTCTTTCATTCGTTCCAGTTCAAGAGTGGTGTCATGGAAGTCCTGCGAGGAAGATTTGGCAAATCATTTTTTTTAATGTTGGTGGAAATATTCAAATAGACACCCAGTTACTAAACTAAAATTAACTAAAAACAGTTAACCGAGTAGGTTGCTTATAAAATTGAGATCATTTCGGCAACTGTATCATCCATTTGACAGACCTTGAGGAATATCTTGGTCTTGCCAGTCTTCCAGTCGCCCTCTTCAGTGAGCACTGTCTTACAGATGGTTTCACAGCATTTCTGTTTGCTTTCCTGTTAGAGGAAGATTGTATAATAGCAAAATAAGAAAAGTTCAGCAAGAGAGAATATTTTTTAAAAGGGCTGGAGGATGAAGTTATTGCATTAAATCCTCCGACTTGCCTTTTTGGGGTCACAGAGGGAGGTTTTCAGAAGGACACGGTAGCGGGTGAGGAACTCATCAAAGGTGTAGCGCACAGGATATCCAGCTTTCCGGATCCTGATGGTCTCCATCATCCCGGAGTAGCGGAGCTGACGCATGCACAGGTCTCTGTCAAAGAGCTGAGACACAGAGGGAAGAAATCCGATTTACTTAAAAAATTTCTCGTTTCTGAAAGTTTAATTCTGTCCGAGTGAGCTTCCTTCCTCACCATGGGCTTCTTGAAGTCGTTGGGTTTGATGCAGCGTATGAAGTAGGGCTGGCACACGGTCAGCGTCTTCATCAGGGAATCCAGAGACTGACGGAACTGGCCGGTCAGAGTTGGCGTGCGCTTCTTGCCATCATTCACTTGCTGTCAGAGACAATGTCATATAGTGTTAAAAAAAGAAGGTAATTTTATCTTTTCTGACGGTCTGATGCCGAAGCTAAAGGCTGCACTGACCCGCAGGCTGTTGTTGGCCGAGGTGATGACCATCCTGGGGTTGGTGCTCGGCTTGATCGAACTGGAGGACAGCTCATTGTGAAACACCTGTTTGAGGAGTTTGTTGGTGGACGTCTCCACCAGCTGGATCAGATCTGAGCTGAGGGCGTCGCGGTTTTTCTCGAGGAAACCTCAGAACATGACAGACACACTAAGAACATCGCAGAGGGACGGCACAAGAATGGTTTGGTGCTTTTAAAAGCTTTAAGAGGTACCTTTGGAGTCATAGAAGACTTCCCCGGCAAAATGGCTGATCCCAAACTCCGTCTCGTAGCTCTGCTTTGGGGGGATGTAAACGTCCCCTTTCCCGTGGACCTGATTCATCTTTTGGAGCATGGTGGTGTCTGTGCCCTGAAAAGGAACAGGAAGAGCGTTAAAACCGGCTTTGCTTCGTCACCACAGGATTTGAGGAGGTAGAAGAGGCACACGGACTTTGGGGAAGCTGCTCTCCTCGTCGATAAGCGCCAGAATGTTCAGGGGTTTGTTGGCCAACACGTCCAGGGTGCGTTGGTTGTCTTTGTAGTCGATGTGCTTCCAAACGATGTTCTCCCGGTTGTACTCCTCCTGCTCCAGCTTGAAGACGTGCCTGACGAAGAACTGCTGCAGCTGCTCGTTGGCGTAGTTGATGCACAGCTGCTCAAAGCTGCAGCGGTTCAACAAATCCGCGAGGAGATAAAGGTGGAGGAGGTTTTAGTCGACTTAATAATGTGTCCTGTGTCTGAAAACAGCAGCAGTAACGATCTAATGTCAGGAGAGCTGTTGTGAACGCCAACCTGTTTTTCTTGAAGTTCTCAAAGCCGAAGATG
>JAOXYL010000105.1:23003641-23017187 GCA_028564955.1 Terapon puta
TTCCCAAAAAGCACACGAGGAGGAAGTAAAGAGTTTAACAAAGCCAAGACTGGCATGAGGATATTGTTCGCCGAGTGGTATCCACCCCTCCCTGAGTAAACACGAGAGAATGGAGAGGTCAGAAGGCAACTGGCAGAGAAAGCCGACACATGCCGCTAACAAAGAACTTGACAGTCCCACAAAAAGGACTTCGTTCGCTGGCATGCAAGCCCCGCGGCATGAGTAAGGCTTATCATTCATTAACTGTCAAATTTGTGCGCCTGTTTACTGGTTTGGAAACCATGTAAGGCCATCTGCTGAAGCCATTAGAAAAGCGCCTCCTGCTTCTGATAGACAGTGTTTGGTTAACAGCCTACGAGGCCTCGCTGAAGAAGAATTAATAAATCAAAAGCTGCACACTGTCTACTAAACTGTTGGCTCCGTTTCAGTCCAGCAGACTTAGTCATTCTTCTTACGTCTTTGGCATTACAACCTTGTTTCGGTCGAATGACGTTCATTGAGCGTTGCACAGCGTTCCCTTTCCCAACCAACACACTTAGAAAACCCACAGTGATTAGCACATTAATATGACAGATGGGAAAACTTACAACAGATCAGACTTGACAATATTTTCATTCCAACTGTGCGTTCAGCTGTGCATCGTGGCGTACCTTTCACTGTCTTCACAAAGACCTGCTTCTCTTTACTGGGGTCCTTCTCGTCCAGCAGCACGCCGTGGAAGATGCGGCCAAACGTGCCTGTCAAAGACAAACCACGCGTTTTTTTATTTTGAGGGAAAAAAGGGCAGGAGAGAGACAGCCAGAGGCATCGCATGCAAAGATTCAAATGTCACCCCGCTCACAGGCTGCCATGCCCGGCTGATCTGTGGCCAGAGATGGACGGGCTTCTGCTTTAAATGCTTTGTCTCTTAATGGGATTAGGCAGTTTTGGCTCTGCTTTCGCCAACAACAGCCAAAACGGGAGATTCGCTGCAGCTCGGGGGACCTTTCATCACTTAGAGCGATTCAGAAATAAGCGCACAGCGTGGAGAGGCAGAGCGAGCGCGTTCATCATCTCCTTTGTCTAAACTGTCACCCCATCGCTCCGGGACTTTACTCAAGTAAAATGCCATTTAAGAAGATAAACCATCAACATAAACTTAGAAAAAAAAGAAAGAAAAAAAAAAAAAACGCTGAGCCCTTGGGCTAACTATGCCTTGTGTTTCGACAGGAGATGAGACGAGGCATAACAACAGGGTTAGTGTGGAGCTGTCTCCCTCCCGCCCCCACCTTCCCCGTCAAGCCTGTCTGGACCTGCTGGCTCCCAGAAACAGAACCCGGCTCAGAGTTCAGCTGCCTCCGAGACACAGGCTGGTATGTCTTGTATTTGCTGCTTTACTCTCCTGGTTTTAATATGGATTTTAAAAACGCTGTCACTTCGTATGTGTGGCTGCACTGACGAGCGACACACAAACATCAGGTGGAGTCAGGAGGTTGGACAGATTCACGAGCATAATTATTCTCCTGCGTGTTTACATTCAGGCCGCCGCAGTTCATCCTGATAATAAAGTTACAGAACTTTGAACCTTCTACCCACTTTGTACTACCTCGTATCAATATTTACATAAAGATAGGCCAGGACTGAAACAGGACCTCATAAGATGTGATAAAAAAAAACACTTAATGGGATTCTCATACATCTAACGAAGACTAATTCAACGCCCTTGTGAAAGAAAGCTAAATCAAAAAGTTTCAAGCAGTCTGACAAAATAAAATAATAAAAAAAAAAAAGTTGCACAAGTCAAAGAGGCGTTATGACGTCTCCAGGTGTAATAAAGCTTCAACACAAATCCTTTTGTCGACATCACACCCTTCCTTATAAAGTGCAGTTAGTCACATCTATAAAACTCTGTCGCCCGCCAAGTGAGACACAAAGATCCAGAGGGCAGAACGCCAAACTTCTGAGGCTGTAAAGTTGCTGTGCTTGTTTTCGATGCTGAAAATCAAATGTGTTTCCTGACAGTCGCCTTGATGTCTTAAGACGAGCGGGGCCATCTCGGCCGGCAGCAGAAGGAAATGCCGACATGCCCGGAGAGACGGTGTTAATATAGCAGCTGATGTTTATCTCCGTGTTTTAGAGAGCCCAGAAACACAAAGTACGGGTAATGCTGGTTTGCAGATTTTTGGTCATAAACTCAAATATTGGGCAAAATAAAAGGTTTGAACTGCTCGGTGGGGGTAGATTAAAAAGAAAAAAAAGTCAGGGGATGAGCAGAGTTATTGCAATCCATCGTGAGGGGAATGCTTTTCCACCTGAACATCTAATCAACCCCTCGAGCCACACAGAGATATTTGAATATTTCCCAACCAACCTGCCTTTTTTGTGTTATTTTAAAACCCTTATGTATCATCTGATTTGTTTCTAGACAGAAACGGTGACCAAAAACCATCAGACGGCCTTCATGTGGCATTTAAAAACAGAACACCCACAGTTCTGTCTCCCATTGTGTTGTAGACACCCTTGGGTAACTATTACATCATTCGCAAAGCCACACTAAACCTCAGCGTGGGCAAATCTCCAGAAAGTGAAGTACAGTCTTGTTCCATCACTCCATGACGATGCTGAATCGCCTCCAAAAGCATCCAGCGTCTAAAAGTGAGAACGAGAGATGGAGCCAAGCTGAAGCCCGGATAGATGTGTTTATCTTTGATACACGGCCAAAGAAAGATTTAGGTGCTTCGGCTTCTTGGGCTTTCTGTCAATATGCAATGTGCCTGTGCAAGAGTGAACTTTTTTTTTTTGCTATTTTAGGTTCATGGCAGGTTTTCAGTTGCGCTGATCTGATGTGGCATGTTCATATATCACAGGGAGAAAGGCGGCATTTACGTTCACAGGTCACTGCTTCAGTTTTTCCACCGCAGACACACACATAAAGAAGAATTACGTGCATGTTCATGAATGAGAAAATAAATACAGGCTCTTATATAAAAGCACTGATTTGTCTAATGCAAACAATCAGATCTCGTCTCTGTGCATCTGCATCCTGTATGTTTCACAACTGGATGTTTTAACAACTTTATGCAGCAACCTTTGAGTTTTTCTTGGAGGCGGAGGTGGGTTTCTAAACTGCTTTAAATGCATTTGTACGACCCGAACACAACGGAAACTCCTGAAAAGTGAAACTGCACACTCGTGAAAGGTAAAAAGAAACAAAGTTTTGGAGTGATTGTAATTCTGTGTCAGTCATTAAACATTATCTGAAGAAATATTTCTGAATGGGATCATTTTGCAGCTCATCAATCACAGCAGTTCTCTTTGTTATTTAATCGTCTTTTAACCCCCGTCTCTCAGTGGTGCAAATAAAACGTATAGTTAAAACTCCCAGTTATTTTCTATCATTTTATCTTTAATCATATGGTTGTTCATTTCACATATTTATTGCTACCAGCTGCACTAAAAGAATTTGCACAAAGAAATTTAACCATTAAGGTGAAATTCATCTTCTGCAGAAAACCATCCTGCAAACTTTTAGACATTTTATTCAAGAAATAAACAACACAACTTACTTTTTATCTCTTTACAGTTGCATGAGCCATTTTAAATAAAGGTTGAGAGGTGATCTTAAGAGATCAATAATCATCAGATGTGTGGGTTTATACATGAATACATATTACTGCCACATTATTTTATTCATGTTTTCATTATTTCTGAAATTCAATTCTCTAATTCATCTTCACTTTCTTTTATATGACCACTTTCGGCCTGTAAACATTTTCCAGCTCTGTTTTATGAGTGTGCATCTCTTATTTATTTGTATTTTTGAGGGAATATTTTTGAATAATTAATGTTTTCATGTGTGAAGGAAAAACCACTGCAGAATCCTGATTTTAATTGCTGCGTGTTTTCTGGTCATTGGATTTCTTCTTCTTCTTTTTGGTTTCTTGTTGTTTGTCACAGCAAATACATTAAATTGTCAGAAATCCATAAATCCAAGCGGCAAAACATGCACACCTATACGATGTCAGTATGTTTTGACTGGTATGTGATGTTAATAATCACAGCTACTCCACTAAAGAAAGAGAAAGAAGAGAAAAGAAAGAGAAAATATGGAGCAGGAGAGACGAGTACCTTCATGCAAGACATCGCGTAGTGTGACTCTCTCCCTGGAGATGGCGATGTCTTTCACTTTAGCTTTGGCCTCCATCAGGGTCACACTCCTCAGGTCATTCTTCTCAATGCGCAGAGAGGGGTAACCTGCAGGGACGGAAAAACACGGCCTCGTGTTTAAAAAAAGCACACAAGATCCAGATGTAAACGAAGCACTTTGACGGGACTGACAGGTCTTTTAACCCTGATTAACACCAGAAAACAACCCGAGGGGAGACATGTGCTTTGTGTCATTTTTGACAGCTCCAAATTTCTCAGCTATTAAAAAACAAAAAAACTCATTCAGTATCATTTCAATTCAAAGAATTCCTGCAATTACAAGAAACACAGTCGGAAAAATGTTCACTGTACCCTGCACATGTTGCATCAAAGCTACCTCATGCGAAGTCCTGTATTACAGCACTCGTGTTACATAACTCTGCTGCGTACTCGCTGTTATTAGCTGCTGGCTCAATGAGGTAGGAGTAAGTTTGGAGAGAAAAAAAACACACACACACACACACATATAAGACAAAAATCCCCCCCGGTGTCTGCACACAGATGAACAAACAGTGTAAACACGACCCCTTTATATCACCACGCTCCCTGTGTACACAACACATCAGTGATGAGAGATAACGCAGCTCACTGCTGCTCAGGAGCATGAACTGTGTGCAGCTGCTTGGACAGGCGGGAGATAAACTGATGGACAAACGGAGACAATGAAAAGTCACTGACAAACAACCTCCAGATAAAGCTGAAGAACACGACGGTCGACCTGCCGGGGGGAGACGGCTGCCTCGTCTTCTTCTCTGGAGCTACGCCTGATGTTTCGTATAATAAACTTTTACTGTGAGCTCGATGTACGAGGCTGAAGCTGAAGGGTCGAGATAAGGTTTGATTTACAGACACGGATCATGTAAAATAAACTATAACAGACACTTTGATAAAGGTTTAAATCTGTAATATTTCATGCACATTGTATAATAAGGAATAAACATGCAGGCCAATGCTGCCCCCTAGAGGGGATTTAGGCACAACACTTAAATTCAACAGTGAAATCATTTAAAAACCTTCATAAGATCGCCTGCACATTGTTCATAAGGGGATAATAGAATAATTAGATTATTATTTCTTTACTATCTGGTGATATACTCTGTTCTTTTAAAACACCGAGCAAAAACACTGTTTTTAGTGGAAATGCAGCACTAATCTGAGCACATCATCAGACTGAAATATTGGTCCAAAGAATATTTAGTGGACATCGTTCAGGTCTGTAAATGTTTATTAGTATTATTTTAGGTTGATTCACTGCATCACTGTCCTTTTCGGCCTTGCTTGGTCTGATCAGCATCATTCATCTTTCGGATCATAGGAATTTTTCTATGAGATTGTCTTATGAACACGATGAAAAGAAAAAAAAAAAGATTTATTCACAGTAGTTTTCTTTAACACAGATTTATCCACACGTGAAATCGATTAACTAACAAAAAGATATTGTGACTGTCTTTTGTCTTAGATTATTGAAGAATTGCTGCAACGCATTTCATCAACAATGAACTCAAATAATTTATTATTCACTAGCTAATTGATATTTAATATATAATTGTGTTTAAAATATCAAGAAATAGTAAAAATACCCATCACAAACATTCAGAGCTGAGGAGAATACCTTCATGTGACTTCTTTGGTCTGAACAGCAAAAAAAAGGCCTGAACGAAGACTGAATGATCTTTGTAAAACAGACAAAAAGGCAGATTACAAAACAAAAAGAGACAGAAAATGTTAGTATGAAGCAGGTGAGGTGCACAGGTCGGGACTACGAGGGAAACCTTTTGTCCAGAAATGCAACCACATAAAGTTCAGGAAATGATCGACAAAGCACGGAAACATGAATTAACCTTCATCGTTACATCGCACATGATGGTAAAATAGCATCGTAGTCTTGAATGGTCTCTGGAGCTGCACTGGAACTTACTTTTGGTTTCATGTGGGGGAGCGCCGGGGTTTTGGAAGGAGGTGGCAGCAAGCTGGAGAATGGGTGCAGAACCAGGGTGATTGTCTGATGACGAGGAGAGGGGGAGGGAGTGGGAGGGGGTGGGAGAAAGTGAGAAAGAAGTGGCGTCAGGGATAGCGCACTCAAATTACAACTTGACCTGAAGCAATGAATTGATTTTTTTTGTATTTCTTTTTAAATCTGTGTGGCGGTGGAAATACATTCAGCGAAGCGTAAGACAAAGGGTAAAGTCAGGTGGGTCACACAAAATGCACAGGAGGTGAGATGCAGGCTGCGCCCACAAGAGGGCACTGAAGGATCACACGCCGACAATAAAGGGCACAAACACACCCTCAAAATAAATGAGAAAGATAAATTTTTTCAGATTCATGTCGCCCTGATTTCAAGACGTTTCTGTCATTTGAAAAAAAAAAAAAGGTCGTTCTGTTTAGTAATTAGAAAACTTACAAGAGAGAAAAAAACTGAAGCATATTATGATTTTTTAGACTTTACTGTTTTTCACGAGTGATTAATCTTAGTTATTAGTTTGTTATTTCTATTTGTGAAATAATAAATGTGCTGTTAGTTCACAAGGGTGGCTCATCATCATTTTTCACTCCAGTCACAGTGACGTTACATAACACCCTGTTAAACAGTCATGTATACTCATTGGTTTTTTCTACAGATGAATCAAACAAGCTCTGAGGGGTTAATACTTTTTTCATGTAATGCACATATTTGTGGATATGCCTCCTTTAAATATGCAGGAGATGAGCTTTGCATAAAGGCTGAAACAGGAGTAAACAGAGTGTAAAAAGATCTGCAAAAGTACCTCTCATTAATGAACACAATGATTCTCCTTTGACACTTTTGTGATGATCAGTGGCTGCTTAATGTACCACCACATTAAACAGACAGACATATTGATATTCATCCTCCACCAGAAACTTATTAAGTTTACTTCCCAAAGCCTTGAACTGTTATTATTCACAGAACTAACCACATATACAATACAAAACAATACGAAGAGAAGGAAAAGAGCAATAAAGACGTGTTGTTGAAGTCGTATCTATTATGAAATCTGAGGCGGTAACCATGGCGATGCTTCTTTCATCCTGGCAACCCCCAATCTCATTTCATGGTCGTTTTGCTCGCACTGTAATTAAGAGGCTGACTCCACGTGATCAGCAGACGTCGCTCAGTGTAAGGTTTACATTAGCGAGCATACCGGATTATTTCCACTTTACACTAACACGGTACAGACTCAGAGGATTAATACAGCCTCTAACACCAACGACAACAACTAACAAAGACGTCTGCTGGAGGAAACGTGCAGGAAGTTTTGATGAAATGCCAACAAAAGTAAGTTTGAACATGGCTCAGAGATAACTAAGTGTGTTAGCACTTAGGAAAACCTCATTACTGTACGTCTGTTTCCCACCGAGCTCTATATTTACACCGATTTAGAGCAGATCCGTCCCCATATGAAAGGCTTGTTGTGTTTCTCTAACTGCTGCACAGCTGGCCTGACGGAAAGCGCAGGACGGGCACATTGACAAGCTGCTCAGACAGTAATGTGTCACAAGGGTGGCACTGACAAAAAAAAAAAAAAAAAAAAGAAAAGGAGAGAGGGAACATCACCGGAGGAACTGTGCTCTTTATTACAATCCTATGACACTGCTTAAGCCAATAAGGTCATTCGCAGTCGATTATTGCATTTGGAAAAGCATGCACATTCACGACGCCGGTGTGAGAGGAGAGAGAAAACAACTATGGCAGCGCAAATGCACTTAAACACTTCACTGTGCCATCCTGTAAGTTCAGTCACCTCTGCAGAAACTTTTTTTTTTTAAAGAAACGTGAACTGATGGTGCCTCCGGGTGCTGCTGTGGTGAGAGGGAGTGAAATCTCTTACTGGTGACGGGGGCGGCGTTGTTCGGCGTGTCGGCCCTCAGGTACTGCGTGGTCTGGGTGGACGGCTGAGAAAGGCCCTGCGAGCTCCCGCTGTCACTCACACTGAAAGATGAAGAACATGTGGACGAGTTAAATACGTCGGTGTAGCTTCATGAGCTGGATAATAACTTCTTCACCCATCTCAGAGGTTTTCCTGATGGCAATTCTTTGCTAAATGTGTGTATGACTTTGCTGTGTAAAAATAAATGGGGTGTTCTTCTGTTTAACCATGTTAAATTATTATTATTGTTAAATTATTTTACTTTTTACTTTTTCCTGTTAGTACCAGTTAAATTTTTGTGTGTCATTTTATTACTGTTACTGCTTGTTTGCACTGTGTTAGAGAGGATCGTAATTTCATCTGCGCTGTATATCTGGTATATATAGTGCCAATACAATAAAGTTGACTTTGACTTTAAGAATGAGGCGTTCGAGTGATGTCTAGCAGTAAATGCACAATTTCTTCTTCTGACCCTTTTGAACTGAGGCACATCATGATGAATAAACAAGCTCAAAGCAAGTCATATGTTGACAAGCTAGAAATAGTGTGTTGTGCAATGTGTTTTAATTCAATGATTACTTAACACTTAGGGAAGCTACAACACAAACGGTTAGCACAGCAGACAAACTTAAAATGACAAGAGCTGCAACTAATGATTCATAATTAATTATTTCTATTATCGATTCATCAGACATTTAAAAAATGTAAAAATATCCCTGACTGTCATAAAGGACGACAAAACCCAGGAACTATTTCAGCTGACAATGCTGAATTAAGTGAATTTTTGACAAAAAAGGTTCATTAGTTGATTCTCCATCGATCGAACAAAGAGCTTAAGCTGTAAAAAAATACCTTGACTTAAATTTTATACTAACAAAAAAAAAGACTCAACAATCCCATCATGCAGTGTGATTAAATTAAGCCACATTGGGAAAACAACATTACAGCAACCAAGTGAAAATATCACATGACAGGTAAGAAAAAAAAGGAAAATCTTTGTACAATTTGAATTTACAACCTCCCGATAGCTAACCTCTCCCAATGAAAAGTGAGCAGGGGATGTGCTGAGCTCACTTCACATCGATATCTGATAACCTGCAGCGTTTAAACTCGATATAATCCTCTCTGCTGAGCCTTTGTTGGTCTTTAAAACAGCAGCGTTCTGCAGAAAACACCAAGATAACGTTCACAGTCGACAGTTGGAGGCTGTAAATCTGTGCGCTGGTTTTCATTAACTTCAATACGACGAGTGCACTTTTGTGAAAACCAACCTGTCCTCCATCTCCACTCTCTTCATGCTATGCAGGTGCAGGATGGCCAGGATGATGGCCACGAGGAAGATGACGATGCAGCACACGCTCACGCTTATGTAGAACACCTGGGTGGACGTGGTGGGGGCGGTGGCACCGTCTACTGGCGAGAAACGGGACAAACATCAGCAAGGAGACACGAAAAAGGAGAAACTCTGGCTTTAAAATGGAGCTTTGACGCGTGCAAAACACCACCGTCGTTACAGGAAGATTCAACAGTGCTTGATGTTACGGAGGAAGTATAGCCCAAGGTAGAGATGTGATGTAAGGCGATGAGATAAAGACAGAGAGGGGGAAAGTGCACAGAGGGCTTCACTTAGAGTTAATGGAGGCCGGAGAGGCCGAGGATTCAGCGTCTGAGAGCTTTTTCTCATCACCTCTCTAAAAGCCTCAGAGGGCCCCAGGTTCCTCGGGCCTACCCAAGCAGAAGGGAGACAGAGAGACCCACTAATGGTACTTTGTTACTGAGGCAGGGGGCTCACAAAGAGCCTGAATAAATCCCGCCGCAAGAGGACTACCACTCTGAGGGGGCGGGGGCTCGAGGGAGCACACTTCACTGAGACCAGGAGTCTCTGAAAACTTTCTTGCTTATGGAAAGTGTGACAAATGTGACTTATCTTAGCAAGTCGGTGCCACCTCTGATAGACAACACAGAGACACAGGAGGGGGGTGGAGGTACGATTACTTACAGTCAGGTCGCGAAAGGGTGTTGTTGTTGAGTGGAATGGGAATCTTTGGGTCAGAATCTATTCAAAGAGAGGAAAGAAAAATATCAAGTGTTAACGTCATGATGCATGATGTCTTTTTATGTTAAACTCTAATAGAAGTTTGAAAACTTCAAAAACTTTCATCAATTTCTGCTTCAGCGCTGCAGGTAGAATCTGAGAGAAAACCGGAGAGGTATAATGGCTCATCGTACATTTTGAGCACCACTCAGGCATACAAAGAATCTCTTGTAAGATGGGAATAAATAAATTTGTTTCCACGGGGCGGACGGCAAGAAGCCTCTCGGCCACATGTAATTATCTGCAGGCAGTTTTGAAAATAGCACAGGACTGAACGCAGGATACAAAAAGCTGTTCATCTCCGGCCATGACTCAAACGCACAAGCTACGTGTTCGACTTTGAATTTATTTTATTTTATTTTATTTAATTAATGAGTCAACCCAATGGGCCTTTATCACAGAAGACAACTTTTCTATCTCACAACGAAAAGCACAGGTGTCACTAATAACAAAAGAAAGATACACTTTCTCGACATTTGTTCCCATCATTAGCTTACTTTTATGGCACATTTTCCTCCTTTTGAAGTTGAGCACTGTGTAGTTGTTGTCATGGATGGTCAGATTGAGCTGCACCGTTAAAACAGCTTCTCCCTCGACCTTACCGGAACAGAAGAGGTCCACCCTGAAGACTGAGGACACAAAAATACATCATTTAAACAAACAAAGTCATAAGAAATGAAGTAATATCTCATTTAAATCGATGCTCATAAGTCAGAGCAGCATCATATCAATTGTAAAGATTAATATATATAGTAGTATAATCTTTAAATAATGTGAAAAGTTCAGCACTAACTGAATTAGCTGAATAAAAACGAAAGATAACTTCTCGCTTTACAAGCAGAAATCTTCATTAATGTACAACTTCAAAAAAAGGGGACGATGTTAAATGAAAAGTTCCCACATTTGGAAAAAAAAACACTTTATTCAAGTCTACCTGCCTACCAGCTTTGTTTGTCCAACTCATACAAACATTTGCTGTTTCCATCACCAGACAACCAGCAGACACCAATAAAACACCGCCTATAAAACACAACTTGTTTTTTTTCACTTGTTTGGATGAAATAAAACTGATGTAACACGATAATTAGTGAGCTTAAAGATGCCCAGCAGCTCCAACATGTTCTCAATCTTTATACTAACTCTAACTACATCGTATTTAAAAGATTAAAAAGCAACGAATCTCCTCACTGATCGCCTCTCCCCCAAAATATCAAACTTCTCCTTTCAATTTGTACTGTGCATGTCGACACTTTGAATCCTCCGCCTGCCTGGAGCAAAATGAATTATGAGTTTACAGCCCCTTTTTTTTTTTTATAAGTCTGTCCTGTAGTGTACATGTGGGAGCCGTACGAGAGCGAGACACAACAAAACGCTGATAATTGACAAACCAGAGGGAACCCGGGGAACCTCCCCCTGACTGGAGATGTTGCTCTTCGGTTGGTTCATGGCAACGGGGTTCTCCATGAGGAAGCCCAGCCGGTAGTCGACCTGCGAGGAAAGACGGGGAAAAGGAGGATGAAGAAATGTTGTTGACGGTGGAAAAAGAAGAAGAAAGAAGCGGTAAATGGACACTTCCTGTACCTTGGTCTTGGAATGCCACGTGAAGTGAAGGCTGTTGGTCTCGCTGGGCACCGGCAGCGTGAAGGAGAGGGCGTAATGATTCACCACGTTGTCTCGCACGTAGTACAGCTCCGCGTCGAGGCCTGCACGAGAAACAGAAGAATCAGAAAAACGATTTACTCACAAGAAGAGAAACCGCCACACTGGACATGAAAGACGACAATTTTTCTAATTTAGAGGCAGATTTAGACACACAGAGAACGAGCCTGGGGGAAATGGTAAAATACCCACTCAAACTGCCAGCTTGGATTAGGAGGGAGGGGTTTTCCCCCCCTACCCCACCCCAAATAAGAGAGATGGACTAACCACATCTGTTAGTACTTGAGACCTCTTAGTGCCCAAGTGAAAAACTTCAAAACGTTCAAGTGAGACAACATCCAAAATATGACCGCAATGCTCTATCCAGGAAACAAAAATTGGGCAGGGGAAGGGTTAAGAGGAGGGGAGGGGGGGCTGGAATGCCTTAGATAAAAAAGAAATGTGAACATCCACAGGCTTTTGTGAGAGCACATTTCAGGGGAAGGCCACAACACAAACATGGGAGAGCTCGGCGGGCCGGTGGCGGTTCGCTTCGCCAAAGTAAAAAACTCAGAAAGCTTCTTCTCTGAGTTCACACAAAGTCATGCAAGTCTAATGCGACAGAGAAATCTCCGACCCCGGCCTGGGGCACAGCTCTCCGTCCTGGAAAGCGCCCGTGTGGCAGAGCGGGGTCCGTCCATCAGCCTCCCGAGTATCTAGTTTAAAGGGAAGCGAAGAATGTGCCCAGGCTCCCCCAAAACACCCCGGGGCTGATCCGCAGCTTCTCACATTGGCTCAATTAAAAACACTCTCAGGCTTTTACCAGCTCGGCCTGTTACATAAACGACAGCCTGAAGAGGAGACTGCTGCTTTTCCTGACTGTTGATTAAGAAGCCATCGCGGTTAAAAAGCTAAATGACGCAGACGTGAGAATAACTTGGACGTAAACATACCTCATGATCCCACAAGCACAATAAGAAATCGGTTAATTATTCTAAAACTCGAGCAACTTTCAGCGACAACCGAGCAAATTCAATCTGCTGATGATCAACAAGAGAAGCAGGTGAGAGTAAAAGGTGAATTTGTTGTTGGTAAAAGGTGAATTTGTGTTCAAAAAAGAGCCAATAAAATGATGTATTCCATTTATTTCTTCTTGGAAATGACTCGAGTATAGTAATCTGTGTGGCAAACAGTGAAATGATTTACACGTCGAGCAGATTTGGAGAAACAGGGTTCACCTGGAGTTGTGTTTCCGGAGGCTTGGTGAACATAATGTAAAGCATTCTTTCTCCTCTGAGGTCTTTTTAGGGTCTCTGCACACTCCTGAGGGGAATATTAGGCTAATTACCTGCTAAATGTTACGCCGTGTTCACCACATAGTCGCTAACGTTGTTTATTCATCTCATATGGAACTAAACAGGCAGGTACAGTCCACTTTATGGACGTTTTATCTTAAAAAAAATCTGCAAAGTGAAGTTGTAGGATGCTGCAGAGATGAGCCCTTGTTGGTTGGAGCATCTTTAAGTTATGTCTTTGTCTTAAATAAGCAGATATGACTCTCCTATGTGCAGCCTCTCATGCATGTGGGTGCAGTAACAGTAATAATTGCCTCTCTCGTGCTCGGCTCTGTTTGCCTCCCTTGTCTCGACATGTGGCCGCGTCGCTTTGATACCAATTAAACTACGCAACCGGGCATTCAGGCCTCAAGAGGAGCAGCGTGAGCCTGACTCCAGTTTGA
>JAOXYL010000105.1:23070295-23080734 GCA_028564955.1 Terapon puta
GATCCACGTTGGCCAACCTCACTTACAGGGGGAACATGTGCAGCATTTTATAATGTTTGAGTCAACTTAGATCTCATTTCACTCACATCCGCTTGTATGTAGTCATTTACAAAAATATTTGTATCATTCTCACATTAAACACACACCCTGTTACTGTAAACTGCACGCCACTTTGCTATGTTTGGTTATCTGTCTGAGAGAAGCCAAACCCTTGTTTGCATGTAACAGATGATATTGTGTTCAAAGGGAACTTAGACGTAGGGAAAGAGGAATTCAGTAATCCGAATAACAGGCAAAAACATATAAATCATGGCTGCAGGCTTAATCTCTACATTACATTTAAATTACAAAGTGCTTAAGTGGATAAAGTTTGGTAACTCTGCAGTGAGTGATATTTTAGTGAAAATTATCAGGTCCAGGCAAAGTTTCTGCCATGGGCATTTCAAATAAAGTTCCATAGCTGAATAGGGCATTAAAACCTGGCCTCAGCTGCAGAGGTTGGCCCACACTTGATGTGGAGCATCGTTAAAATGCTTTGGAAAAGAGAGCCAACATAGTTCAACTAATTTTCTCTGACAAATTGGATGCTGAGATTATCTGCCAAGGACAGGTTCTGCCTTTCCCTGCAGCAGGAGCAGGGAAAAACAGCAGGAAAGCTCAAGAAACTGCTTGGAATACCTTTGGTCCACGCATTTCACAGAAATATTTCGGCTTGATTTCGGCTTCTCAACAAGAAACAGAGAAAGAAAAGCGGGAGCAAACTTTTAACAGGCTTATCCATAAATTTACTGCTTTAAGTCTGCATCCACATAGCGACTCCCTGCTGTAGGTTTTCTGATTTCTGGATTCCAAACTTTGTGCTCTTTTTCTCAAACTCTGTGGCTGTATAAATTTCTCGATTGGCCGGGTAGCCTGGCTACCTGCTCTGCATGGTGCCCATCACTCACCTCTTCTGCTCCTCCTCCAGCTGTGCAGACTTTCTCTGGATGGCCGTGTTGAGATCCTGCTCTGTTCGCTGCTGACGCTGGGCTGAGTCCAGGTGGGCCTGCAGCTGAACACACACACACAGACACCAACACCACTTCTGGCATCCAAATAACACTTCAGTATATAGTAGCAGTAATAAGTTAGCAGTTACCTAATATTTATAGAGCAACATAATTACAGTGAAAAGCTACTAATCCAAATTCTCAGAGGATGCCAGTCGGCCAACAATAATATTTGGAAGGATTAAATACATTTAAATAAAAGTACAGATATTACTAACAACATGAAAAGTTTTACTTTTCAGCTATGCCCGAAACTGACTTTAACTTGAATGAAAACAATGGGAAAAACACACAATATTACCCTTTTACCAGGTTAAAGAACTTCCAGTGTTGATGAGAGTTTAATGCCAGTAAGACAATGTCAATAGAAAACATTTTGATCTGGTGGGTGTAAGGAGCAGGCTGGCCTCTAGAGGACCCTGTGGGGCCCTTTAGACTTAAGATTTGAATATTTATATCTAAACAACACTGATTCTTGAAGGTGATACTACACTCCAGACGTACCAACAATCTCAGCTTCTCAGACTCGGAGGTCTTCTCCAGCACCTGCTCCTCCAGCCCTCCACACCTCTTCTTGTACTGAAGAACCTTGAATGAATCAAACATCAGGTGAACTGCTGAACCACAGGAACTTTTTCACCTAACGATTTCTGAATTGTGAGGTCCGCGTCGAGTCACCTTGGCCTGGAGCTTCTGAACCAGCTGGGCTTGTCTCTGCTGAGCTTCCTGGTAGACCTGCAGTTTTTGCCTGTAAGCTCTCTCCCTGCTGTGTGATGTGTGCAGGGATCCTGGTGAAACACTGTCCTGGTCCGACTCCGCTGATGAGTGCAGCATCAGCATCTGATCGAGCTGGATGGAGGGTAAGAAATGAGCCTCAGGAAGTTGGACAGGATATGATACACTTTAATATACATGCACCCCAACATCAGTTATCAGTTTATTAGAAACATTTGAAAAGTCTAATGTAACCCATTGAAACAACTGTGCACCAAAGCTTACAAAGTTTATTGTATTCTGATTTATTGAGAGTGTGTCATGCAGGGGTGGTACGATCATTTCTGTGGTTGTTGTGGTGTTGTTGTCCTGGGCTTGATTATAATGAACTGTATGTCCATGGCACAATTCTCAAGGATTTATTACACAGCGAATGGGTTTAACCGCATGATATTATACGAGCGTGCTTAACAAACGAGTAAGTGAGTCTACCTCATGCTAATTAACTGGATAACTCAGGGATGGCTGGGATAAAAGATATGTTTGCATTCAGAGTGCTTTAGGAATTTTAAACGCTTTGGGTCGTGTTTGAGAAAAACTGAATTCAATATGTGGGAGATTTTAGTGCATTTTGAAGTATTCTATGAATGCATGCTGATGCCAAAAATAACATCTTATAATACGGCAGTCTTGACCGGTAATTACTATTATCTTGTGATTCAGTGATATCAATGCTAATGAGTTTAAGTACGCTCCCCAAAAGAAAAGAAATCCTGCAGTATTGAATAAACAGTGATGATACTTAAAGATGAGCTGAAAGGCTTTAATCTTAATGTCAGCGTGTAAACGTACAGTATGTTTGTTAATGGTGTGTATTCGTGATGGCTGTGAATGCATCTCAAAACAAGGACACACACTGGTCTTTCTCATCGTGGAATCTCATATCCTCTCCCATATCTGAAATCCAAATGTCCTGTAACCTCTCAACCTCACACAACCTAAACTCCCTCTGCACCACCCACTCTCTAGCCTGGTGCCAGACACCCTGTCCTCACTAATACAAACCACATGGCCCCAGAGCACTACAACACACTGCGTGCCTCCAGCTGCCCTTGCCGACTTCTCATTTAAAAAGAGAGGAAGAGAGCGAGAGCGAGGGAGCCCCCTCCCCTGTAACACACTCCAAACCACCATCCAAGCCCTTCAAATCAACCCTGCGACCCACTCCCTCCCACCTCTCTTCTGTACCTCATCTCTTCTCTGGGTGCTTAATCTCTCCAGCAGGCTCCAAGAGAGCCAAGACAATAGTCTCACTGTTCAACACTGAACCCAGCCACTTTGCCACCATTATTAACACATTTTCAAATGCCCTTTTCAGAATTTTATACTACAAACTACGCTAACGGCCATCATGCTCTTGGCTGTGTGCTTTCGGTGTTTTTCTCTGAGGACCCGGAGAGCACAAAAGCTTCTTTTACTGCCCGTTGTTGAGGTGACAGCTTTAGGGACTGAGAATGGAGGAACAACATGGGCGGAGTGTTTGAAACACACAAAACTGCAGCAGCTGTGTTTAAAGGGACTCCTGGAAACAGCTGTGTGTGGAGCATTAGTGATTATGCATCTTTTCAAGTATTTTGGCACAACTGTAGCAATAACACTGACTTACTAACAAGCATGTACTTTATAAATACACCTTGAATACAGGCCATAGTGGACAATGTTTATTACAGCACATGAGTACATTTGGAGCCTTATAGAGGGGTCTAATGCTGTAACAATTTTCGGGAAAGGGACCACCATACTGTACTATACCAACATAACTCATACAAAGACACTAATGTATACAAAAAGCTCAGGCATGTCCACATATTTGCCAATGATAAGACTCCGAGGGGAGTCAACACCATGGCTGAAACGAACCCATTTGCAGGATTTGGTGTGAAAATGAGCAATGGTCTTGGCTGACCACCCACTACTATTACCTCTCTGTAAAGCTGACAACGGTAAAATGTAGAGAGGTGCAGCATTGCAGCAACAAAGGCAATACAGAAGACATGAAGGATGCCAACAATCCAAATTGTTTAATGAGGGAAGAAATATGTTCAACATGCTTGTCATGTCACAAGGATACACATCATGCATTTGGTGAGAAACGCTGAATGTAAACATGCTGTAACTTTGTTTGTGTGTGAACATTTCATGGCATATATCTCCAAACAAATTTGCAATTAATAAAATTACTGCAAATGATACACCCGGTGAAAACTTGGACTTCTCGACCTGCAAACCATCAATTTGCCCAAATGTGTTTGTAGTTCATTTCCATCAACAACTGTCACAGCTGTACTACTACGCCCCCCCACCGTGCCGTGCACTCAGTGACCAGGTGTCCCTGGCAACTCCTCCAGGTCTCCGCCCAGCCTGCACGAGGAGGGTTCTTTGCACTTTTTCATGCATAGCTGCAGTGCGTAGGCTTCTTGCCAGTGCCTCGCCCCTGCTCCACAACTACGGAGGGGACGCTGTTTTTATTGTTTCTCCCCAGTCAGCTGTAAAGCGGGAGGCCGGGGGCTGCTCTGTATTAGCCATGCTTCGTGCAGGAAGCTCCCAAGAGGGCGCCATAACAGTCTGCTGTGGAGACCCCCACTTTCGCTGAACTCCCCTGCACCACCGTTTACTCTCTTCGCTCTGCTTGCATCATTTAATCTCGTCACCCTCATCTCCAAGTGAGCCTGAACCCATTGTTCCTCACAACACACCCGTCCATTGGTGACTGTAAAAAAGGCAAAAGAGAGAGGCGAGTAATCCCAGTCCTCCATCTGCCCTAACTCTGGGGCTTACAGGGCTTACTGGGGGCCCAGAAGTGTTCTCACTGAACACCCCTGCTATTTACGATCTGCCTCAGAGTACAATCACTCTGGAGCAGCCTCCGCGGCCCCCTAAAGTGGGCTGAGCCCAATCCCATTGTAGCCCGACTCTTTGAGGTCATCTATTGCCATTTTGCAATAATGTTCAAGATGCAATTTATACAAAAACAGCCTTTTTGTCATCGTATGTTTTATGCCTCCATATGGTTGCTATAGTTCCGTTTCTTTTTTTCAGTCCCAAATATCTGTTTCTTGAGCCCTGCTTAAGTTTCCAAAATAAAAGTCTTTTCAGCCTCTTAAAATGTGCTTCGAATTAGCTTTTTATATTTCTTGATATTTATGATTTGTGCCACTCCTTGCATTGTCTCTTTTGATAAATATTTCAAACAACATCAAGGGATAATCTTGCTTTGATTCATCTGCCAACAAGCAACAAGAGAATCATTTTCAAGGCCCTTGTGGAGGCTTTGGTGTTTGGGCCAAAACTTGCTGCCTTGCTCATGTGGTAGATCAAAATCCGATCCATTTCAGTTACCAAATTATGATTACAATATTCTCTCGCTGACCTAATGTCACAACATTTTGAGATCTGATAACTTACCAGTTTATCTAACGTTTGAGCTGAGTTTTTTTTAAATACCTCATAGTTTGCTGTGCATTTCTGAAGTCGTTTTTCACTTCTTTATCCATATAACACTGCTATTCTGGAGCTATTTCTTTTTTTTCTACATAAAGATACCCTTCCAGGCATGCACAACAACTTGTCCACATCCTCAGTCCTCTTGCTTTTTTATCTCTGGCACACTTAAAGCGAAATCTGGCCGTGAGTGCACAGTCCAGCCAGCATGTGAAGGGTTACAGCTGCAATCGTTTTCCCTGGCTTGGCCTGGGCCCAGAGGCTTAATAAAGGGAATTAATGGAGTGCACTATCTGTCAGATTCCTAAACACAGCTGGAGCGGATGTCCATCGCCCCCAAGCTGCCCAAAAAACTTACTATCCTACTTCAACAACATACCCGTTCCCCTTTCCCCTCACATTACCCCCTGAGTGCTGACTCTGTGAAAGAGCCCCAGCTGATTGTGAAAGCTGTTTATGTATCATCACTGACGGTAATTACACAACGTGGGATAACAAACAGGGAGGCTGGAAGTGAGGAGGGGGGGGAGCCGCTGCGAGTGTGTTACCATGGAGCAAACTGGCCATAGGGACAGCTGCTGCGATGGCATACGGGGATACGAGTGATCTGTGTAAACACGGACAAACTAATAATACACGCCGCGTACTCACAAGCATGCGGCTGGCCTTGCAGATCTTAATACAATGCCCCCCAGCAAGGACAATGCTGTGTTAAACCTGCTCACACACACACACAAGCTCAGCCGGTTCAAGACTTCACATCTGATTAGGCGCTACCGACATGTGAAAAAGGACTGAAAAGTGTGCTTAATGTTTGACTTTAATGTCAGGTAACATGAGCAGCCTAATGTCAGATGCTGAAAAGGTTTAATGGAATACTTTCATCAAAATTTCAGCGCTGGGATGGGCTCTTAAGCATATTTTCTCCGGGGAAGGCAATTAATTTTTACAATTTCATGATAGTTGAGGGAGTCAGACTTTTTGGCAGCGCTCCATCTAAAGTGCAGCCTAAATGAAGGGGTTTGTGCCAGCAGGAAAAACAAACTGGAAACAGAGAGGGGGTAGCGGGGTAAAAGGGGACAGTAACACAATCCCTAAAAACAGACTTTATCTGCTCCGACTGTGTTTGACAGGGTTCTTATGCAGCGGCTCCGGGGATTCAAGACTTCAGAGGGCACCGGCAAATGGCAGTTGGTGTCAGAAATCATTCAGCGAGAGTTTATCTTTATCCGACCGACTGCCACACTGCAGAATTGTGAGTGTTCGGGCAGCGGGGTTATGGGTGTCCATGTCTGAGAAAATGCACACTGGCAGGGCTCCAAAAGCAACACAGAGGGTTCAGAATTCACCCCAACATGTTCTCCAACCTCCCGAGGCCATCCAGTTCACAAACCGGGTCAAGGTTTATCCTGGTTCAGGTGCAATTTTCTGAGGTCACCAGGGATCACGGCGAGTGACTTAACAGAGACACAGAGGAAGGCTTTCAGAGCGCGGGTGTGACTTCACCAGTGCTGCGTTAATGGTCCTCTGTCAGGTCAAAGAGGCCGAAGGAAAGCTGGGGAGAAACGGTGATCTGGGAGAGCTACGAATGTTTCTGAACTGTCACACATTCAGCGGATACTCAATAATAAGACAGATGAGAAAGAAACCTTTAGCGAATGAGTATCACGTTGAGTATCGTCTGCCCGAGTGCATGTCAGTGGGTTTGCTTGAAAAACACAGAAAAAACTGCTTTAAAGGAAAAACAGACATCTTGGGAAACCAAATGGGAAATACCAATTCGCTCTCTTGGCAAGATTAGAAAACTGATACTGCTTTCATGGTGTCTGAATGCACAGTAGCACAAAGACTGAAAAGAAATCTGCAGCACCTCTGAAGTGTATTGATCAGCATGTTATATCACATTTGTTTAACTTGCATCGTCCACAGAAAACTAACAACAACCAACACAGAGGTTACGTGCAAGTTTCTTGCCTGGATGAAGTGACTTTCTGTAATCTTGTTGTCACTGCGGGCCAGGCAACCAGCAGAGAGTCCATTGTCACCAAATGTTCTGGAAAATTACTAAACAACAACAACATGGCAATGTAGCCGGAGAGTAAAAAACACCTTTTTCTTGTCTTTTGCTTGGTACATCCTGTGCCTGAGAAACTGCAATGAAAAACACCTGGTCACATTTCATCAAGTTGATCGCAAAAGGTGTGGATGGAGCAAGCTGGACGGAGAGGAGTTATGAGAGATGGATGTTTGAGCCTTGCAGCTGACAGGAGGGCACACTCCAGCTGTGAGCCGGCGAGCCCAGTATGACTGATCCTGTGTGGGCAGGGTCATACCTGCTCTACCTTCTCAGCAACACATGCAACCAAAAACTGCTCAAGGGACGCCACACTGCAGCTGGACTTGTACTTTCATCCTCAGTGGTGGATTACAAACAATGTGCAAATTATTACGACCAATTTCAACCACAGTACTCCATGTAACGAACACAAGGAAGGAAGCTCAAGGACTAATGCTAACTTCTCCTCTTCATTCTCAAAAGCTGCTTTTCAATGTATATAAAACAAACCTGCATTATTATTTTAAGGCTGAGACACATAATGGACGGCCACATCCGAGGCCAGTATATCTGACTTAAGGGAATCGATCAGAAAACTGCATCAAACATCACATCATAGCAAAGCTGCCCAACAATAACGTTCTGCAGGAAGAGAATAGCGCAGAAAAGTCTCGCAGTGAACCTCTCGACTTGTGAGACACCGCAGGATAACACACTCAGGTTTAATTTGTGTGATCTTCGTGAAAGAAAAAAGGAAGGTCTCCTTCAAACCCTGCTCTCCTCACACTTCAAATTCCTACTCAGTCGTGTGAGCTTCAAATATCAACCACACTTGCTGATGTTTTTTTCTGTTTAGCGCCTTTTCACACATCTAAAAATATCAACAAAATAAATATGCTATATATATCTGCCAAACTAATTAAGTTATATTTATAGCCTTGGTTTTAAAATAAGTTCCAAGAGTAAGGCAAGCAGTGGGAGTTCATTAGATTGAAGCAGCAGAATGAGGGCAGTGTTATCACAAATGGCCGCTTTGTGCGCCGTGAAAAATGAGCTTTTTCTTCGTTAGCCTCGGGGGAGGAGGCCGGTGACCTTCACAATTTTCCCCCCAAAACAGCGGCCGCTACACGGAGGGGCATCATGGGGGGCTATGAAGGGAGACGCCGGCCCTCGTGAGCACAGGGGGTCTGAGTCTACCTGAACAGACCACAAGGAAACCCTTCATGAACCACCCTCCCCTCTCTTATTTACACGTACAAACACAGACACGCACGCACATGCATCCACGCTCAGCCACACACACGCACAATGGATGCTTATGCAGAATTTACTGTAATATGTGAACTGTAAATCTTGAGCAGTTAATTAAAGAAAAATGCATGACATTAAAATGCGCGCTTGTGCCAAGTCACATTAATTCAATCGTGAGTCTGCACATGTATATTCAGTTTTTTTTTTTTCCACTACAGTACATGCAGAGCTGTTTCAACCTTCTCACACAGTTTGTTTGTTCAGCCCCGAAAGGCTTTCCCTGCTGGAAAAGAGCGGTGGCACACTGATGTTTACTGTAACCATATTCCGTTTCAAACGCATGTCGCTTTTTTGCAGTCAATGCTCCAGTGTGGCCGACCCTCTTGATCTCATCTCCAAACAAAACAGCACAAATTTACCATCCGCGGTATCACATACTCCTGTAAGAGCCCCTCCTGTAACATCTTACATTATAAACAATGTCTGCCGGGGCAGTCTCAGTCAGGAGACACTGCTAGTTTGAGAAATAGTAAACACTTTCTGTAGAGAGAGTATACTTTGATTTGATGAAGCGTGAGTCATCATCTTGTGGTTAAACATGTCGATACAAAACATGATTAGCACACTGTTCATGAGAGGGCTACGCTTCCTGTGTGTTGCTGTTAAAATGAAGAAAAGGTGGATGATAATGTGCATCAGATGTACTCACCTGGATGATGTCACCCATGCGTCCCATTTGGTTTCACACTATTTTTTTTCTCCTGTTTTCATTAGATAACAAATCTTCTACCAGATCGGTGAAGTTTCAGTGAATGATAAGAAATGGCAGTGACCTCAGAGTGCGTTGCTGCCCTGCGTCAGTCCTACCTTGTCTGTGAGAGCGGCCTGTTTGAGTAGCGGCTGGTCACGGTCCATCTGGCGGGGTGACGGCTGCTCCCTCAGGGCCCGGCTCTCCTCCAGCTCACTGACCTCGGAGCTCTCACCTGGGATTGGAAACAGATCGTGCGCACAGACGTGTCAATCTTACTGCGGCGGGGGCACAATGACAGCTGATATCTATCGGGGAGATTTGAGTTCCCTACCGGCCGGCTGCTCTGTCAGGTTGCGGGTGATGATCTGGCGGATGCGGGTGGAGACGGGCGTAGGCGTGACGCCGGACTCCTGTCCATCACCTCGAAGTGTCAGAGACCTCTCTCCTGAGCTGCCATCGGACTGAAGCAGGGACTCCTCCAACTTCTACAACCACACCAGGGAGGCCCAAATCATAAAGGTTAGACTACGTGGACAATGGTGGTGGATGAAATAATTTTACTTAAACAAAAGTAATAATATCAAATAAGTATTTTGCAACAAAATGTACTCAATAGTATTGGTACTCATTATGCTGATTGGACTCATTCAGAGGTTTATGTATTTCTATAATGCTGGATTATTGATTGATTATAACATTTCCTTTTCGCAGATGAGGATAATTTAACAACTTTACATAGTTTGGAGCAGCATAATATTTTATAGAACTATAGGAGAGAGACAGATAAATGAAATGGAGTAAAAAGTACAATATTTCCCTCAGAAATTAAGTAAAGAAGTAGCCTGAAATGGAAGCACAATACTGGACCAAATGTACTTTTTACCAATGTAGAACAAAAGACAACAAAATACTAAAGTCTATCAGCTGATTTAAATACAGTTATATATTATTAGATTATAGGTGTGGTGGCCCATATTTTTAATAACGAGCACTTTTTCCAGGTATTTTTATGCTAAGAATTGTGTGAATGCTTGGCTTTCAGTATTATATTTCTATCTCTATTGTTTACTTTAGTTGTATATTATTTCCTTATATACTGTTTTTTATTCCCATACCT
>JAOXYL010000105.1:23082602-23093321 GCA_028564955.1 Terapon puta
AAGCCATTCAAGTGAAAAAAAAAGTCAGCTGACCCTCACCTATAACGGGGTTGTAACACTGCATGGTCAGAGCGTTGTACTTCACGGCACACGAGCCGATGACGTAGAGCTTCCCGTGGCACGCCGTGGCGGTGAAGTTGGTCACGTATTTCAAGGCGGGGCACGTCAAGGCCCAGGTGTCATTGTAAGGGTCATAATGCTCGACCTCGACGCGGTCCGCCGTCGTGCCTGGATGAGGGAAATGTAAGAAGGACGGTGACGTTCTTAAAAAACCTGGAACGCTTTCGAAACCGTTCAACCGCAAAGAAGAAATAAAAGACAGCGAGGGGAAAGACTTTAAGAGCAGATGAGAGTTTATCAGTTTTCTGTTTTCACTGCAGGTTTAAGGCACCGCTCGCAGCACCGTATTTATTTTCTTACCTCCGATGACGTAAATCTCCCCGTTGAGCGTTGCCGACGTGTGGTTAGTCCGCGGCCGGAGCATGGGTGCCACGGTAACCCACCTCCCCTCTCTTGTGATGTACTTCCAGGTCTCTGTGGTCGACCAGGTGTTGGTGTTCGAACCTCGCGAGCCCCCTGTCAGACGGACAAGAGAACTCTGTCCGACCACCTCTCACAAGAAAAACTTTTTATCCTGATGTGAGACTTTTGCTCCTCAGTTTCTGTGTTTTAAAAGGTTTACACGCGCTTGACCCACCTGTGACGTACACGTCGTTGTTCAAGGAGACCATGGAGTACCCCCACTTGTTGGGGTTGGGGAAATTAGGGAGCTCGTGCCACCGTTCTGCAGAGAAAAAACAACAGAAATTGATGTTTGAGCATTTTTCAGAAAGTGAAGGAAAGTCAAAGTCAGGTCAAGAAAGAAAGAAGCTGTAAAAAATTAAACTTTTCTGGCACGACCTTCAACATCGTGGCTTCTGCTTCACCATAAACCCAGAAATGTTTAAACTGAGATACAACAATCCTTTTCTTTAATATCCCATATGAAAAAAAAAATAAAAATACACAGACATGGATGCATTCTTCCAGCTCTGCACAATAAAACGCTCATTTGAGGAACTGAGCAGATGATCCAATTTTGTCACATCCTGACCGCATTCCTGCAGAGCCGTTTTTCTGTCAGCGCCGCGTTTAACGACCTGCGACACATCTGCCAAGCTGTTTCGACGGATCGGACGTTTCCCAACAAATTTCTGTTAAAAAAAAAATAATAAAAAAAGGATTCTGAGGATTCTTGGTACTTGTCTTTGTGTTGTAGAAGGCGCAGTTCCTGAGCAGCAGCCTCTGCAGCCTCGGGTCTCTGTCCTCGTCTGAGTCCGAGTCGTCCTCATCGTCCGAGTCGTCCAGCGAGCGACCTCCCATCACGAACAGCACCTCTTGCAGGTTCGGCTGCGGACTCTGCGAGCTGAGTCTGTCCAGGTACTCCGGTGCCAATTCCATTTTCTAGAGAGGCAAAAAGTCAGGATTGTTTTTTGGAGACTGAGGAAACGCAGATAAAAGAGAAAGGAAAGAGGACGTGGGAACTCACTGACCTCTCTGTGAATTTTTTCCACCGCCTCTCTGCAGCTGGGGGAGGCCTGCACCAGGCCGTCCTTCAGGAGCGTGTCGGCCAGGTAGTCCAGGCTGAGCAAGGAGAGCCGGGACAAGGCCAGGAGGTCCGCGAGGTGGCAGAGCCGAGACTCCTTGTGGTGCCCGACCCATTTCAGAATGGCCTCCACGCGGGTGACCTCTGACCGGATTTGTAGTCCTTCGTCGGAGAGGCAGGCGACAAACCTGTCCTTTCCCAGCGATAAAAACTCCTCACCTTGTTGCACAGCTTCAAAGTTCTCCAACAGGAAGGCCCAGGCTTTGGCCACCACCTCGGGGCAGCCGTGGATGGCCCCGAACTCCAGGATCCCCAGGCAGTTGGTTGCATCGATCTGATGCTGGAGGTAGCGGCTGCACACGGCTCTCACCGTCTGGAACTGCAGCTGGCTGGAGGTGCAGATCAGCCCCTCCACGTTGCTCTGGTTGATGGTCAGCTTGCCCGTGTAGGCGAAGTCCAGCAAGCAGCCGAGGATGTCGGGGTCGACGTCGTGAAGCTCCACGCGGGCGGCGATGCTCTCCACGAAGTCCCCCGAGAACATGCAGCGGAAGTACGTGCTGCAGAGGGCCAGCACGCCGCGGTGGCACGGGAAGTCCCGGCCGCCCGCGCTCAGCGTCACGTCCACCAGTTTGGGGTGAGAGCGGAGGGAGCGCAGGCCCTCCAGGATGCTCTGAGGATGGGAGGACAGGCAGAAGTCCAGGTCATCCACATTGCGCACCATGGTCGACCTCGGTTCAAAACGAGGGTCGAATCTCGTCTGTTAGCAGGGACGGTCGAAGAGTTTAGAGCTCACCTGAGAGTATGAAAAAAAAAGACAAAAAACACATGAATAGGCAAAAAGTGGAGGGAATTATTCTGAAAATCCTGCCAGAACAAAGCTTATTTTTCATAGAAGTTTGGTCACGTCATCTTGAGGTACATGATCTTATTACAAAACAAGTTCAATTTGGCAGCGTGTCCCTAACAGGATATTTTACTTGGAAGACGTTTAAGTAGCAGTTACCACATCATACAGAGAAACTACAGCTTAGAAAGTCATTTTGTACTTATATATAAAAAAAACAGTATATACATGTGAATAAAAGAATATATGTAAAAATAATCAAATCAAATAAAAATGCGTTTTTGTACTATTTGCCAATAAAAAAGCAGCTGAATAGAAGTTCAGATCATGTTTGAGTTACTGAATTATGAAATCACATCTATCTTGCTTTCATAAGCGCGGCTGTGTTGTTACAAGGGCTACAAAGTGCTCCTGGCTCCTGATTAGTATAATATACTGTAACTGGATGACTCTAATTTTCCCTGAAGCCAACAGTAGATTACATTTTCCTGCCATCAAACAGTGAAAGAAGAAATAAGTAACCAACAACACGACTCACCACACAAGGAGAAGATGGAAATAATGGCTCATCCTTCCAGTAAAAAAATAAAAAAGCTGTTTGTAGCTGAGCGGCGGGTCTGATCAACATGGAGTGGGCAGCGTGGCGAAAAGCTTTTGCCAAGTCACTGGGACGGGCTGCCTGTCCTGTTCGGTTATTTTTAGGACCGACAGTGACGCTGTGCTGAAGTTAGATTCCAAACAACAAGCATGGGACCGGCAGCTGCTGTTACAGCCGCATATTTAACATTTTCTCAACAGGCTGGGAAGCCAGCGGGGAAAATAAAGATTTAAAAGTGCTTTAAAATGGGAAAGAATAAAAAGATGTAATGTAAGATGGTTTTTATGGGTTTTATATGGTTTTTGTAATGAACAATCAAGGTCGGCCTCACAAGAAATGACATTACACAGATATCTGTGCAATGATTTATTCTATAACCACGCCAACCAACAGTAGGCTGTGTTGGGCATATTTAATATAATCTTTACTTTCCTTAATACATAAAAAAACATTCATCTCAAAACAAGAAAACACACCAGTACTCTAGACGCTTTTTTTTATTGGGGCTGGGTATGGTTGGAAATGTGTTGCCAATTTGATACCCGAGTTGGATTAGCTGTACCAAGTATATTAATACATATAAACATGTCTTTTTAAAACCTAACAGTATTAAAGTCCAAACTTCTGATATGAATTAGAGTTTAATGTTTTAACACAATAAAACACAGTATAAAATTAACAAAATTAGAAGTCAAATCAGGCAACATCTGAGGCTGGAGACTTGTTACAAATTCTGTGTTAGCTTTCTGTACTTGATTACAACAATTCAGTTCACAATTCAAGCAGTGTTTAGGTTTTATACCCAGCCCTGATGTCATCTAACTACAAACAATACAAAAAAATATCAAAAAAAAGATGACACAACTACTCAAAATCAAAAATCTCTGCCTCTTTCTCTTTCCAAAAAGCAAAACTGCGGTCGATGTATTTGCAGATTTCTTCATTGCTAAAACTGGAGATGTCCGTCCCGCTGTGGAGCATCCCCTCGTCAGGCGTGGGCGTCTGCACGATGACTTTGGGGACCTGTCTAACCTCTGGGAGGCTGTGTTTCACCGCCTCCACCGCGCTCTCCGACTGACTCGCGGCGTTCCCGAAGAACTTTACTTTAATGTCCTCGAAGCCGTCCTTCCACTCGCGGTTCCCGGCCTCGATGTCCTGTATGACGGCCTTGTGGAAGTCCCTGACCAGCTCCCAGGGGAAGCTCCCCACGTGGTCGAACACCTCGAAGCACAGCAGGTGCCTCATTTTGCGTTCGTCCACGGGCAGCTCCAGCTCCAGGATGTGGAAGTAGCCCAGCATGAAGAGATCCAGGGTCAGGTTGTCGTACTCCACCGGCACGCCGTCCAGACGGGGCAGGAACTGCTCCGGGGAGTAGAGGGCTTGCTGCCTGTGGAGCCTGTGGACAACAAGTAACGGTTATTAAAAATACATTAACACTGATTAGAGATGTACCACTTCATATCAGGTATTTCTCCTCAATGAATGACTTTGATTCTAAACTGATTAAATATTTTCCTATTCAGCTTCTGTCAACTTATCATTTCAACAAACTTTTATACACTATCATGGATATTTCAAGTTGCATCCATGAAATATTTTCACTTAATCAAGCTGAACAATCCAAATTTTAGGATTTTAAAGTTGCATTAATGTACTTTTGGCCACTTGGGGGCAGAGTAACTCAACAACTAAACTTCTTTTTAGTTGCAAAGTTGATGTGACGAACGTTTAACGCAGATGTTTGTGCAACTTTCTTGATCATTTTCTGGTATAAAAATATGAATTAGTGGCACTTTATGAAGAGCTTGGTTATCTGTGTTTAATACCAGTGTAAGGAAATTAATTAGCAGTTTTGAGGTTTTTTTAAAGCATAAAACTAGCATAATGTGAGCAGCACGACTCTAATGGATGCCATCAAGTTTGAAAAAAATCCTGTTATAGTAGTAGAATCCTGTAATAGTAGAATAGTTTGCTATAAAAAGTCTTGCAGTCCAACCTGCGGATCTGTCTGGACGGGACGCTGGAGATCATGCTCCTCCAGTTTCCCAGCATCTTGTTGACAGCGCTCCTCTGCTTGAAGAAATGTCCCAGAGAACTGTTCATCATCTTGGACTGGGCGCTCTCCACGCTGCTCCTGCGACCCAACCCGGACTTGTCGCCCGTCTCCGGGTTCCCGCCGCTCGTCTTCCTCTCCGCCGCGTCCTTGCTCTTCAGCGTCACGGTGTAGGCGGACTTCTTCCAGTGGCCCAAGAACAGCACGACGATACGCTCCTTTCTGAGGCTGGTGGTCTCGAGAACGTCCGCGACATTTTCGTCATAGTCAATGCCGGAGTCACTGTTCTGGTCTGTCTCTGGGGCTGGACTCGGGACTTTAGGCTCCGTGTCCAACTCTGCGGCCTCCGGCGGCGTGGAGGAGCTCAACACCACGGCCTCCTCCGGCTCATCCGACAGAGGCGAGTTCTGCGTCTCAAAATTGGACTTCAGAGTCCTCACGGACACGCCGAACTGATGGATTTCGTCCTCTATCCTCTCCCTGCGTCCCCTGGTGGAGTTCTGCCTCTCCGGCGTCTGCGAGAACACGGTGATCAGGTCGGTGTTGGGCATCTTGCAGTAGGGCTGGTCTGTGAGGTTGGTCATGAGCAGGGACATGCTCTTCACGATGCCCGAGATGCGGCCGCACCACACGGGAAGAGGGACCTGACTGGAGAAGTTTCTGAACTGCGTGTTGACGGTGATGTTCACGATGGGCGCCGGCAGGATGTGCCTGAGCTCCTCGGCCAGGCGAGCCAGCTCCAGCTCGTAGCCCTCGCAGTTCCTCTGCATGGAGACGTTGGCAATCTGCTGCTCCAGATAGATGAGGTCGTCCTCGGCCAGCAGCTCACCAGAGGGCCCCAGGATGGCGTTGTGGGCTTGGGAGTACCTCCAGCTGACTTTGGCATATCTGTTTCCATTTTCCTGCGAGAAAAGAAGCGAACAGCAGGCGGATAAACATGCAGGGTGTCACGAGTTCTTTTTTTTTTACATTTCAAATGACTTAAGTGTGAGAGGAGAAGAGTAATGATACAGTAAAACTGCAACCAAACCTCGTCCAAACCTCAAAAATATGACTTGACTACCAATGTGTTATGTGTCCAGTGATTTGTTACGTGCAATTAAAAGTAAATGATGATGGAATTTCCAAGTGTTTCTTCAGATTTTCAGTAATGCAGATTTAGAACAGCATCACAAAAATCAGGCCGCAATTCACGCTTCGCTCGCTGTGGTCTGGTTAGACTCAATGAGCATTAGCTGAGGAGGGGATCATTTGAACAGCATATAACTCACTTTTCTGGGGCTGCAAAGGGATTAATCCAATCATCAAAAGAGCTGCTGATTAATTTTCCCGTCAGTCAACTGGATTAACGGACAAATCGTTTTACAGCAGCTTAACAATTTGCCAAAAAACTATCCACCAACAACAGCTTCTGAATGAAAACACGAGCTAAGCAGCTGCAGACGCACGCTTATTTTCTGATAAGATGTCGAAGAGTTTCTGGAATTAAATATCAAATCAAAGTTATGAACATGTGGCGATCAACTCCTTCCTGTGCTGTCCACCTGCAGGCCAGAGCCCAAGTGGAAAAAAAAAGTGCAATAATCTTCGGTTTCTTGCATCATGTAAACACACCACATGTGTTCTGCAGTCAGGTTGGATCCAGAGTCGTTTGTTTTAATCCACTGAACCGAGCCGCCGCTGCGTCTCTTATCACAACAGATTTGTGAGACGAACACGTTACCTTCCTCCTCTGATCCTCCTCGTCCAGCAGCCTGGCCTGCAGCTGCCTCACCATGACCTGCCGCTTCCACTCGGCGATGGGACGGCCCCTCTCGTCGTGCGTGGGCACCAGGTAGTCGATGTCCGACAGGTTGGCCTCCTCTGTGGGCAGGACCACCATCTTGTTCTGCACGGACAGCAGCATTTTAGCCAAAGGGAGGAAGAGCTCGGGAATCGGAGGGAAACGAGAGAGTCCGTCGCACTCACCGCCTGTCCGGTGAAGACTCCCGATATCCCCGACTGCTTCAGGGACTGAATGGATTTCATGTTGCCGAGAAGTTTCCGTTCGGCCAGGAGTTTGGCGTCAGGCGGCGCGGTCTTATCGGCGGACACGGTCGTCCCTCTCCCGGCAGGCTTGGGCTGATTGAAGCTTTTAATAACTAAAACACAAATCACACACCCTCGCCTTACTCACTCCAGTGTCCTCTCGGGAACACACGCATTTTATTCCACTGAGCAGCGACTTCCAGTAACCATGAAAGAGTGAATTTCAGTGAATTATATAAACAGAGAGGTTTTTCTCACCAGATGTTGCGATTTGAACCTGCTCTATCCTGTGGACAGCTGTTTTCTCCGGCTGGGCAGGTGCGGATGAATCAGAAGGTAAAGGAGGTGCAGGAGGCGGCTGAGGGTATCTCGCCTGCGGGAACTCCTCGCTCTCCGGTTGCTTATTTGAACCGAAAAAAAAGAGATGATCTGATTGTTTTGGGTCATGAGGGGAAACTGTGAGGGATGTAATGTGGTAAACTTGGTGTTTACCTTTAAACTGTCCATGTCAGAGCTGTATCCGTCCCTGCATGTGTCACTCAGGCTGCCGTAGTAGTCGCCCCTGCTGCGCTGCGACAACACGGCCGGCTTCACCCTCACTCCTTCCTCCGCCGGGGCAATTACCTCGCCGGGCTTGTCCTCAAAGGCTGCCTGTGGAGATCGCACGGACGCATTTCGTGCCGTTTAAACTCAAAAAGCGAAATACAGATTTATTTATAGTAAAATCATCACTTCCAGCAGATCAGTGTACAGATGAACAGCTGTTGTCCAGTTGCAGATTTTCCCCAAACTGCAGTATCATTCAAATACAGTCAAATATTTTTTTTCCATCTCTCTTTGCTTCTATTATCTTAGCAAAAAGAAATTACTGTAAGCATTGGGAGTAGGTGATGACTGTGCGAAAAAAACAACCGCAAACATTTCAGTGCACATGTCAAACATTTTAAAATCCTCGAGACTGAGCAAAACAAGCACATGGGATAGTGAGCGACCTTGGATAATTGGCAGCGTCTCACACCACTCTAGGGAGGATGTAGGGATGTATGGAAGCGTTTAGATCCCCTTTAATGAACCTGCGTTGTCCTAATGCGCTCCATGCAGAATGCATATCAAATTCGGCTCTCCGAGGACATTATTAGTAACCAAAACATCAAAGGCAGCTCTAATACGCCGCTGCATGCTGTTGTGCTTTGTGTCCATGAGGTGGTCCTCGCCATTTCCTCTCGCACGGCACTTTGATGTCGAACAGCACGGAATATGCTGTGACACTGCTCGGGCGGAGGAATAAACTTCCCCGAAGTTGTGCAATCCATAAATAGATAAACAAGGGGGGCTGAGAAAAGGGGAGGAGGAGGGAGGGGGGGGGGGGGGCCTGATTCCTTTGTGACCCTTCTCGTAACAGTTCAATGTCCTAAAAGCTATGATGAACCGGCCCTTATGTGTGTGTGTGAGTGTGTGTGAGTGTGTGTTTAATTAGGCCCAGTGGCCAGAGAGCATTTGGTTTTCATCAGCACCCCATCACAATTGCCACGCAGATATAGATAGCCGAGCCCTGTTCTGGCCCGGATCCGCTCCCCCTCTATCAGAGACCACAAAGAGCCCCGATCACAACAGATTAGGAGCCAAGAGTTAAGAAACAGCTACTCGGTGCCGTCTCTCTGTCCGACACGCAGCACCAGTAATCTGCGGTCCCTGAGGGCCGAGCCGCGGGGGGGGGTTGAAGTATTTCAGAGCCCGGCGTGTATTTAAAAAACATGTCTTGTAATTCTGCGCCGCGAAATCAATCACCAAAGCAACCTGCTTCCATGCGAACTGTCCACGTTCTGGGTGATAAATTGCAGCGAGGAATGTATACAGCGGCCGCGCATTATACACAGAACACTATAGTGTAAATACACGTCCGCTCACATGTTAAAACGCTCTCAGGTTTCCCCCCGCGTGGAGGTAAACGCTCGAGAGGTTAACCACTGATGTTTTTTTCCGCCAACATTTACAGCTTTTTTTTTTTTTTGACTCACTTCAGCTAATCAAGAGAAATGACAACGTTCGCCTTCCTCGTAATGGAAGAGTGAATCAGAGAACTATATCTACAAGAAGAAAAATCATGAACCGTTTTGCAAAAATCAACAATGACAACATATATTAAGGTCACGAACCCGGGAGCGTTAGTCATGCCTAACCGTAAGAGGCCACAACTGATCAGAAAATAGGTCAAACGCTGCCAAAAACATCTGCCAGCAACGACCTCTCAAACAGGACGAACAAAACTTTCCTTTCTTTTTTTGGCTAAACTAATTACTCAGCCTGGCCGCTCGCTTGCTTATGAGGGAATACTTAAAGACAAATGATGCAGCAAAGCACACAAAAGGGAGCAAAAGCAGCAAAAAAATACAACTAAAAGTAAAAACGATCAGCACACCCCGACTAAAGCTCACCAACCTTGACCTTGAACAATCCTCCAGGTGAACGCACCGGCGCGACTCGGCGGCGCCGTGAAACTCCAGAGGCCGAGGGATCCGGGGCGGTCGCTCGGTGCGGAGGACGTGACACTATCCCGAGATCTCCAACCGCTCGTTTGACACCATCATCGGCATCTGTGCCAGTGGCCAAGGGCCGCCAGGCAATAAACAATAAACTCTGATCGGAGAATCCTGTTAATAATTAAGGGAAAGGATAGGATGGCCGGTAATGTCACTAATGCATGGACAAACCAATGGCCACGTTGTTGCACGGAGGGAGGTATCAGCGGAAGACTTGTCAAAGCAGCTGGAAAAGAGACATTTTATCCACGCGCGTTCAGGTGCTTTTTCCACTTGGGACAATTGGATGGAGGAGTTTTTTTTTTTTATTGTGAGGGTGTGTGTGTGTGACAGGTGACAGCGGAAAGACAATGTGACACCATAAGCTCCCATAGATTGGTTTGACTGTTAATGTGGAAAAGCCGACAATGACTAAACAAAGAGCGCGGTCACGATTTCGATGATTTCCTGATGAGCACGACCTCTCAGCATCCTTCATGAAGGAGAAAATGACGAGCTGCAGCTATCAGACTGTCACAATAACTGATTCATCTGTCGATTACTGTCTTCATCAATCATTGGGAAATGTCAGAAAAAGAATCACAATTTACCAAGTTGACCTGTGAACACTGCTTACTTTGTCTGACCTATATTCCAAAACTCAAAGATTATCAGTTTAATTTCAACAATGCAAGAAGAAAATCAACAAGTGTGAATTTTTGCCATTTTAGGTTTAAAAAGTTACTTATAGGATCAACCAATTAGCTCACTTTTGTTTATAACCATCAATAAATGTGCATCTTGTCAATAAATTTAAATACCTTGATACTATACTATACTGGAATATACAAGAAGTATCAAGGTTGCAACTGAAGATTATTTTCATCATTGATAAGAATCATTGATCATCATTGATCATTTTCTCGATTAATCAGTTAGTTGTTTGCTCCTTAAAATGTAGGAAAATATTGAAAAAGCTTCCTTCCTGTTTCCCAAAGTGACATCTGTTTTGTCCACAGCCCATCTATTTTTCTGTCATAGAGGACTAAAGGAGACAGAAAATACTCACATTTGAGAAGGAGAAATAAAAAA
>JAOXYL010000105.1:23169687-23179953 GCA_028564955.1 Terapon puta
AAAATATGAATAGAAATCTGCATTATATTTACATATTTCTAAGAGGTAAGTAGCTGTGCAAGTGCATGAATGACAAATGTGCAAAAATCACAGTTGAAGTTGAAAGAACTTTCAGGAGTCAAGAAGTACAAAACTCCCTTTAACAACACTCACTTGCCTTGATGTTTTTAATGCAATGAACGAAGGAGTCAAGGGAAGTGCCTGACTGGGACGTCTTATTAATTACTTTCTTCTGTTTTTGATAAATGATGAGTCAAACTGCATCTGTGTCATATTTATTAGCTCGTTGCAGGATTTCCTTGTAAATTAGTGGACTAAAATGTAAAGAAAAAAAATCTTCCTAATTAATTGGAAAGGAATAACATAGTAATTCAGTGCCTTTTTAAAAAGAAAGGTCTAACATTTTCTTTTCTTTTTCAGTTGATATATTCCACAAAATGACCAAAACTAACAGTGAATCGCCCTTGTTGTCAAAGCCTGATATAAATTCCTCCTCCTGTTTCACAGTGCATCATTGTTCGTGGTCCAAAGACTGTTCAAACACACAGATGAGTCACTGGGCGACATGTTTCTCATTAGCACCAACACATAACACAGTTAAATCTTCAACACTCACCATCCCTGTATCTTAAGTACTCACCACGTTTATCCCAAAGCTAAAAATCCCCCAAAATGCATTCTTTATTCCCTCATGAGCAAATCTTTGCTACAAACCACAGTGCCCACCTGTTGTTTAGTCTACTTAAAAATGAAACCTGATCGTTTTAAAGATTTAAGCCTTCAGTAGGAGTGGCAGGGAAGGGAAGCCAGAAAGAATTGAGAGACAAGATTTTGATCTTTCATGAGATTTGTTGACAGTAAAGGAAAAGAATACAGAACAGAACCAATTTTATCCTTTTTAAAAAGAGAAAAACTCTGAATAAATGTACTTTTTATTTTACTTTTCTGCAGCAATGTTCTAACTCCTGAAAAATGCATTTCATTCTTTTTCCCTAATGTGATCATTCTGACCACAGGCCTCTCATGAAGAAGAAGCTGGAGCAGGGCACCACTCTGGTCGTCGACCGATACGCCTTCTCTGGAGTCGCTTTCACCAGCGCAAAGCCGGTGAGTCTTCCTTCAGCCTCCATCAGATTTTTTTTGTATGTCTGAGAGCAGCTGCAGATATTTTGGCACGTTTGTCTCCTTCAGGGTTTTTCTCTCGACTGGTGCAAGAGTCCTGACGCGGGGCTGCCGAAGCCGGACCTCGTCATGTTCCTGCAGCTCAGCCCGGCCGAGGCGGCTCTCAGAGGTCAGTTCGGAGAAGAGAGATACGAGACCAGTGTTTTCCAGAGAGCGGTGCAGAAGAAATTCGAACAGCTGATGGAGGATCCTTCTGTGAACTGGCAGGTACGAGGCAGATCAAGATTGACGATTTCACCCCGACAACCCCATTTTAATTAAACAATATTAAGCAGCTTGTGATGTGAACGGTCTTTTTCAGGTTATTGATGCTTCCCAGACGGTAGAAAATGTGCACAAGGACATCACCACGCACAGCCTCAACGCCATCAACACAGCTCATAACGTGCCGCTGGGAGAGCTGTGGAGCCAATCGGACTAAATTAATGACACTTCTGCACACCGAACACTTTTCTTGGGTCTTTTTGTTTAACTCGTCACTGTTTTATTGACCAGGGGAGAAATGCATTAGCTGTAATTCAAATATAATTTAATACAGTCTTTAAAGTGAGAACCATTGTCAAATAACATATTCCGAATATTTTATTTGAGCTTTTTTTTAATCCTCTTACATGGTCTATTGTTCTTTCACCTGTCTATATAATGTTGATTAAATAAATAATCTTCAAATGAACTAGTGTATATGTTTTAGACTTGGCAAGGATACTTTGCATGAACAGTTAATACAACTTGTCTGCAGAATTGACTTAATTTGGTTTCATTACAGGCTGTTACAGACTTCAGTTATTAGTGACAAACCGCGTAAGCCGTGGGCATCATGAACCATCGTGATTCTATACAACATAAAATTGTTATGGCAATTTTACTTATGGAGTCAGGGAAAGGCACCATATCACTTCAGAATAAACATTTAAAATGTTAAGACTCAAAATGGAAACACATGTATGTGAAGATGTGCATACAGAATTTATCCTGAGCTCCTGCTACGGCCTCCACCGGGCAGTCTCAATGTTGGATACAGAGAGCATTCAGTGGCTGTTGAGAAGAGCGCTGTGTGACACACACGGACTACACCATTGGAGCTGGACTGGCTCAAGAGGTCTCCAGTTAATGTTCATCCCCTCGGGCTTCCCTTCCGATACCAAGAAGAGACCGAATCTCTCGCCGACTGTCGGGAACAGTAAATCATTGTTCGTGTTGTTCCTCACAGGGAAAGGATCTCGAACTCCTCGTCCTCCGAGTCGAAGAACCGCTCCAACCTGTCCGAGTCCGAGAAATCTGTGAAGTGGGTGTCAACAAATTGAAGAGAAAAAACAAACGCTAAAATTCATTTGACTTTTTGGGGTTTATTTTGCCTACCCACAAAAAAAAAAGCACTTCACTTACCAGGAGTAAGGTTTAGGGCGTCCACGCTGACCATGTGCGAGGGCTGACTGTCGACCAGCTCGAACATGGGCAGGCCGCCTCTGTTGCACGACAGCTACGAGAGGGGAAAAAAAAGTGTCATTTTCTCCTTTAACTGCCAGAGGCGAGCCAACAAAAGAGCAGCATTCACAGAAACGTACCCTTCTTATGCGCATACACCAGTCATCAAACTCGTCCTCTGTTCTGCAGAAGAAACCCTGGCAGAAACCAGAAAACAATCAGCTATGGAACATCTGACCTTCTGTGAAACGCAGTCGACAATGAGCTTCAGTTCGAGATACAAAAGCCGCGACCAATAAAAAAAGAAAAAAAAAAAGCCTTCCCGGCGTCCCTACCGCTGCGATGGACGGGTCCAGCTCACAGATGTGCATGCGGCAGGGTGGGTGCTGACAGTGGTACGTCTCATCGGGGACCTGGCCGTCCTCGCACGGCTCCACCGCCGGCTGAGTGGTGTGAGGGTCTAAATAGATGAGTTCCTCTCCTGGAATGAAGACGGCTCAGTGTTCACAGGTTTGCTCTCTCGGGGGGCGAGCGCGATTAAATATGGTGAGTGTGCGGTTTAATTTCACAAACACAGAGACCAGACATACCGACATAACCAATGAAGTAATGGGCACTGTTGGGTTTTCCCCCAATAACACCCAGGGACTGAGGCAGCATGAAGCATTGCTGTGAAAAGAGACAACAGGGTTTATCTCACCCCAGCTGTAGCTGACTTTGCCTCAGTGATAATTCAAGGGTTTATTTTGAGCCAATTTCCAACAAATACCACATCAGTGAAACCAGGACCATCATGTTTAGTTTATGATCTGAAGTTTAGTTCCTGAAGAGGCTTGTGACCTCCTAAAGGTCGACCAGGTAAACTTGTGGATTCATCGAGCCTGAAGTCACAACAGGGTCTTAACATTTTATAATTACTACGCATTTTCCAACTCATTTGGAAACATATAGGAAGTAAAGTCTGTTTCCTGGACCAAAGAAAATCTGACACACTCCATCCAGATGTTTGTAGCTGTGTGTGTGTGTGTGTAGATTGGTGTAAAAAGCCTTCAGGGTTTCTGTAACCTCACTGTAAGACAACACAGTCGGCACAAATTAATCTGAGGTCTTGCACCGCCTCGCTGCTCGGGGGTCATTTAACGGACAACGATCGATGAAAACACACTGGGGTTGATGAGGAAAGGAAACACTAATGGGTTAATAAGTGTTGCTGTCTGCAGTCGCTCATGGGATTAGGATTGAGTGGGAAGGAGAGAGGAAGTGAGGCTGCACGTTCAGAGGTTTGTGAATATCTGAGTCGTCACATGTCAAATAAATTCAGCTTTTTCATTTTGTCAATCAAATTAAGTGACAAGCTCCCTGTTTTAGGACGCGCTGGCTGTTATCTCCCATTCGAACCCTCCGAGACAAAAACATTTACTGTTTCTCTGTAAATGCACGACGGGAATGTACACTTCACCTTAAGCGTCTCGATGTAGGCCTCGTTGATGTCGCTCAGGCCCAGTCTGAGGGGGATGAGCAGGACCAGAGGTTTCCACAGAGCCGTCTCCTCCTCGGCCAGAGCACACGCCCCCTCCAAGCAGCCGTTCAGCTCCCCCACCGCCTCCGCCTCACCGCAGGCGTCCAGCCAGGGCATACAAAGACGCTCTGCGGGGGAAACACACGAGGACGTGCTGAACGAAAAGGGAACGTGTCTCTGCTTCAGTTTGTGGCGTTTGTTAAAGAAACTGGTGATAAAATTGGGTCGCTCAGCAGAAAAGTGTTGAAACTGACCTGCATCGGCACTGAGTCAGCTACTTTCTGTTTTAGCCAAATTAAAAGTAATCTACCTAATGGGAGCACTGAGAGGACGCCGTGCTGCCTTTATTTACTTTACAGCTGCGTTTGTGTTCTCATTTCTCCCAGAGTAACGTTTAAACTCCCGAACAGTGACGGAAACGACGTCAGCCGCACTCACTGATCTCCTCGATGACCACGGTGTTGTCCATCGCCACGTGGACGACCAGCCTGCTCCACGTGTCGAACACAGCCAGCTTCCTGAAAGAGACAGTTAGAGGCAGTGTTAAACCTCAGTCTGCAGGGTGAACGAACGGTGAGAGAGGACGAGAAAAACGTCACTGTGTTCCTGCTGCCCGTCCACACACAGCTTTACAAATGTTATAAGAGAAAGGAAAGGCATTCAGCACATTCGTGAGGATACACACATTAACTTATATTCATTAACAAGGAAACTCTATCATCTATAATAATCCACTGGCTGTGCTTTATTTGTCAGTTTTACAGGAGGAAGTTAAACATCTTTGGGTTTTGGACTTCCTAGGGTTGAGCATTTTCACAATTTCTTTTACATTTTAATCACAAAAACAACTAACAGAGTAACTGATAATGAAATAAACTGTTAGTTGTGGGCTTTGAATGTAACATCTGGAAACAGCTGGCACTCGTTTACTCACTTTAAAACCTGGGCGACCGTGTTTGGTCCGTACCACTGGCCGATAGGTTTCCCCTCTCCAACTCCCATTTGGGCTGCAGTATTCAGGAGACAAAGAAGAAAACAGCTCGATGTAAAAGTCTTTCAGGAGGTCTGTGTGTGAGTCCTTGATATAACTGGAGAGCTCTGACACCGACTACTTACCAATTTGATGGATGGAATAATAGCTGTCTTTTTTGTCAATGAAGGCGTTGAGAATACTGATGTACTCTTCTCTTTGTTTCTGGCCTCTGGCCCATCTCCAGTCTGGGAACAAAAAGTCACTTATCGTCAGAACGAGCTCTGTTTGGTACAGTCTACTCTCTGGACGCCGGCCGCCAAGTGCCACGCGGCGGTGTGGTGGGAAACTGAAGAGCGGCCGTCTTACCTCTGCCTAAATGTCGACAGATCAAGGCCTCGCCGAGGATCATCTGGCCGCACCGTAACATACACCCCCATCCTGTATCTGATGTCGGCCCCGTCCCACCTGAACACATTCAGCAGTCAGACATGTTTGTTATGTTGTCAGATGTTAAAAAAAAAAAACTTTATTTAAATCTCCAAACTCAGTGATGCGTTCGCTTACCAATTGGTGGGAAGTTTTTTCTGTATGTGAACCACAGTCGTGAAGTGACATCTGATAGAATCTCATCTTTTTCTAAGATTGGAGAAAGAAAATCACCACGTTACCTCGATTATCCCCACACTGAGACAACCAGCTCTCACACACACACACTTTACAGCTCAGAGTCCCACCTGTGAGCGCATTGTACTGCTTCCCCAAGATCCACACGGGCTCTGAGGTCTCTGGAAAATCTTCAAACTCTCCGAAGCGAAGTGTGTCGTACGTCAAGGTAGCTGCGAGAGAGGACGAGAGTCAACAGTCAGTCTGCGAGAAATGACGGGGAGAAAAACCGACACTTGTTGCGGCAAATGAAAGAGAAGACGTCTGACAGCGGAGCGTCCATTAGTCGCTGGAGAGGAATTCCAGTCACTTCCACCGCTCTTTAAAAGGTATCTGAGGTATTAAATGTTTGTTTCTGTAGACGAACCCGAGACTCATCTCGTATGCACGGCAGCGAGCGAAGGAGGAATCTCACTGCAGGACAAATAAAGTGTCAAGTTTCAAGTTCCCGCATTTCATCGTGAAAAGAAGGCGCACACACTGACAAAGTTACGAACAAACTTTGTACTTAGTTTTGTACATTGGACATTATGAGGCAGAGATATTCTTTCTTTTACTTCCTGGTATGAGTAAAGCTAAAAAAAAAGCTGAATCCTCTATCACTCATTTCTTGTATCCTCTCTCATAAATTTCAACATCTTTCACATTTCATTACCCCATTTTGTAATTCAGGCCGTCTGTTTGTGTAGTTTTCCATAGTAACCAAGTGGACGGCACTTTCACATCATCATTATCATTCTGACTGATTTTCTCAGACTTCACATGACATTCTGGAGCAGACAGAGTGATGATCTTCATGAATGACAAATAACTCGTGCCCCTTTGATAACACTTGTGATAAACTGACACAATCATACAAATCTGAAAAAACTGCTCAGATTTATTGGTTTGAAAATAAAAAAAACTCCTGTTAATAATGAAATGATGCTTTGTGGCTCTTCTTCTGCATTTGGTGCGCTGATTAAGACCACAGCCATCCTTTGGTTTTAAATCCTGATTACTAGACTCTTTATCTGCATTAACTCTAATGAGAAATGATGTTTTGCGTTCACAGCGTTTGGATGTGATGACTAAGATGTAATTATTTTTCAAAGACAGTGGAAAAGGTACGTCTGAAAATCTCCCAGGGGCAGTGTGAAAAAAAACCTTTTGGAAGATTTGTACCTGTATCAACATTTAGAAAACCACATTTCCAGCCCTGTAAATAAATAAGTGGATGCTTTTCAGACAGTGTGATGGAAAACAAAAGAAAGAAAATCAATCTGTGTCTGTATTTGCAGACGTTTTCTGGGCTCTTCGCCAGCTGTGAAAGACTTTTTCTTCACACAGAAACAAATCTGTAAAATTCATTACACTTTATGTGAGGTTTATGAAATCTTTATCCAGACACAAAAGTTGACTGCCTGTTTGCCAATAACTCATAAATAACTCATAATAATATCTGACAGTAATCATTTCGTCATTTTTCAACAAAAATTCAAGTTTTTGCTTGAAAAATAACCTGATGTTTCCTGATTATTAAAACAGCTGCTGATTCATAATAAATAAATAATAAATAAATGACAATAACCAACGTGGATGGATTATTATGTCATAAAGTGTACATGAGGGAGAGAAAAAGTCCCATTTTTAAAATATTGAGCTATCAAAAGGTTTTGTTTAATGGCATTTTTGTTGGAAAAGGACTTTGTTTCATAATTATCTAAATAGCTGCTGATTGATTTATCTCCTTTTCTGTTATTTTAAAAAGTAATAATAATAATGATAAAATATATGAAAATACTGCTTCTGTGATAATTCATGACTCCAATAATAGTCACACAAACACAATCAATAATAATTTAACACTGACAGGAGGATTTAAAGTGTTTTTTAAAGTTTATGTTGCTCTGATATTATAGTAAGTTGAGTATTTTAAGATTGGAGACTCTCGGTCGGGTAAAAAACAATACAGGTGTGATTGTTTTCTGATGTTTTATAGACTAACCAGTCAATCGATTAACTGAGAGCATAATGTCCACATTAATCTTTAATGAAAATGACTTTATCAGATGGACAGCAGATAGAAAAAGTTGCTTGTTAGTTAGTTAGTCATCTTGGACAAGGGCATGGGAGATTCATAAGCTCCTATCTGGTAAATGAAGACATGAAATAAAGAAATAAAGAAATAAAAACTCTGTGTCTGTCTGTCTGTCTGTCAGCTGATGGTGACTCGGTGTTCATCTTGGGCGTTAGCACAAACATTAGCACAAACAAGGTCGCAATTATAGCAGATTTTGGAGAGTAAAACTTCACAGAAACACATGACACCGACACGAACCGCACCCGGACACCTTTCTGAAAGTTATCCAACCGTTCAGGGAGGTGTCATCCCGGAGGGGGGCACATTAAATCAACAAATCGTGAAATAAAATCATCCGCAGCGGCAAGCTAATGTTAGTTAGCAGTTAGCTGTAGTCGCGCTAACGTCACCGCGGACTTTAACGGCTCAATTTTAACGATCCTTTGGTGGCAGAGCGGGAGATTTGTTCGCCGCTGTTAAAGAGTGTTGTTGGGATTATTCTGAGGTCGGACCAGTCTCAGAAAGAAAATAAAATTTAGTGCTATTTCACTGTAAAAACGTCACTTACCTGCATCCATCCCGACGGTCTGCGCCGCTGTCGTGTTTGTTGTTCTCTGCTCCCCGACCCGCTCCACCAATCAATAGAGAGCTCAGCTGTGGAATTCGAAAAGAGGCGGGACGTTTATGAAGCTATCCAATAAGATCTGCAAAAGGTCATTCATTATGGCCAATCGGGAGTCGCTGACGTCTCCTTCAAGTTGAAAGCAGTTCATGGTGCGTTCAATTTACCCGCTAAAGGACCGTTTATCTCAGAGTTGTTTATTTTGTTTATTTATGTCTAGAAAACATGTATTTCATTTCTTAATTTCAAAAACATGTATTGTACATAAAATCTGGCCACGGCAATATGATGTTCTGAAAGTATAAATCATATACTGAAAATACCTTAATAAAATAAGCAATAAATCAATAAAAGAATCAGGTGTCCAATCAGAAATCAATATCTGTGTGTTTCTGTATAGATCGGTCATTTCTTGAAATTTATCAAATTACTCATTAAGTTAACTGGCAAACAGATTATTGTTGTTAGTATCTTTTTAAAATACTCTCTTATGTTATTCCAATTTTGTTGTTGTTGTTCCATGTTCATAACATGCTTTTATAGGTTTTATTTAGGATGTTTTTGAGTATTTAATCTTGTTTTTTTTATCTCATATGTTGCCTACCGCCTGTTTTGTTCTCTATTATTTTGATACATATTGATTAAATGCCTGGCCTATTAAATGTTCGATATAAATCCAAATAATTTATTTACAAGAAGACTGAGAGCGGATGTTTGGCATTAATAAATCTCTAACTATGGATATGTTTGTTCAGCCAAAATAATAAGGCTATTCATTGTTAATATTTTTTTGTACATTAAAACTGCATTTTAAAGAATATTATATTCTAATTTGAGTGATTGAAGGCCTTTTTTAGATATCCAAAGAAAAAAACAGTTCACAAAAGATCTTATTTTCTTCCATTTAACAAATCCATAAAACCTGTAGTTACAACATAAATACACATCATTACAGTATTGGCTGCAAAGTATGTTAATATTTAGTTAATTATGTTAATTTAATCTCTGTACTGCTTATGAAATATTTCGTTATGATCTTTCATGCAAATCCTTTGAATTTGATAGCACCTGAATATATAAGATCAGACGTGAATCAGTTGAAAATACTCTAAATAAAAATAATTTGGTCTGCCCCTAAACTTTAAACTAGCAAATACACAAGATCCTGTGGCAATGATGCAGCAAAATGTAAAAATCTCAAGGCTCAGCTGAGTGAGTGCCAAAAGCAGTCAGACATCTATCGACAGAAAGTCCTCGGCTCCTGTGAGGAGGAAGTAGGGAGGGAGGTTTTGTTTTGTCCAAAATAGAAAAAGTCATCAAAACACTTCAGGTTCAACACTAAACTGTAATCCTGCTAAGTACCCTCAGATTCAGATTCAAACAGTGACCTTCATAGATTCAATTTCAATAAAACATCACAACATTACCAGGCTCCATTAAAAAAACAGGTTGATGGGAAACTTAAATTTTAAACTATCAAAACTGCTTACAGTAATATCAGTGGATAGGCAAAGAGGAACAGAGAGGTTTGAGGGTCAGTAAGGTGCAAATATACCGCTGACCACAGATGTTTCATTTCTGATATGAAGCCAGAAGTTGGACGAAGTCAGAAAGTGATATAGACATAAAGTTCTTAATTCATTCAATAAAACTCTTTAATTTGCATCTTTTCTGTTGTTTTAAGCTGTCCTGGTGAGGTCTGTCAGTCTGTCTGTGACTGACTGATCCTGATTTAACCACTAGGTGGTAACAAATAACCACCACAGTCTCTACCATCGCTTATTTTGTCTGTAAATACAATCATTAACATCAAGATGTCG
>JAOXYL010000105.1:23200134-23211212 GCA_028564955.1 Terapon puta
AAAAAAAAAAGTACAGAGGCGGTAGCTCGGTTCGGTCAAGTGAAATAAATAACTTCCTGAAATAAAGGGGAGACATAAAAAAAGGTAAACACAGAAGTTAAAGCGCTCAGACGGGACAAACATGATCCTTTGAAATGGGTGGAGCTCGGTCAACAATCCCGCTGCCTGCAAGAGGCTGAATTTTATAAAAGCGTGTTTGTAACTGTGCTCGAATGTGTTTCATGCAGCCAAAGCTCACAAAGTGAAATTCATCTACACCGAACCCGTTTTTACACAATTATCTTATTTCCTCTCTGGAATAAGAAAAAAAAAGTCCTGCACGTTTGAACAAAAACAAGTGAAATGGTCCATCACACACATTGGCCACAAATGAAAAGGCAAAGTAATGGTTCCCACTCACACCCCCCACACACGCCCCCCACCATTGTTTTCAGAGCCTTCCACGAGAAGGACAAATGATTCACGGCCAACATATACGAGCCCGAGTCCGTTTGACAGAACCGGCTCTTCTGCTTTTGTTCACAACAAACCGGGAGACAAAAACGAGCAGATGAAACGCTCGGCTATCCTCTTTACTGAGTCACAGGTCACCACAGCTGTTCTTCCACTTCTAATATAGAGAGAGAGAGAGAGAGAAAAAAAAAAAAACAGAAAAGGAGCGGGGGAAGGCCGAGAGGAGGAAAAAAGAAAAAAAAAGTCACTACTCGACCCGGAAATAATTGCTCACGCAAAGACTTATCAGGAATGTGGCTTGTCTGGAGGGCAAATAGTTGTTTATAGTTTATCTGCAGTGCCCCACAGGGACCGAACGAGAGGGAGGGAGGGGGGGGAGACGTGGAGCTCCACAGCAGGAGGACGAGGGTTCGCTGAGGAATGACTTGGCTCAAAGCCCGTCCAAACAGGGAGCACACACACACACTCAGCTGGAATTAGGTTGAGGAATCCTGTGTACAACCCAACGCTCCCTCAACCCCCCCTCCAACGGCATACGAGTTTGTTGCCTTGCGTATGAGGAAAAAAAAAAAAAAAGAGGGGGGAGAGGGGCTGTGTGTTGACTCGTTGCATAAGGGCTTCCTTTTCTAAAGCAGGATCAGTAACTTCTCCATAAGGGACATGTGATCCGCTCATTCACAGGATAAAAAGTGAAACCAGCAAGTTTGTATGAAAAGGGGAAAAAAAAAAAAAAAAAGATGATTTCATTTGGTTTTCAAAGTAGCGCGAGGCTAAAACAGCACAACTGCGCACCGTCTGTTCAGTCTGGTGTAATAAGTGAGATTTCCTCAGAGGGCGAGGTGAGCGGTTTCCTTCGGGATCCGGGCCGTTAAAAGAGCCGCGTCTAACACCGCTGGGGTTTCTGTTAAAGAAGTTGAAAGCATCACATCACCGTTGAGTCTCCGGTTTCAGGCTGCAGCTCAAAAAGAATTTTAAGTCTGACATTCATGGTACCCAAAAGTGATTCCTTTATTCTTGAGAGAAGAGGAAAACATACAAACATTAAGTACATGTTGTTTATAATAAGTCCATACACATGTTCAGGATTAAGTGATGATTAATCGATGCCTAAGTGCAGTTAGCTTAGCTGGTTATAATTATAAGCCCGTCATTAATTCAATCTTTAGTTGAGAGGTGGGAAGAATCACATGGCAGGAATAAAAAAAAAAAAATCAAGGTAAAAATGAGGGAATAAAAGCATCAAGACAAACTCTTGATCAGATCTACACGGCCGGCTGGTGACTGATCTGAATCCAAATGATGTCATGTTGTGACTGTAGAGTTTGCAAAAAAGACTTAAAATATATTTCTCTACTTTTCTTTGAGGATTTTCATATGGAAAAACAAAAATTGGCAACTTTGCCATCCTTCAAAATGACAATGAGAAATGTGAGTGTCTCTTAATCTCTAAAGAAGAAAACTCCAAATCCAGAAAGCCCCTTTTCGACACCGATGTTCATCAGAAACATCCCAGCAGCTGCTGAAAGTTAAACAGGAACGTACACCTGAGATACGCCATGAAAAGAGAGGAAGTGAAGTGCTTTAAGGCCCCGCGGTGCGAAACAAAAAGACGACTCTGCAACACGACCAGAACGATCAAACTTCAGGCTCCTTTAGGCAGCGAGCTCAAGTGGAAGGAAATTAAAAATTGGACTTGGTAAGTCGAGAGTGTTTTCAAGAGGAAATGACATCAGCGATTAACTAAACACTACTGGTGGGTCTGATATCAACACTGTATTTGCTTTTCATGTTTTATGGCACAAGTTAATTTGAAGAAAAACAGCACAGACCTCTCTCTGAGGCCTGCAGGCTGGACTGAAGAAAGACAATTAAAAAGGCTTTTTGCATGCTAGTGTGTTAGCGACTGACCACACAACAGCAAACTACCATTCCTATAGCAATACTTTAAAAAAAAAAACAAAACATACAAAATCCAGCCAGTATAAAAGTACTGAGAAATTCAAAGCTAATGTGCAAAAGACCCCCGTTTCCTTCCAATAAACAGAATACCGTCTTGTTGAACGTACCCTGAAGATAGCGAACACCAAAACCCCAAAACATGCAAACGGCCCGAAAAGAGACACATCGACCTCTTATCACAAACGGATGGATTAATAAAAGACTCACCGACGGTAACCAAAAGGGTTTCCTGGAAATGATAAACAAGTGCTACATCTACATGCTCCACATTCAGAGTTTTAATAATTAGGAAGCACTACTTTATTTAACTCTACTGTACACGGTTTACTCGCTACAGAAGCACGAAGCCTTACTCACGTAAGATGATACATTCAGTTTGTAGAAAGTGGTGTTGACAGTGTACTTAACGGCTCATTCGTACACTGATTACATTCTTCAACTTAGCTCAAAATGTTCGTTGGCATCTGTTCTTAGTGAATTATTAGTTTTTACTCCTTCACACATCACGAAACGATAAAGAATTTGCAGCGCTCGATGTAAACTACACGCTGCAGACTACTCTGAAGTGAGGAGTGCTGACGACTGCTTCAGCCAGCAGATGTCAGTGAGGCACAAAAGTGCAAATGGAAAAGTGGCTCCATGGCTTGTCTTGTTTCTTGTTTCTTAAATACAGGAGGGAGGTCGCTGAACCTGGACGATTTTCAGTTGTTACCCTGAGACTGGCGACATTAGATTAGTGATTAATGATTGCCATGAAAAGTCTACACTGCATAAGAAGTACCATCTAAGTAAATAAAACTTGGTGATGGTGATTATTATTCTTATTACTAGTATTAACAATAGTAGTTTAAGTACTTTGTAAATAAGTATATCACATTTTCTAAGCTTAATTGTCCATAAGTTTATGACAAATGTGGGTAGAAATTATCATAAAAAATGATATTACTTACAAATTCCCTCCAATTAACTATCTGTTTCATTAAATTGAAACTATTAAGAGTTGCAGATGTTGCAGAACGTTATTTTTCTGACATCCTGAGTTAAATTATTATATTTTCAGCAAACAGGAAGCAAATCTAACATCTAAGACATTCCTATGCTAATGTGTGCATTAGTGTTTTAAAGGACCCGAAAACGTGTTAAAAAGATATAAAGCACCCAAGGTAAAGGCACAAAGGGTTGCATGAGGATTTACCCCAAAATGCATAAACGAGATTTGCTCTAAATAAGCTGAATGTTGTAGATAAGGCGACTGAAAAAGACAAAGAGAGACGTCATTCAAGAATCTTGTGAAGATTAAGGCTGAAACTTGAGAAGCCAAGTGTCATGAGAAGACAGGAGTGATTTAAAAAGAAGCACCACAACCTGACCATGGCAGGGTAAACCACGCCAGACTGAGACAAACAAACATAATGGACCCGCTGCAGACAGAAAAACAACATATGGAGCTGCAGATGTTTTCCTCCACGTCTCAGCAGAAAGAGTTCAACACAAACACGAGTACACTACAAAGATGTGCATCAGCACTGACGGGAGTGCAGGCTGTTGGAAATTAACTTCAAACTAAAAATATAAAAAGACAGCCGGTGGGAAATGATCAGCTTTACACTTTCCATCTTTGTTATCTGTCCTACAAGTACTAAAAGCATTCTGAATGCCGAAAGTGTTGGGAAAAAAAGTTAAATTTATAAGAGCTGATGCCATTTACTGCCATCATGAATCATTAAGTGCTGTATGTGATTTACATTTTAATATGAGGGGATCCAGAGGGGTCTGCGAGCGCCAGGGCCTGCAGGTTGTGGCACTGAAGGAGGAACCCCTCTATCCCACCGCTGCCCGTCAGCGGGTTACTGTAAAACAGGTTCTGCTCGGGGGGGAGGACGCTGTCTGAGCCCCAGTCGGAGTCTGAGTCCGAGCTGCCGTTGCCGGAGCCCTCGGTGGCCGTGGGCGGGTAGCTGAGCTGCTCCAGCTGCTCCACCAGGTCACTGAACTGCACGGCGGAGCTGCTCTCCGACCGCACAGAGTACGCCGGGAAGTTGACCATCGAGCTGGCCTCTGACTGAATGTCAGAGCCTGGCAGGCGGAGCGAGGAGGAGTCGGCACCCCCGTAACCCACCGACATGGACTCGCCCGCCGAGCTGAGCCCCAGGTTGTCCAGGGAGCTGCACTCGGAGCGGTTATTGACCAAAGAGCTGGTCTCAGAATGACCAACAATACTATCGGGGAAGGGATTGGTATTCCCGTTCAGATCCTCAATGCCCACGCTAAAGATCCTGTTTTTACTGAGGTCAGACTCCTCCACGTAATCGAACTGATCTACTTTATCATCGAGCCCAAAAGAGAAGGCTTCGGCCCCTCCGCCATAGAAGGAAATCTCAGTGGGATCGTCATCTATGAACTCCTCAGTGACATGCAGCGGCGAGTTGGACATGGAGAACATGGGATTCTGCTTCGTACGCAAAAGCTCCGCCTCGAACGCCTCAGGTGTAAAAACCCCCTTTCTCTTCCCTGCACCCCCTCCCACCGAGCACCCAGTGCCCCTTCTCCCAACATGCTCAGTATCCTCATTGCCATTTTTGGAGGGCTGTGATTGGGAAGTGCCACTCTGAACACACACAAACAAGGGGCTGCAGTGTCCTGCTGCCTGATTGCTAGGGGCACCTTGAAAAGCGTAGTGAGATGGGGAAGCAGCCTTGACAGGTTCTTCCATCGGCGGGCTGGGGGGTCTGGTGGTTTGCAGAGGGGACTGAAGCTGCTGCTGCTGCTGTTGTTGATGTTGTTGCTGCTGATGCTGCTGCTGCTGCTGCTGCTGCTGGGGAGGCACCGCAGACTGGTTCAATGAGGACAAAGGCTGGAGCTGAGGTTGGAAATCTGTTCGCGGGTGAATGCTTGAGATGTGCGTTGGGTGGAAGGACACGGTAGGGGAGGATGGAGAGCCTTGGGCCCTGAGACTGTCATTGAATGACAAGCTCTGAAATAACAGTACAGACAGGGTAAAGGTATGACAGAGTTAGCCAGGGAATAGAAAGAGGAACTAATAAAAAAAGAGAAGGGTTTTTATGTTTTGATTTGTCAAACAAAAGCTTCAACCTTGCGGCGAACCGACCTGTTTTGGCACATCTGTGGCGAGGGAGCGAGCAGACATTCGTATTTTACTGTTCCTCCTGAATGAGAAACAATTCAACAGCAGATTATTATGATCATGAATGAAACGTGGGAACTTTATCTCTGTCGATGCTGATGAATAAGCGAGGCCAACAACTTGTCTTTCTGAAAACAAACAAAAAAAAAAACACACAAACCTCTGGTATGGCGTTCGCTTTGCTCCATTTTCCCTGACGTACTCCACAAGCTGCTTCTGAGTCCTTCCACTGGCAGAGAGAGTTTTGCATTAAAAACGCTGAATAATGAAACCTCAGTGGTCCTATGAACAGTCTTTAAAGATGACAAATGTGTGTGTAATACCTGTATCTAAAGGAGGAGCCTCGAGTGAAGAGGATAGCTTTGGATTTGGGTTGGGGTTGGTCGAACAAACGGAAAAATGAGTGGTATTCGACACAGATCTTCCAAAAGATTTTACACTGGTCTCGACTGGCCATCATGAACTCAAGAGTGTCCTGATGGGGGCCCTAAAAACAAAGAAAAAGACGATGAAACCACACAGTAAACCGATTAAATAAGCACTTTCTGAATAAAAACATTCATCTCTTCATTAATACATACATGAACTTCTGGGTGGAGCTTGATCAGGAACCGTTTCCTCTTGAAGCTCAGTTTGCGAATCTTGGACCAATTGAAGGTATTTATTTTTGTGTTGCCCTAGGAGGAAACAGGAATGTCAAACAGAAAGAAAAAACTTTTAGCCACAACGTTAGAGTCCTGTCAACATGAGACAGCTGGTATGAGAGCAGCAGTCACCTGAAAAACCTGAAGGCCCATGTGAGAAACAGCCAGATTAATTTTGGTGCCTTCCCGGTCAGCTGCTGGGTGGAAGCGGACGCCGTACATCTCAAGCTTACGTGCAATCTCCAGGATTTGGAAATCTGATTCAGCTGGAGTTTGGCCCCTGAAGAGACAATAAAATAAAACACATCAACACATGAAGGAACAAGATGCTTTCTTTGTGCTTTTAGTAAACAACCAGCACTTACAATCTGATTTCAACTTAAGATTTCTTGATTCGTGCTAAATTTGAGTGATAGCCTTATTAGATCTACAGTGCTTTGGTTGACATGGCTGATAATATAAAATGAGAAAACTGTGATGATCTTTCAGACAATCCTACACTGGTTCAAAACATTTTAACATAAATTCAGCTTTCTATCCAAATGGACGAACATGGCGGAGTTCCCCAAGGCTCCATCCTGGAGCTGCTTTTATTTAACATTTACATGGTTTCATCAGAACAAATTATACAAAACAATGAAATTACAGTTGTGAATTTTGCAGACAACAACTGTGTAATTCTTACTGGTAAGTGCACTAAACAAACAGGCCTCAAGTGCTTTAGTTTAAAAAAATCAGATGCAACTGAGAGACAAATAGAGAGACAAAGAGTCTCAACCCTTTGAAAACCAAGTGTGGGAACTCTTTACAATCTGACCTCAATCTGAACTACAGCATCATCTGCAACAAAGGAAACTGAACAGAGAAAGAAAAGAATAGACCACATCAATAGTCAGGTCTCTGCATTTGTTTCCGGCGTGTCAAAGAATATGGTTTGAAGTACTTTTGTATGTCTCTAAAATCTTAAGCTCACCACTGCACACCTTCCACTTACAGTCTAAACTGAACTGAATATATCTATTTATAGACCGTAACATCTACAACACCGACAGATTTAGTTTCACCCCGATTCTCTCATGTACACAAGCCCAGTAGCACGCCTGTTTACCTCATTACCTTAACCAATAAGGTTAATGACCACACTTGATCAGGTTTTTGGAGTTATGTTATCGAGCGATGTACGGGCAAAGATCGTATCATGACTCGAATGCGGAGTGGTGTGTCCTTAAATCCCTCACAACTTCGAGGATTTGAGAGGCCTTATCTAAAACCATGTGATTACAACCAAACAGCATGTTAGGAAGACATATCCATCCAATCATCGCCACATTCTAATTTTGTTCATCCGTTAAGCGGTGAAATCTCCTTAGGGCCCTCCCCTGCCCCACTGGCCTTATGGCTAATAGACCGGCCAGAGCAGGGGATTAGGCCGGGGAACTCGCCGCTTCCACACTGGCAACCAAGGGAAGAGATTAGCAAAGGTCTTTAGAGCCTCCTAATACACTGTGTTGAAAAGAGCCCCTATTGGCCATAGGATAGCACTGTGCTAACAAGGAGGCTGGTGGTGGGAAAAAGTGCAGCGAGCGGCTTTGTGAGGCTCTGAACGCTGAAATGGGGCGAGCCTTCTCATTATAGTTGTTTAGCAGGAAAACACAGTTGTTACCTCACCATGGTTAACACTAAACATTTGTGTTTAAAGCCACATAAAAAGAAGAGCACAGACAACGAGCCTCTGTTTACAAATTGGAAAAAAATTGAGATTCATGTGATACCCATTTGTGGGGTTTGAATTTGACATGGTCGCAGAGGTTGGAAACAGCAGTGTGTAGTTAGGACTCCACAGTTATAGTTAGTTCAAGATTTAGCTGAAACTGTTCAGGAAACATTCAGCTTGTATAAATCCGCAAGTGAAAATAATATATTCACTCATGGCGGCCGTATGTAAACTCAACATTTCAGGGAAGTGAGGTTGTGTGTTATTTTTCATTCCTTACACCGCTGAAAGACAACAGCCTTCCCACAGCGGAACAATATTAAAGGGCCTGTTTGGGAGTCCACATCACAGCGAAGTGGCTTCAAACTGGTTTGACATGTGGTCAAGAGGAGAAAGTAATAAATAACATTCACTCCTTTTCCTCTGAGGCAGCTGCTGTTTATGTACCTGCACTCAGAAATTAGAAAACACGATGCAGAGCTTTTTATTTCCGGTTTGGATTTACATTTTTAGACGCATCTGTTAGAGAGTGCAAGGAAGCTCTGAAAAAATCTGATGAACTGTGCTGAGAGCTGAGCAGAAGTGCCCGGTCAGCAGCTGCGACAGTCTGTTCTGTGGTCAGGATGAGACACTTTGTGCAGCCAAATATCACAAATGACAGTTTCCCCTCAAGGGGCTTAACAATCTGCACTGCATACAACACCCTCAAATCAGATGAGGCAAAACTCAACAAAAAGCTCTTTTATAGAAAAATGGAGAAACCCTTAGGAAGAGCTTTGTTAGTGAATTTAGGACACCTGGTTCAGGTAAAACTGGTTCAGTGACACAGTCTTTAATATTAATCTTGAATTCAGATGTGAAAAGATGAAGCAACAACTGAACTGGAACAACCAGGTGAAAGAGAAACAGGCCGATAAGTCAGCGGCAGAAATACAAACATTACGTCAGAGAGCTTTGGCTCAGCGTGGGACAAGGTGTCGGACAGATCAGAGGGAGCCACTTACAGGTGCCTGCGGTGGAGCTCCATGATCCTTTCTTGCACCTTTTCTTGGTAAGGCAACAGCTTGTTCGTCCTCAGGAAGTCCCGGTCTGCCACATCGTCGTAGTCTCCAATCTCCGCTGTGGTGAAAGGAAGAACAAAACATCAGTTTTCCTTTCTTTATTTTCTTTCTTTGAACAAGTTTTATCTCGTGGACCTTGGAAAGCAGCAGCCTGATAAAACAGTCCTGCATTAAACCCAACCTTCATGAACATTACTTTATCCAGTTTTTGTTGGTGCTGATTCAACTTTAGGCTGTAGTTTGTGCTGATGCTGCATTATACTGAATTATTATGGTTACCCCATTTATATCAATGAGGATAGGCTTAGCTTTTTAATGCAATACAGAGAAAAATGACTATTTTTAGCACGTTAATCCTCATTAGTGTTTGTGTGAGCTCAATAAAGCTGCCTGATGTAAACCACTTCAGTGCTGGAAAAGATGTTGTAGACACTGAAGTATGTTGATATGCAATCATGGAGATAATTGGCTTAATCTGGAACATTATGTGTACTGATTTTTTTTAAACAATTAAATACACAAATCAAATAGTGAAATGAAAACGTACACTGGACGAGATGAGAGGCCAGCAGGGCTCCAGTATTTTCTGTGCAGATCAACCTGCCCTCCATCAGATCTCTCTTCATCTGCAGCGAGAATAAGTACCTATAAAAAAACAAAATGAAAAGCACACAGACTGAGTGTCCATGAGAAGTAAATGTACATAAACAGATCTTAAATGTCATGTAGAACAACCTGAAACACAATAACTCTCCAAATCTCACATGTGATTATCTATAAATGTAAAAGTGCACATCCTTTTTTGTTATTGTCTTTTTAATATTTCATTCCTGGATTTTGTTGCTAAAGCAGAATAAATCCACACAATGACAGCAGCGAAGCATTCAAAACAATTTCATCAGTATTTTTGATATGAAAAATATCATAATGCCCTGAAAACCATAATCATGAGCTCCGGAAAAGAAAAGAAAAAAGCAGTTTGTAAAGCCCCTCTACACAGGCATGAGATAAAAGTAATATCCAGAAGGAAATTACTGTCACTGACCTCGTGTACTCCTCCTGCAGCTGACCGGGGTCCGGAGGAAAGAATTTCACTGACAGCCTAAAAAGAGCGTTTGCTGGTCCTGAAAAACATGAAAACAGATCGTCAACGCACGAACATTTTTCCATCAGGGGTCATTTCAACAAATATCTAAGCTCACGTACGTCTGACTTGTCTCACAACGGGTTTCGTGGGCTCCAGCCAAACCTGAAGAGAGAGAAATACTTTAATCTGTGCATTCATTTGAAGAAGTTTGACAGAGACAGACCTCACAGGTGATGATGGCTCTGACTTACTCCCTCACTACACAGCGACTGTGTGTTGTGTCAACGTCTGGATGACAGTGCAGCGATGTGGTAATGTTGTGGGGGGAAAAAAAAATTGGTTTCACTACCTCGCTGTAGGAGTCTGCTGGCTCTATTACATCTGGGCCTGATTGAGGGAGGAATGTGCAAGATCCAGACAGATATATTGGAATATCAGCCGATCCTTCACTCAGTTTTTAGTTACACAAATACACGCGTATCCAAATAGACTCGGGAAAAGTACAGATACTGGTGCAATAGCTTTTTTTTTCAATATTTTCTTCGATAGAAAATAACTGGCATAAAAAAATCCATCAGTTGTGAAACCATTTGTTATAAAAATACAGTTTCCTCAACAATAATGTATATTCCACACATAGTTTTTCCAAAACATCCCACAGTATGCACATAGTGAGTAAATTCAGCTGCACTTCGGCTGCTTTCACACAGTTAAAACTTTCATTCAGTGTGTTCATGAAAAAAGTGTTGACACCTGGCTCGTGTGTTAAAGGAAGCAGAGGACTCATTAATATTTAAAATGTATGAAAGCAGAGTGACATGTTGTTAAATGTGTTGATGTTCAACAGTTTAGCGTCATGACATCACCAGCTGGCAAACCTGCTGTTTCCAAACACCTCGACCTGCTGCTGCTGAAGATTTTAAAGTCAAAGCAAAAGACTGAACGTTCCCCTTTCCTATTTTTGGAGGCACTTTACTCTTTCATGTTGGCAAAGGGACGAGATTCACTTTTAAATTGT
>JAOXYL010000105.1:23279167-23290346 GCA_028564955.1 Terapon puta
TAAAATGAGCATATGTAAGAAATAGGAATAGAAAATCGCTGAGAAGAACCAGATGTAGCATCTTTTTTCTCCATGAGCTGTATAACACCTGCCGCCTACATTACCCACAATGCACTGCTGATACTCAGGTTCAAGATTTGGGTTTGTTAATAACAACCAATGTAGCGCATGTGTTGCTAACTTTAAACAGAATTAAAGAACAAGCTACAGAAGTGTGGTAAGTTCGCACATTTCTAAATAATTTTATAATTTATTAGCTTCTGTATTTTTACTTAAAGCTGCATCAACTGATGTTTTGGCCTCTTGGGGGCAGCAGACACAATTAGCAAAAACAGCACTGATATATTATTAATGTTTATTATTTAATAAACATGCTTATTTTTCATTTACTTTTACTAAAAAGAAATGATATGACATTGTTTTAAAGTCAGATTTAGATTTTTTCAGGATATTTACTTGTATTTTTACATTTTTACTCAAGTAAAGTATTGGAGCATTTCTTCCAGTGCACCTATAGTATTTCTTATTTCCTTTCATCTTTTGTTTTCAGTTGTTAAATGATCAGTCTTCGTCCAAACACCACTTTGCATCGTTCCTCCTCGTGTCTGATTCATTCCTGCAGTCAGATTCGTTCAAGGATGCTCTGCAGGGTACAGCTAGTGCCTCATTCGTTTTGGAGGAAATAAGCTGCAAAGCACCTGTTCGGATAAAAAACGGCGGGCAGTAATATAAGTTTGTTTGACTGCTTTTGTCATCGCCGCCTTCAGGACACACAAGCACCATAAATACTCCATACATCCTCACATACAATTCTGGCTTTGGGTGTGCGCTGTTTGTCACTCTTTGGAATTGATAAAAAAAGATTGGTCTCCGGAGAATGTGTTGTTACTGTCATAAAGGGAAGGCCATGTCCACATTATTATTTTTCTCATTGCGGGCAGGAGTGTGTGGCTTTTCAGAGCACTTTAATCTGCTCTCCAGCCGGACACGTGGGACTTGGCCTTGCCCCCTCGTCACCCCCGGCAGACTGGCGGTGGTAAATATCAGATGGGGCCTCTGCTGCCGCGCGGGAACGATACAATCAGCATTCAGAACAATGCCCGACATAATGGGAGTTTTTCAACTGGTGGTTACGGCCAGAAAGAGGGTTGAAGGACTGCTCCGACACACAGATGTGACCGATTAAAAAAAGAGAAAAAAAGGAAATTGTCGGAGGGGTGAAGTTATTTTGACCTCTCAGTTAGGGAAATCGAGGGAAAAAAAACCTGACAGATACAATAATGAATACGGTCATCATCACTTCCTGTCTGGTCATATAGCACGTGTATATTATATAACCTGAAAAATATGCAGCAACCTGTGAAAAGTCCCTTTTTTTTCAGGGGAGAAGCAACATCAGAAGTTGAAATTTTTGCTTTTGTGTTGTGAAAATGTGAGAAAAAAAGCTTCATTACAAACACGACAAAAGCGTCCGAATAATTGTTTTCCTTTCACGCTGACTGACACTTATTGTTATTCCTATTTGAGCGCCGTTTTGTTATTAATCAGCCAGGTCATGTGGCGAGGGCTGTCACCGCTCAAATAGCTTTAATATGGACTACCCCTCTGGGACAAACTTGGTCATTAACTGTAATGCCATTTTCTGCTGCAGAAACCTTCCGCCCTCCCTTTCTCGCCCCCTTCATTGATTCCAAAATCAAGAGGCAAACGACTCCCAAGACATTTCAAGCGCACTCAATCCCCCCCCTCCCTCTTCCTCCTCCTCCCCCCTGTTGGAAACTAAACGGCCCGGTTCAAGTCTTTTGTCTGAACTCTGACCTGCTGCTCCTCTGCACATCATCTCATCCAGCCCGAGGACACGGGACTCGCTTCACCTACGCCGACTGTCTTAAACAATTTGCGGGAAGCGGGCGCGGCGTTTTAACGGAGGGGCCGCGGCGGAAAAAAGGCGAGAAAAGGCCCCGCGATGAAGACGAGGGGGAGGACAGGTCAGGTGGCGAGCTACGTCTTTAACATAGCTGATATTGATTTTAGATTCTCCCCGCGGGACGGACAAAACGCCACACGCACAGTGTGAGCAGTGTGTGTGTGTGTGTGTGTGTGTGAGCAACAGACTGGATGCATCAGGCGCACACAATACACGCAACCTGTGATTTTATATGTTATGAAATCTCTCACAGGAAGCTGACAGGGTTCAGAAATGTGCTGCTGGAAAGGGAAGAGGAGCTGCGGTGTGACGTATGACCCGTTAAATCTGTTTCTGCTGCTCCGTGTTTGACCTGCGAGTCAAAAATTTAAATACCATCAAGAGGAAAACAAAACTAGATCTTTTTTTTCTGCAGGGAAAGTGCATATTGTGATTTTATTTAGTTTTTATTTGCACAATATTGTGTATTCTGTAGTGATTTGAACACTTGTGTGACTCCACCTTTAACCCTCTGAAGAAAAAGTGATGCCCACTTAGAGTCACTGGTACAAACAGGAAGCTAAGCTAACGAAACTTATATTTTCAGACTGGAAGCTCCCATCGACATGTCAAAAACCTGTTTAACACTCAAAACATGCTCCTATGGTTTATGTTTCCCCGCAGAAGTGAAGAGAATTTAAACTTCACTTCCTGACAGACTCGCGGACACGTCGCGTCCCACGGCGCCACAGGAAGTGGTTTTAGTGCTCCTCTCCGGTGCGTGTGCGCAGACTGTTCCCGCTTGATTGGATAGCTGTCAAGGCTCGTGCTAATACCAGGTGTAAACACGGTATACATGTGTTGTGCCACGCAGACTTTCCAAAAGCTTAGGAGAGGCCACATCATGCCGGCGTTTTCCCGCAAAGAACGAACGCCCTTGTCAGAAAGATTTGTTTTTCAATGCTGCACTTTTCTGTTCGTGAATGTACGACTTAAATCAGGTTGCCTTTTGGACAAATAAGACCCGACTGAAACAGTATGTGGAGCCAAAGACAAAAAGTTTATTGAAATGCTCACCTTTCATTAACTACCAATTCACTATTGTATGCTGAAGAGAGACGCCAAATGCCAAAGCATGAAAACCCTTTCTGAAAAAAAAAACCCTACTAATGTCTGTTAAAGTAAGCAATAAGGCATTGAAAATGATGCATTTAAGAGAAAAAATATTACCATTTGAAATGGACTCAGCTGTTGTCTGTTAATTAGATGTCCTTGAGAGATATGGGTTGCCTTCAAAAGCAAGAATAGATCTTTTCATCATTTTTCTATGGCTTTGCTATTTAGGCCTTCCCTTCCAGACCGTTCAAGGCAACCACTAGCCCATCTTTAGACAGTGCTTCTTTTTTGTCTTCATCATTTTATATCATTTTGAGTCACCGTTATCCTTATCTAGATATTACAATTGCATGGCTTCTTTGCCACAATGTCATTTATTGAATCGCTGGCTTGCACGGTATTATTGGTCCACTGTGAATAAGTAATGGTTTTGCAGACCACAAAAGCCAAGCACTCATGTGTCTGCACACTCATGTGGTCCACTCATGGGAGGAGATGTAGCCTAATCGTGGAGTTTTTGTGCGGCTATCAATAAGGTCTAACATGAATATTATCCCAGTGCATCTTAAGGATTGCAATTTGATGTACAAAAGTACTATCAGCAAAAAGGACTTATTACTACTTTTATTATATTATTGTTTATTCAATTGTTGAGTTATTATTATTGATGCTGCACCTGCTCAAATACCTCGTTTTAACCTTTATTATATATACTATGTGTGCAGTTTAATCTAGCAATGCGTCACATTTTATGCCCCGATCTTATGTTTTGCCTGAATAAGTAGATTCTGCAAAGTAAGAGAGATAAACGCCGGGAGTTTAAACAGTATTTGAGTACAGTAGCTGACTAATTCTACCTCATTATGCTCCGCCACTGGCGACAGATCCTGTTTGTCAGATTAGACGGTGCCTTATTTTGAAATTCATCTCGTAGCCTTGCATTTTGTCATTTTTATTTAGCTGCTTAAAAAAGAAACGGGAGAAGCGAGGAGGGACATTGATTAGGAGTCAAAATGGCACTTCCTGTGTGACACCCGCAGGGACGTCTCCATTCACGTTTAAACTCATAAACTCTGTTATTCCACAATTGCACTTTTTTTTTTTTTTTAGGGAGGTGTTTGGTTGGGTGCATTAAGAAGAAGAAGAAGAAGAAGAAGAGGAGTGAGAGGGGAGACTTGACGCAGCAGTCTGGTGTGCATAAGAGGTTTCCCTTCCCTGCATCAGTAGTGCACAGAGCAGGTTAACAGTCCTGCGCCCAGGGAGATGAAAAAGCATAAATTAAAGCGCTCCCTCAAGGAGAAGAGGGGGTGCTGGGTTACCAAGGCATTATCAGCGCCGGGTGAGAAGCACACAGAGCTCAGTTTCATCCTCGTGTTCTTTGTTAACACAAAGGGGGTCACCTCCATATGAAAGGAAATATAATAACACAGAGACCCTCGCACAATGGCGGACTGCTGACAAATTCTCACCTAATTCTGCCCTCGTATTCACCAGCCTAAACTTGGGCTCTTTTCAGGGAGAAGCATCAAGGCTGCGGTGATAGTGTGCGACAAAAAAAAAAAAAAAAAAAAAGAAAAAAAAAAAGGGCTGTGTGCAATACAATATGTTTGCTGATGAAAAATATAGCGGGGAAAATAAAACAAGCACGCACATGCTCACTTGAGAAATGTTTTAATTATATACAAAAGAATGTGGCTAATAAAGGAGGGAATTAAGGCAAATGCTCTGAGCGATTGCGGGAATTTGGCCAAAAGGAAATGAGTTGCCTCACAACCTCTCCATCCCTCCCTCTCCGCCTCTCTCTCTCTCTCTCCCTCTCCCTCTCCCTGCCTCCCTCTCTCTCCCCGCCATTAAAAAAGCCTGCAACTTCAAGCAGTTTTTTAATCAGCTAAAAAACATATGTGGCTTTGCAGCTAAGACAGCTTGCCCAGGCGCTGATAAATGCCTATCACTAATTTGCATACGGTAGAAGCTACCCTTTAATCAGAACCTCTAATCCCTGACGGTATTAATGATTTTTTTTTTCTCTCCTCGTATAGTATCATGTTTGCTAATTCCAAAGTGATCAGCTTCTTGTATGCGTCTCTTTTTTTGTGCTGGCATAATGGCCGAGTTGAGAACTTCTGTTATCCTACTTTGGCACATAATTAGGACTACAAAGGGGGACAAATCGCGCTGAATGGGACTCACAAAGAAGAGCTCCTTTTTTCAACCCCGTCTTTTCTGCTGAGCTCTCGTTAACAGTTGTGTCACTTCATATATAGCCGCAGAAATGGGGAGAATTTGATGCCAAATCTTGAGCGCGCGACAGCGCTTAAGAGTTCTGCCCAGGCGCGGAGAAAAATATCAAAATTTACCATGTAATTAAAATGTCTATCACCCCTCGGCTGGTTTAGAGGTTGCATTTTCTCCTTAAAGTGGCACTCTAGGCTATAAAACATTCCTCTTAATTTCCTCGCTAAGCACCTTGCAGAGTGCTTGTGTCTGACCTTATTTTCTGTTCTCATAGAAATGAAATCCGCTGTCATTTTTCCGGATTAAAGGGGAAAGACTAAAGTTTGCGATACCCCAAACAAAAAGTAGCTCGATGGGGGACGATGGCGATGTTAACGGTAGGTAAAATATTCCTTGTGCTTACTGGGGGGGAAAAATAAATCAATCAAAAGCGGTATGGCCTGTAGTTTTGGGTCATAATGCTGTTTGTGTAAGAAGTGGATTAAAAATGAAAGGGGAAAAAGGAGCCGAATGTCAACTAGGTACACACGACAGCTGATTTATACAATTCATTTGGGCCATTACTTTTCATTAAAGATCAAATGAAATGGGTACTTACTTACTAAGAGGCCTTTGGGGAGCTGAATTGCAGAGAAGAAAGAAGATTAAACTTTACATTCAGCCCCAAATTTAATTCAGAAGTAATCAATCGCATAATGGGCCAGCAACTGTAGCCGGGGTGATTGAAATGAAATTACCATATTTTTAATCTTAATTTTCCACACTGTTTATCTGACACTGTCAATATAAAATACAAACAGATAATGAAATAGCATTATATTGACACTACAATCATCTCTCGAGCAGCCCTCTGTGATTAAACCGCTGGAATGTTTGATTACATTTTGTTGGCTGACATTACAAATGACACGGATGCTTCGCCGAGACTTGCTGCCGGCTGGAAAATGAGCCTATCCATCAAGGACTCCTGGCAGCTTCTCCCTTCCAGTCGATGGCTACTGCCAACGGTCTGGGCACCCTTCTGTCAAGCCGTTTAGCACCCTAGAAGAGGGAGGGGATGCGAGGGTGGAGCGGTAGGGGGGGTTTGCTGTGAAGGAGGTTGAAAAAGATGGGGGGGACAAGGGGGTGAGACGAGTGATTCACGGCTCCCTTGCTCTGCTAATGATACAAAAGCAAAGGAGTCACAGAGTGGGAGAGAGAAAAATGTCCCCGGCAACATATCGCCCATGCAGGTGTCTCTTGGCGTACCATAAAGGGACCATAAAGCCCTCACAATGCAAGGCCCACAGTCTGCAAATCAACGGCTCAGCTGCCGCCCCGGATTAGGACGCCGCTGCAGCCATCAAGCCCCCGTCCGCCGCCTCGCCGCGACCAGCCTAATTACTTTTTAAGGGGCTCATCAATTTGCTCCCTGGAAAATTTGGGGGGGAACTTAAATAGAAACAGGAACAATGCGGATGTTTTGTAAAAATTCACACGCGAGCCTTAATAAGTTTATTTAACAACTCTCTCCCGTGCAGATTGAACGTGACCCGGCGCTCCTTTTTTTCGCAAATGTGAATAATTTTATCACCTTATTCACGTTCACATCTGAAGTCTGCCTCACCTGCAAACTGACAATGTCTCTCAGCTGTTTAAGGTTACAGTGCGATGTATTTGAATCACTGAATAGATTTATCGGGTCGTGCGTTGCTCTCTCTGCCAAATTACAAATAGTCACGACGGCTTTAAACACCGAGCTGACCTTGAAAATATTCTCCAATTAATTACAGTCTCTAGCACTGACACAATGGCCCTGTGTGGAAAAAATGAACATTATCGGCGCAACAATTCACCGTGTTGGATTAAAAACCAGCGTATGAGTGCGGTCATGCATGCAACACATGTCTATGTGCTCAATAACATTTAACCCCTGCATGGATACAGAAAAGCTTCAAAAAATGTTTAATTATATAAAGATTAATGGAATTAACTGTTAGCAGAGGGGAGAGATTTACTTCACTTTACCTTACTTTACTTTATTTAGGGACAGCGTGCATAAATTAACAGTAACATGATGTAAAAAATGCTCATTTTCAATCATTCATTCATTCATTCATTCATATTCATTCACAAAGAAACAAACAAGACACCGAAAGAGCAGAAAAACAACCTACTTATGTCAAGATTAAGACATTTTTGCAAGTCGATTACAGACTAAGAAGCAAACCGACAAACATCAGTTCATCGACCACATGAATGAATTAATAAAGTTTGCAGATTCAAAAGATACAACTGGATTAGATCACTTTGGGTTCAGTGATTTATTAAATGATTTAATCCCAATCCCCATTGTTTTATGTTAAAAAATGAACTTTTTCCTCATAAATTCAGCTCATTAACTCACGTCTTTGTTTCTTTTTCCCCTCTGATGCTACGTTTCGCAGAAAAACTCACTGTCCGGCAGATTTTCAACGTTCCCCTGAAGCTAATCTGCTAAATATGCCTGAGGTTGAGCTTCTAAATGAATCCTCTGCGTTGTGCAGCCTTTACGCGTCTGCACGGTCGCCCTGTGGAAACACCACCGATCAGTCCAACCACCTGTGGAGGCGACGCAGCGTTTTCAGCCTCCTGTACTGATCTGAGTTCGTTTGTGAGTTCGTTTGACGCGTCTTTTTCACGATTCACTTGCACCTCTTTCTCTCTCAGCCTCTGCAGTGTGGTCGGAAATGCTGGATTGACACTCAGGAGACAAAGTTGTTATGAGTAGACGGTAAAAAACGAGCCGCTCTGCTGATGGACGGCGGAGCTGCTTGACACGTGTTACCATGGCCGCACTCCTCCGTTCAAAAGACTGGACCTTGAGCATTAAATGAGCCTCGCTAAATATGGGAGTCCGTCCGTCACTGCTACTGCTAATGCCTAAGCTATTACTACTGCTGTTCAAAATATACAGATATAAAAACAATAATAACCACCAGCAATAGAAATAATGTACAAATGTTGCATATTTGTAAGGATTTCATGTGTATATTTAACTTTCTCAGCTCAATTAAATGTTTTTTTTCTCAAATAACATAATGTGTGGGATCGTGAATCAAAACTGTATCAACCGTTTCATCAATCCAAACAGACAAAAATACATCAGATGAAACTAAATCCTGCTGCGAGAGATAAAACTTCAAAGTGGAAGTAAAAAAAAAAAAGGTCTTATTTATTTATTTTTCTACTGGTGGTGACGGTCGCTCTCTTGTTTCACAGAATTCCTGAAGAATGAGCCGCAGCGTCGCCGTTTTGGGAGCAGAGGATTGTAGTATTTGTGGAAATCAGTAGTATCAGCAGTCCTGAAGGTCATGCTGATAAGACCTAGGATTTCCACCTCAGAATTGCATTGTGCTGCGACCTTGAGGCCCCCTGAAGTCGATCAAACCGGCAGAACGGCGGCTCCGCCACAGGACAGCCGAGTTCAGAGAGCCGTGGAATAACTGAGGATCAGTGCTTAGTCCCGGACCTGGTGAGGCTGAGCCCGCCAACACGCTGGAATTATTCAGGTCGGGGGGAGGAAAAAAAAAAAAAGACTTACTTTTCATGTAACTTTGAGCAATATTCCTGTAATTCATTTATTTATTAATTAATACTTTTTGTTCTCTCTTCTAATAAAGTCCTCAAGATGAAGCTCAACATTTCTTTTATGAATTTATTTGCACCAGTTTTTTAATTCATACATCTGTATTGTATAATCACATGTAATTATAGCTATGTTGTACCTTTTTATACAATAATTAAAGCTTAATAGATGTTATAAACACTTAACAGTTCTCATATCATCTTATTGCTACATTACAGAGAGTTATTAACTATTTATTAATGATTATATAGTGTTATAAATGCTAAATAGATACTACTACAACTGATATTCAGTTTACATAGTCACTTATATAACTGATACATGATTTACAATACTTAATATCACAGTTATAGACACTGCAGACTCCTACATGCAATGCACAGTGAAGTTAATAAAAACTAGAACACAAAATAAAGTTAGCAAAACTGTGCACAGTAAATCCTTTCAGTGATGATAAGGTCCAAAAAATACATTTCCTTATACATATATATACATATTAACCTGGTGCATTTAAAATAACTTGAAATAACTTATCTGTTTATTCGTCCCTTTAAATGTGACATCATAAATCAGGGTCTTGTCTCCAGTCACTCCCAATAAACATCCCCGTTGCCCGCTGTGCTCGCTGATTCTTGTCATTTTGCACGGCGATAAGGCGTGATCGAGCCCCTCCACCTCCTACAACATCGCATCTGTTCTCCATTATTAATCATCTTTCCTTCGTTTTCTTTCACGCCTCGCTGAATAAACCGGTGCTCCCTCTTCTGCTGTCGCGCCTTTTTAAGAAAGATGAACACAGCACTTAATACGAGCGGATGACAATTAATCAGGAGTTTGGAGTATATAATGTGAAAAATAAAGGAGTTAATGTACAATGTTGTAATGCTAGTTGAATAAAATGCTAATTTTTTTTGCCGTCGACTGTCGAATATTGGTTGTTGGAGATCCCTCACGTCATCAAGGAAGTCGGATTCACAGTGGACATTTGTGTCAGTCAGTCAAACTAATGAACCTTCTTATAAACACTGTTAACTGTTAGCAGCTAACGCCATGCACGCTACTTTTATTAAACCTTGATATGTACATTTTTTAATAAAACAATGTTAGGATGAAGGCAAACTCTGGATGAATAGGTTGCAAATCATTTGTAATGCATATGTTTTAGATTTGTTGAGGGTAAATAACATAAAAGCATTTAAAAGTCTTTAAAAAAAAAACAAAAAATTGGATCTTTTTCAATTTTCTTCTTCAAAATGTAGCGTGACAAAATGCTGTTTAGTCCGACTTTGTGGAGAAATCCAACCTGGTTTCAGAAATTAAGATAAACTATTTGCATCTGTGAACATTTTTAACGTTTTTATGCACATAAAGGTGAACTAACATTGCAATTAACTGGACTGTCATGACTCCGCACAGCCTCCATTGTCTCTGTTACTTTTCGACTGAGATGAAACTTCCTGAAAAATGATGTGCACATTGTTCAGGACGAGCTTCTGGATCACTTATCACACCCTGATGCACTATAAAGTGAAAGATACGGAGAATCACAGAGCGGAGGGGAGGCAGTATTGACCTGGAGGAATCAAAGCGTGACGCTTTGACTATACCAGGAGGGAAAAGGACATTTAGATGGTGGGACAGATTATGGGCACAAAGACCACTTCATATACGGTGCAATATAAAGATGGCATCTGTAGTGTCGGAAAACAACAGAAAGAAACACAAAGAAAATCAAAGTGCTGTTTTATTGTGTTTGCACGTTTAAGAATAAAGGCTTAAAAACAAACACCGGTGCATAAAAGTATTATAGTACAAGATTTTTTATTAAAAAAAGGATAATACAGAGGAAATCCAGCTTATGTGAGGCATGAAAAACTTTCACACACGTCTGATATTCAAACACCGTGAAATCGTGTGTTTTCAAGTCAACCTTTGTCGGACGCGTCTCTCCTCAAAGCGTCGAGCGTAAAAGTATCAGCCCTCTGCTCAGACGTGAAAATGACCATTTTAAAGGATTCAGCACCTCGTGATTTATATCCAGCTCTGTGCCAATACAGAGACTTTTAGGAATTCGCACAATCAGACATTCACACACACGTTTCGGCTAAAAAAACAGCCCTTCTGTTCAGGGGTGAAGTGAGGCAGGGATTGAACTTCTCTCTCTCTCTCTCTCAAGCCCCTCTTTTTTTTTTTTTTTTTTTTAATATTTGTTACACAAATATTTCTGGCACTTTTCGTGTTTACAACCGAGCGCGACGCTGTGAATGCTTTCCCCGAGAGAGAGACTGTTTGGGAAATGGGCGAGCTTTTCACTT
>JAOXYL010000105.1:23298392-23308826 GCA_028564955.1 Terapon puta
ATGATTAGCCAATCGATCAATTAGTCAATCGTCAGAAAACAAATCTGCATAATTGATTGAACTTTTGCTGCTTTTAGTTTTTAAAATATGAATATTTTCCACTTTTTGGACTGTTGACTGGACAAAAAAGTAAAAAAGCCAAACCTTTGCTGGCTGCAGAGCTTCACACGTGTAGCTCGTCTTTGTCGTGAGGTTGTAAAATTTTGGGTTTTGCACTGAAACAAGACATTTTAAACCTTATAATCAGCATTTTTCCCCTTTTATACAATAAAACCGAGAAAATAATCAGCAGATTCATTGATAATGGATGTAATAATCTTCAGATGAAGCCTTACTCTCCTGGTAAATATCAAAAGCAGCATGACAGAAGTGGATTCACAGTGTCCTATAAATGTGTATATTTAGTGCAAAAATAAAACTCAGGAAACAAAACACAGCGCCATTAAAAATTGCATTTCTCCAATGAACACACCAAAACCCTAGATTAGGCCTAATCACTGTCACCAGGAAGCAGAATCAGGCCCTCTCACTGGCGGATTAAGTCTTCTGTTGTTGTTGTCCTTATTGTTATTGCTGAGAAATAATTACAGCTGAATCTCATCAAAGCCAATTCAACTCTTGGCAGGACTGTGCTCTGTTTTTTTTTTTTTCTCTCTTTTCTTTTTCCTTTTCTTTCAACAAGGAACCTGAGTTTCTCCTGCATGAAAGTAAAGATTAAAGTAGTTAAATACTCACGGTGAACTGAGAGGAGGAGGAGAGGAGGGGGGGGGGGGGGAAACTGAGGCGGCGTCGGAAGTCTCGCCGCTTTCAAGCGCTCTTGTTCCAAAAAGAATGACAAAATGCATCTTGCTGACACGGGCTTTCACCTTGACTTGACTGACTTTGTATGAATTTATTTCCTGCGCCGCGTGAAAGCAAGTGACCCCATTCCTGCCCGGCCCATTCTATATTCTTATAATAAATTAGATGGCGATGCAGGGGCTTTAACATGTAAAATAGTGGTGACATGCTAAATAATGAGGCGGGCCAGAATTATGTAGTGCTGGCGTGCAGGCTCTGGGGTATTCCCAGGCCTCGGAGTAGCCCGGGCCTCCTCCTCGGTGCCTGCTGCTCTGAGGGAGCAGAGGGCTGAGCGTGAGGGAGGGAGCAGAGGGTGTTTTTGTGAAGGGAAGGTGGAGGGGTGGGGGGGGTTGCATATGAAAATGGAATTAATGTACCAACGCCCCAAAGGTAGATTACACCGAGGCAACCCTTTTGGCCATGCTTCCCTCTGTTTGGGGCGAACAACAAAAAGAGAAACGTTTTATTCATCATGGAAATTGGTGTTTTTATTACTCCCCTGGTGGAATTTGAGATGTATTATGCTTTTCTTTTTTTTTTTTTTTTTGTGAAGCAGTAGGTCATTTCGATACAGCGCTGAGGTATAATGTCTCGATCATCTCGCTCGCGTTTGGGCAGTTCATAGCGTGTTTTTTTTTTTTTTTTGGGGGGGGGGGGGAGGGATGCACGTCCAGGAGTGAGTGATGATTGCGATAAAGGTGCAGAGCGGTGTGAATTCAGGGCAGGATGTAATCATCCCACAATGACTTTGTCACTTTGGAAACAGCAGCTGCTGGACTATTTCCATTGTTGCGTCTGAATATCGGGTATATTCGCCGTTAGAGTGGCATGCAACCTTGAAACTCCACGGTAAACTCCACTGTTTTATTGCTATTGTCACAGCCGGAGACAGATTTACCAGGTTTAATACAGCCGATTTTAGTTTGCAACAAACATGCTTGTAAACCTGCTTTACAACCCCCCTGGCTTTTTGTCCGGAGGGGGATTAACTGATGAGCGTTGCCTGTCCTTCAGGTGACACGCACGGTGCAATCCAAACTCGTATCACACTTTATTGCCGTCTCTCAGTAAATACAAGGGTGACTGATGATCTGTTAGCTCATTAGGACATTTAGCAAAGTCATTTCTGTTGGTATCTAAAACACAAAACGCCGGCGTCCTCCCTGAAAGTATCCGGGTGATAAAGCCAGGAGATGCTTTGGGATTTGTTACCGGGTGAAAAACGACCTCATCCTCTCTGTTTTCTTTTCACTTTTCGCCAGCTTTCCTGTCTGGTGCAGACAGCTGCTGTTATAATGGGTGATATGTTATATGTGTGCGCGCTGGCTGGATTAAATTTTTAATGGCTCCAAGGGCAGTTGTCCTGGCCGTAAAAAACTGCTGCAACAGTGGGAAAAGGGGGTTATTGCAAATACATTTCTGTTCTTCTCTCAAAGGATTGTTAAAGCACCTTTTCCGCAACAGTTTTTTTTTTTTTTTTTTCCCTTCGCAACTTTCTGATACGGATGCTGCAAATTGGAAAACCGTCTTCTTTGAGCTCGGGATCAGCAAAAAAAAAAAGAAAAAACAGAGGTTGCATCAGATGAACGGAGCGATAAGAAGGCGATCAGTATTCAAGGGTTGGTGTCGTGAAGTGGGAGATCACTTAAAACCTGATGTGAGTTATGTGCGCTGATTGTCACCCGACATTATGCACACTGTTTGAGGCTAAATAACCCAGTGTGTGCATCATAAACTGTTCCTCTTGCATGCCACCTTGAAGCGAGGGAGGCTTCCCCCCCCCCCATAAACAACTCTGTCATTTTAAGTAAGTATCGCCCTGCTTACCAGGCACCTTTCGTGCGTGAGCTGCACCTAATTTAGAAGCTTTTAAATCTTTCGCAAGTGTTGTTGTGAGAAATGCCTGGTTGCAAATGTCTTTTATTGAATGCTGACTCTGTAGTATTACAGGCTTGCAGATATGCCTGGTGTAATATGTCCCTATAGCTTTATCTTGTAATAGTAAAGTGTATTAATTTTCTAGGACTGGAAGAGTGTGTGAAGGGTTAGAATTGACTCTATTTGGGATTGGAGCGACTTGCCACTGACTCCAAACACGTTTTTTCACGCAAGGACTGCAAAGGATGAAGCCGGGAGAGAAAAAAAAAAAAAAAAACATGCTTTCAATTGGTAGATTTCTTAAGTAAGCCCACCGGTTTATCACAATCCATCATGAGGCGCGGGATCTGAGTAATTAAAGACTTTTCCAGGAGTGGCATTCTTGAAATTGGAATTGAAAGTCCACTTAGCATGGTCACCGACAGGGATTCACCTATGAAGCTGTGCTTCATGCTAATTTTTCTCTATAATACAAGTAACATTTGATAGAGAGCTATTCTCAGTCGCAGCATTGGGCCAGTGTGCTCGTTACACACAGAGCAGACTATTACTGTGCCGGTTAAATAGAGGTGGTGCCACAAAAAAGTCTCTCATTGCTGCGTACTTTACACCGCTGTATGTAATTTGATTTGCACACAAAGAATTCGCATCTCACACCTTTTTCTGCGATTGGCTCCCATAATAAGCCAACAGAAGTGCAGAAACGCCCGTCAGCTGCAGCAACTTTAAGCAAAGTTTCTCTCGCAGCAGCCTTTAAAGACAAATCCACTCGTGCAAAGACGTAGAAACAAATAAAATTTCAGCTTTTTCTTCCGTTTTCTGCAGTTCAGAACAATTATTCTGTCATCCGTACGCTGGGATAAATAAGCTCACTCCATTTACAAACTGCCGTTTAAAGCCAATCCTAAAATCAAGCCGAGTAAAGAGTCTTCTATTTGTGCAGATAAAAAAGACACTATACACTCCTCTCTAAGCTGTGAGGAAATGGCAAAATGGAGGAGACGACCGGTGGTCTCCCAAGTTTGTACAGCAGTGCTTTTCCTGATAATGCCACACATTCGGGTTTCTGCTTTCAGTAGCTTTCGCACGAGTGCTCCAGTCTCACACGGCACTTAAGTGTGATTAATAAGGTGCAGTGTTGTATGTGTGTGTGTGTGTGTGTGAGTGCAGGGAGGGGGGTTGAGGTGGAGGTGGTAGTGGTGGTGGAGGTGGTGGTGGTGGGGGAGTTTATGTCAAGATAAACGTGGAAATGACCTAGCAGTCACCGGCTTTTTCCTTTCGGCAACCAGCACAGTGCCTAGCTCGAGAGCAGGAGAGGCTGGGGTTTTTATCAAGCCGAGGGCTCAGACCACCAGAGGCTCTTGTGAAGGAAGGAAATTACCGGGTGCAAACATTCACAATACCCCAACTCAATTCCCCCTCCCTCATCTCTCTCTTTTCCTTCTCTCTCTGACTTCCACTCTCCTGTCCCTATGTTTATCAGGTTTTGGGGCACTGTATTTTGATGTCAATAAGCAATTTTTCTTGCCTGGTCTCCTGCCTGACCCCTTTAATCCATCAATATATTATTAGAGATAAAGTTTTGTGGACGCCTGCTGCAGTCACAAGATAAATGACATCTCTGAAGTCACGCATTAAAGACTAGATTAAGGCCTTGTGACTGTGTCTTCAGTGCTCATCTGTGCGCCTCTGTCCAACCTATCACACTAAGTGACAAGAAAGAAAAATAATGAACTGAGGCAGAAAAAGCAAAGAGATATTTCTTACACACACAACCCGCGTCTGTCTTCAGCCAGGATTAGGACGCATTAGAGGCGTGCTGGAGAAGGGGAGAGAGGCAGCAAGGGAGCGTCACTGTTTGTGTACGTCTGAGCTGAAAGAAAGGGAATTTCTATCCCTTTTAAACTGAGAGCAAACAGGCTTTTGTTTGAAACAATATAAGCTTATTTATTTATTTTTTTTAGCTGGCAGATGGACAGATTTAAACATTTAAATCGGACATTTGAACGTCACACATGAAAGCTTCGGATTAGATTAATAGTTTAGTAAACTAAGGGACTGTGTAAAAATTATTTGGGTGGGTTGAGCTTTATGTTTGGATCCTATCACTGTTAATGTTTATTTGCAAACCCTCTTTAAGTAAGAAAAATACAGCATAATCCTAAAATAATATCTCACAATAATAATAATTATCCAGCATTAGAATAATATAGTTAGTTGGACCAATAATAACTAAAAGTTAACAAAGAGTTTGAGATTATATTTTCAAGCTTGATATGTTTATGGAGGAGTAAAAACGAAGATACCAAGATACAAAGAGGAATAAACAAGTGGAATAAAAGTTATTCTAGCTACCTAAAACATTTACTGCTATTGTTAGTGGAAAAATTTAAATATGCACAGGTGTTGTCTCGGAAGCTGAGAAGTAGTTTAAACTCAGTTTGATGCCCCAAAAAATCACAAACTGTGAAAAAAGATTTTTGTGATGTGTTTGTTTGTCATAACTAAACCAATCGTATTATACATTTGCTGGATAGCTTGGTGTGTTGAGATGCAGGAGGAAGCATTTCATGGGTTTGAATGACAAACAGAGCCCCATTAAATACTGATATCTACTTTTCAATGAGGAAAACAAACTGTGAGACGGAGGCAGAACCAAGACACCATTTTTAAACGGCACTCTTTCTCTATTTAACTCATTTCTTTTAAATTGAACTAGAAAAAAAACACTCTTATGCTTGAACCCCAAAGAATTCAGACCACCCTGATTTTCTTAAACAGAAAATATACAACCTTCACCTTCCCTAACTCTTCCTCCCCTCCTAATAATTTTCATACAGTCCCTAAATCACATATGTAAGTGCTAGCCATTCACATTCATCATCAAAAATACATCATTCAAATTATGATACAATACAAACAACATAATATAATTCACTATGATGATTATAGTTTCATCTTCAAGGGTCAAGTATGTCTGTAATCAAATGGTTTTTCTGAGCTGAAGGCTAACTAACCTAAGAATATTTTTACGTGCAAAAAATGATAATTATTGCGTCTTCTTTCATGCTGAACGTCCTCCACCGCTCGCTTTATGCGCTCCTAACATTCAGACCCCTAAAACCGCAGACTAATAGACGGGATTACCGACGTAAAATGACATTTTTATAGCTTAGACTCCCGACTACCTGGCCTAGCAGATATTAAACGCATATCTGGTAGCACTTAGTGTTAAGTGGGACCAAGTGCTTATTAAGTTTCTGATGCTCTAAGTCCGTGTCTGCTCCGGCCTGTGCTGATACGAGCTGCTAGGCCACGGTAAATGAACGCGGGATGGATTTGTGCTGGACTTACACCCGGTTATCAGCGCTTCTCAGTTAATGCTGCGCCGCGCTGACATTGTCACGACTCTGCAAACGATTGGCAATATTTGAATTTTCCCATTAAGCTCTTCTTTTCTTTTTTTTTTCCTGTGTTTTCATGTGGAACGCTCTCACCTGACGAGCCACTTCCCCTCGGCGGAGACACGGCCGTATCCTCCCTCCAACATTTCATTAGAGGAAGAGAAGGCCATTGTAGGGGGCATTAAATATCGCCTTTTGTTCACCTCCACGTCCATACGTATCCCCTCCAATGTTTACCCCGCGAACTTGTCAACACGCTCCCCCCTCGGAGGCCGCATCCTTTCAAAGGGCAACCATAAATAAGGCGAGGGCACGGCAGCCTGTGCTTATTCTGTGCAGACATTCATCGCAAAATTTGGCTTCTAAAATCAATTAAATCCTTTTTCACGCGAGGTTGAGATAAAATAAAGCAGATATGAAGCAGATGAACCTCTCTAATTCAAAGCTGCGCATTCATTTGCCTGGCTTTTAGAGACAAAATACCCAAGGTCTCTCTGTTATGGACAATTATATTAGATCTACCTCATTCGCCACATTTATCTTGACTTTAGAGGTGAGGTTTGAGGTAACTGAAGCCCCTCTGCTCTCTCATATTGGCCCTTAGATTCTTCCTCAAGCAGGCAATATCTATGGACAATTATTTAATTTCATACAGTTTTTCTACAAATTAATGTCCTTTTTAAGCACAAACGCTGAAAAGTTCAAGTCCAATGTTTAGTGCAGCCACTGAAATAATAGTAACTCTGCACTTTATATCAAATATAATCATTATTACGATGAAGTCCTCCTGCTTTCTTTATTTTTATCTGAAGTTCACATCACCACTCACTATAGAGACTTGATGGACTGTCACCTGGAGCTTTAAACAGATTTGTTCTGACTTTGTGTGTAATTTGGACTTTACAATGAAAAAGACACTTCTCTTTGGTTTAATGTGTTCATCTAAGCTGTGCTGAAATCTTTTTCTCTGTATTTTGATGTTTTATTAGAGTTTATGTAAGTGTACATGATTTTGTTTTTTGGCTCTGGGCAGCGTAAAATGTTGTCTTTTCACATTTTGTGTGAACCAGATTCATCATTTCTTGCAATAAGCGGCCACATTTTGTTTTTGCAAATTGGATGAATGTTTCATGCAAACTTTTAGTAGCGTGAAGGTCAAAAACACAGTGATTAGACACAGAGGGAGAGGAAGTCTGATGCATGTTTTTGCAGACAGTTTGAGTTTTATATTATTCTGTTAGCACAGTAAATGAAGCATTAAAGATAAATATGTTGTGTTTCTTTAAGTTTCAGTCTCTCAGGTGAGGCTCGCTCAGGTGATCCAAAGTAATTCAGGTTTATGTTTGTTTCTACTGAAATTTTCCTTTGAAACTCACAGAAATCTACCAAGAGGTCTCTATCTGATAACAAACAAAGAGCAGGAAGCTAAACTGATTATTTGTTATTGATTATATCAGCAAAACTATGCCTATTTTAAGAGAATAAGTATACAGCTATTGTTATGCATACAAGTGCAACTTAAACTCACATTAAAATACTGACTATATATAAAAGTTTAAGTAAATATAATCGAGTATCTCATTTTGTAAACATCTGTTTATCCACATTATTATTTTATGTGGCTTTTTAACTTGTTTAGCTGTTTTATCATTTTGTATGGTTAATTTTGTAGTTTTGTGCAGAGTAAGAATTAGAATTGAATGAGGTTAAAGTTGCACAAATTAATTATATTACATATTTTATTCACATATATTATAACATGAACAAGTCATTAAACACACTCACTTCAGTTGTTTGTTTTAGTGTCTTTCAGCTTATTTCTTTGGTTTTATGGTCGTCTGTTTTGCTGGTTTATCTGCTAAAGAGCAAATGTTTTTCTCAACACTTGGAGGAGACCAAAAAACTTTAAAAGGAAATAAATCGCCAATGTTGTATTCATAAAAGTATTATTAGTGTCAGTTTAAGTACAGTGACTAAGTATTTCTCTTTACAGCCATGTCAGACTTGGATATCTTGGACATTTTGCCAATTTTTTAAAGATAAGAAATCAACAACATGGCCATTTTAGCTAAAGCTCGAACTCCCATTGTGAGTTAAAGTTGAGGTAGCACTCGGCTGTTTGGACGTTTGAAACGCGTGAAGACTTTTTGAGCAAAGTTTCTTTTGCTTCAGTTTTTTCGGGCCTGTAGTTCTTCATTAGTCAGCAGAAGTCCTGGCGAACAGTCCTGGACTTCCTAAGCTGATGTTTCCTTTTCTCTCGGTGACGATTATCACCACGAAGCCCTGTGGAGGAACTTTCCTTCACCTGCTGATGAGTATTTAATTATGTCGCCTCTTCTTCTATCAAAGCATTTATTTATTTATTTTTATTTTTTCGGGTGGATGGGCGGTGCCGGGGAGTTTCTCCTTTTTTACAAATGAACGTGATGACACTTTAATAGCAGGGTGTTCTCAGGCGCAGACGTACAATGGCGGCTCATTGAGCGCGGTGGGCCGGGGGGGGGGGGCGGGGGCGGTGGCATTGTGAGTTATGCGGCCCCGCCCCCCCATAAGAGCCGACCAAAATAGATCTGTAGATAGCCTTTCTGAGGCGCCGAGTGTTTATCTACACTGCAGGGCCCTGTGGAGTGCATGATGGATCTGCAGTGATCAGTTAAAGCCACATTGATGATAAACTAATGAATCAAGGCCCACATTAATCACGCCGCCGCCCGCACAGAAAGACGAATGGAAATGCAAAAGTTCCCTGCTAATGATGAACTACTAACAATTTGGTGGTGGACAAGGAGAGAGGGAAAATTACACACCGGGGTTTCATGCATAATCTCAGAAGATATTAATATTTCACCCCCCCCACCCTCTTCCCCTGCCTGACGTTTGCTGCCTTTAGAGGCATAATCAAATTTCATTACCAGCCAAACCGACATGATTAAACAGAACAGAGTCTGAGTTCAGAGCCTCACACTGCGGCACACGTTGGCTGCCACTCAGCGCCGTCTCCACCCCCTTCATCATTCACAAACTCCCCCCCCCCCTCCTCCGCCTCCGACCAACCAACAAACCCACCCGCCTCTTCGTGGCCCCCCCGGCGGCTCGCACAGATCCAAATCAGCATTTCATGACCGGCCTCACATCTTTGACCACACGTTTACTCCGCTTGCGCCTTTATCTGTCAGTCATGTGACCCCCCCCTCTCCCGCCCCCCCCCCCACCACGAGGAGGGAGCTCCTGCCCGTCGACAGGCCTCTAACCTGCCTGTTTAAAGACGATGGCAAACACAAAGGTAAAATTAAATATTAAAAAAAAAGAAAACAGTCTCGTGTAAGAGCGTGATTCATGCCGTGTAGCTTGAGGTGAGATAAGCCTTTACAGGAAATTCAGAGCTTCCTTCCTTCCTTCCTTCCTTTCCTCCTCTCCTCTCCTCCTCTCCTGCCTTCTTCAGTCCACTTCAGTTTAATTTCTCTCTTCGACCTGATCTCCACGCCGGCCCGGTCGAGTGGGCCGAGGTTGATTCCTCCCTGCTCTCTTTTGCTCCGCTGACCCCTCTCGTCGCTCCTAATCCACCCCCCCCACCTCCTCCTCCTCCTCCTCCTCCACCATCACACTTCAGGATGGCCGCTCCTGACCTGCTTCCTCTCCCTCCTCTCCTCTGTTTTTCTTTTTTTTTCTTATTTATTCATTAACTTAACGCGGGATCACACGTGTTCCCTCCTGTGAACGTGTGTGATGTGGAATGAAAGGGATATTATTATTTTATTTTTTTATTTTTTTTTTGTATCTGTCATTTTCTTTCTATCTCCCATATGACTTCTTAATCCATCTGAATGCATAGAAGATAATGTTTTGGGCGAAATAACATAAGAGGAAAGATAGACTCCCAAGGACCAATATCTTTATTGCTTGGAGGATAAACGGATTATGTCAGCCATTTTCTGCTGCTGACAGCTTTTCTTATTAACCGATTTTATTTTTAATCTGCCAAGGAAGAAATGCGGTTTTATGTCACAATAAAACGCTGGTCACATCTAATGCTGCCCTCAAACAAACAGATTTCTTAAAGCCTTGCTGGGAAATTTGAAATAACTTTAAAGAGGGGTTTTGGGGAAAAGGGTGGTGGCGGTGGAAAGGGAGTAGGGGGGTGTGAAAGGGGGGAGGGGGGTGGGGGGGGTCTTCATCCACAAGCTTGTTCGACTGAGGAGTAAAAGATTTTTAAAGTCCTTCACAGTTGTATTCTTCTTTTTAAATATTTATTTCTTTATTTTGCTGATCTCCGTAGCAAAAAAAAAAAAAAAAAAAAAAAAAAAAAAAAAAA
>JAOXYL010000105.1:23357936-23362936 GCA_028564955.1 Terapon puta
GATCTCTCCATACGTTTAGTTCAATGAGGACGAAGCCAAGTGTGTCTTTTTATTATTATTATTATTATTATTATTATTATTATTATTATTATTATTATGAGGGAGGAAATTGAGGGTTTAAAAAATGTTGGGAAACTGAGCCAGATGAGCTGAAATCTGCAGGTCATCCTAAATAAAAATAAAAAAGAAGAGAAAAAATATTTGAATAAAGAATCTCTGCTGAAGTGTCGTTGAGCAAAAACACGAAATAGATTCAAATTGTGAAGGAAAGTGTAAGGTTTGGCTTTAAAATCAGCCTCTCTTATTATTATTATTATTATTATTATTATTATTATTATTATTGTTGTTGTTGTTGTTGTTGCACATTTCCTCACTTCCTCATGCAGAACATCTCACATGTTCACATGTATATACATCTATACTCACTCACTTCCTGACCCCTTTAACCCCCCCCCCCTCCCCTCCACTCTCACTATAAGTTGTAAAATAGGCTGCACCTGTCTGAAGAAAAAAGAAGAAGAAGAAGAAGAAGAAGAAGAAGAAGAAGAAGAAGAAGGGAGGTTGAAGGTGCGTGTTTGTTGGGTTTCATTACATTAAATGGAATCAGGGAGGGACCCTGAGCGTTACATTACACCCCCCCTTTACCCCCCCACCCCACCACCACCTCCCCAATATCTCCACACACACACACACGCGCGCGCGCGAGTCCTCCCTCCCTTTGTTTATGTTGTAACGTCCGCAGATTTGGGTGAAGGTGTCCCGGCGCGCGCGCTGGGTGCTGATTGGGCGCTCAGGTTGGAGGAGTGAACGCCCTGCAGATTATGTCAGATTGCGTGCGGGAAACCAAAACCAGCCCAGCCTTTGAACTTCGCCGCTTTTGGCTCGCATTCACGCTCTTCCGCTCATTTCCTGCGCCAGCCAGGTGCTCCGACGAACAAACCTCCGAGAGAGAGAGAGAGAGAGAGTGAGAGAGAGAGAGAGAGAGAGGTGGAGAGGAGGAGAAGAAGAAGAGGAAGAAAAAATATATAACACTTTTTTAACGACTCCTGCAAACCGACTGCGGAACATTGCTTTCACCTTTGAGGATTTTTAAAAAAAAAAAAAAAACGTGTGTGAGCATCTTGCATGTTTTTTTTTTCTCTCTTCTCTCTTCTCTCTCTCTCGCCCGCCGCAGGTCTCAAACTGAGTTGTTGTCACTGGACTTGAACGAGCGCGCATCTCTGTTTCAACTCGGCGGAGAAAAAGAAGAAGAAGGAGAAGGAAGAAGGAGGAAGGAAGGAAAAACTGAGCTCTGGATTTTTTTTTTAATCTTATTCTCATTTTCTTCCCCGTTTCCCGCCGGTTCTCCTTCGTCAGACCCCGCTCGCGCTCGGACTGTGGCATGACTGCTCCCGAGCATCTGGACAGGTGAACACCCCCCTCCCCTCCTCCTCCTTCTTTCTTTTTAACAACTTTTTTTCCCTCTTCGTTAACATTTCGGGGATAATTATCATAATTTAAATTACACCTGTTTAAAAAAAAGGAGGGAGACGCGGGTGTTTGTGTGGGTTTTCTTTTTTTTTTTTTTTTTTTGTTGTTATTATTATTCCTTTCGCGAAGATGTCAAAGCCCGCAGACCACATCAAGAGACCCATGAACGCCTTCATGGTCTGGTCCCGGGGCCAGCGGAGGAAAATGGCCCAGGAGAACCCCAAGATGCACAACTCGGAGATCAGCAAGCGTCTGGGCGCCGAGTGGAAGCTGCTGTCCGAGTCCGAGAAGAGGCCGTACATCGACGAGGCCAAGCGGCTGCGCGCCCAGCACATGAAGGAGCACCCCGACTACAAGTACCGGCCCCGGCGCAAGCCCAAGAACCTGCTCAAGAAGGACCGCTACGTCTTCCCGCTGCCTTACCTCGGGGACGGGGACCACCTGAAGGGGCTGCCGGTCTCGGCCGCGGACTCCCTGCTGGGCCACCCGGAGAAAGCCCGGGCCTTCCTGCCGCCCACCTCCGCCCCCTACTCCTTCCTCGACCCGAGCCAGTTCAGCTCCAGCGCCATCCAGAAGATGACGGAGATGCCGCACACGTTGAGCACCAGCACTTTGCCGTACGCGTCCTCGTTGGGATACCAGAACGGCGCGTTCGGCACCCTCGGGTGCCCCAGCCAGCACACCCACACCCACCCGTCGCCCACGAACCCGGGCTACGTCGTCCCGTGCAACTGCACGGCCTGGTCGGCGTCCAGTTTACAGCCCCCGGTGGCCTACATACTTTTTCCAGGTATGACCAAGACTGGGATTGACCCATATTCATCCGCACACGCCACTGCCATGTAACCCTCAAGACTCTCTCCTGTTTTTTTTTTTTTTTTAGAAAATTCACTTGAATACTGAAATGCATGTAAATATATTAAGGACAGCGCCCCTGGTTAAAACACACACACGCACACACACGCACACACACACAAAGGCATGAACAGTATTACCTGCCTTGGACTTGTTATGGCAAAAAAAAAAAAAAAATTAAGAGAGAAACTTTTTGCAGAAATCCAACAAGTTTCTGAGCGAGAGGAAGCTGGAGTTTTTCATTTTTACTTTTTTCTTTCTTTTTTTTTTTTTTTGCTGTAAAAGGACGGTGCCCCTGTGAACTGTAAGAAATGTAAATGTTATAACGTTTATGGCAAACCAGTAAAAAAAATAAGGGAGGCCTTTAACTTTATTTATTGTGTACATTTCAATGCTGATATGCTGATTTTTGTGTTGATTACTATCGATAGGGTACTCTTTTATTTTGAAAGGAAAAAAATTGGCTTGCACAATTAGCAGTTCTGATTTCCTGTATAGGCCTAAATAGTCCACATTTCTTTTTTTTTCTTTCTTTTTTTTGGTAATTTTATGATGTTCTGGATATAGGGTCACAATCAGGACCTATATAGGCTGGATTATATACGGGTCATATTGTTTATATTTATCAAAACAACACTGGCACATTAAAAGTAGACGGTCTATTTAAGTAAAGTAAAAAGTAAAAAAAAATCATTTCCATCCAAATGTTTTATTTTGTTTTTTTTCCCTGTGGTTCAGTGCTAATATAGTCACACGCGTCATTTGAGTTAATCAGTTTTTTTTTCTTTCGGTTTTAACTTCTATTTGAATCCAAGGAGTTAAATGTGTATTATCATCTAAGATGGTGATTTTAAAAAAAAGAAAGAAAAAAACCAAGCTGTCATGTTATGGAAAGGATCATGTATTTAGAAGGTGGATACCTCCTGCTCTTTGTTCACCTGCTGAGCAAAGACGTTTGAATAAAGACAATCTGTCTTCAACTCTCAACTTTCTGTACGTTTGTAGGATTATTGGGTAAAAAAAAGTTTAAATTAAATAGATTTTAAAAGAGACAATTAGAAAAAAAAACCTCCTCCAACAAAAAAAAATCAGATGCTACTTTGCAAGAGTTTCAAAAAAAGAGATTTTTAAGAAAAGTGTTGATCAATACAGCTCTCCTCACAGCGGCCTCTTTATCAATCACTCCTTTATTTTTACAAATCGATCCCTTTTTCTTTTCCTTCTTCTTCCCTCGTGTCTTTTTTCTTCAGCCTCTCTGATCACAAACAGGTTTCAGCTCGGTGAAGGAGGTGTTTTCTTTCTTTCTTTTCTTTCTTTTATTTGTGTGTGTGTGTGTGTGTGTGTGTGTGTGTGTGACAGAGGGATGAACCGGTTGTGATCTTTTGATGTTTGACAGTTCAGGAGAGGCCTCCCTGGAGGGATTCCGCCCGTCCGACTTGTCTGACTGCTTAATCACTGAAGGAGGAGGCTTCCTCTTAATTATAGGTTTAACTAATGGAGCAAAGTCAGTGAGAGCTGCTGGGCTCTTTCTTTCTTTCATTTTCTTTATTTAGTCCTCTCTATCTCTCTCTCCGTGTGTGTGCAGTGCGGTTTAAAAAAAAAAAAAAACAGCGTGTTTTTGCTTTTTTCCCAAAAAGAAAAGAAAAACCTGCACAGACTCGCTGCCTCTCATTAAGATAACAGAGAATAATAATAACGATAATAATAATAATATTAAAAAAAGCAGCAGAGAGATTTGGATGTGAATTTTCTGTCTCTGCAGCGTGTTAATGGAGAGCGCTGCCTCCATATATTATTATTATAATAAAAAAACTGTAGTATTAATTAAAAAAAAAATCATCATCCCACATCCAAATTGTTTACTTATCTGGCAGGAACATATGCTGGAGAAGTTGAAGATTCGCGATTCTGCTCTGTTGCCCAAGGTGCAATTCAATCCTGGAGGAGGCAAAAAAAAAGGAGGATGGAGGATGGGAGGAAGATTTTTATGACAGACTCGCTCCTTATCTGCAGCTGTAAATTAGGGTGATACTTCATTGAACCGAATGTGAAGTTTTACATCAAAACCCCCCCTAAAGCAACTTAATTCAACTTTGAAACGAGACAATTATAATTACTTTTAAGGAGTAAAAGCTGATTTTTTAAAATATATTTTTTCCTCTTCGGGATGAAAATGAAGCGAACTCTCTCTTACTATAAATATAAAAAAATATCAACACCCATACAGTTGTTTTTAATCATTTGCCGCCATTATTTTAAATGATTTTTTTAATTATTAAAGTGTTTCAAGTTACACTCCCTACCTGTAATTATCCAACTTAGTCACGGGAATTGACTGTGGTTATACAACGCCCTGAAATAAATAACCTCGGCGATAAACGTGTGAGAGGTATAATGGGAGGAAATTATGATTTGAAATTATAGAGGTGATGGAGGGGGGGTTGTGGTGGTTTTAAATCTCGTTTTAACTCTCTTCCCCCCCCCCCCCTTGACGTTTTTATTGGAGCACAACAGAGAGAATTCAATCTGCCTTATCTCTCCAGGACTCCCCCCTTTTTTTTTCTTCTTTTTTTCCAGCTAGATCAGAGAAAGAGAGAGAGAGAGAGAAAAAAGGAGAGGATAATTGTTCTTTATTTTATTTAATTTAACGCGACAGCCGCCGCTTTCAGGTCATT
>JAOXYL010000105.1:23365436-23370814 GCA_028564955.1 Terapon puta
ATCAAATCACGTGGACTAATGATTTATTTACTTCCGTGCAGTCTCTGCTCATTAATTCTCCGGATGCATCTTAACTTATCAAGTTGTCCTCTTTTTTTTTAAACATATAGATAAAAGCTCTGCGACATTTCTCTGATTTATGAATAAATGAAATAGATTAATTTGAGGTTTCATGAAATTGTCGTCGTCAGTGATTCTTTAAAAACAGATTCTTGTTTTTGAGTTGAGGTTTTACAGTTTTAATAAGCTTCTTGTTGGTTTTATGATATTACAAACACCAGTTCTGCAGACCTGCACATATTCAGCGACATTTTGAGTCTTTTCATTTCTTTGTGATATTTCTACTCGGTTGTCGAAAACTTGACTTGGGATGCAAATGGAGGTGCACAAATCTGATTGGAGGAGCTGTGAGGAGTTGACATCAGTGGAGGAGGTCACTGAAAGGCTGAAAGAACATTTGGCACGTCCAAAAGTTGTGGTACAAAACTTCATATGACCGCCAAAAAAACGCGTTATCCATCTGTCCGTACTTTCAAAAATAAAGTTGTTTATTTGAGAAAATTCATTGCATTGATTTGTTTTCTTTATCGGAGACATTTTGGATGTTTTTAACATTATTTGGGGGAGATGAGGTGATAAACGCTGGCTGTGATGTGTCATTTACTTCTATAGCTGTGTGAACAGTTTTATAATACAGCTCGTTCGCCCACATGGCTCTTTAATCACCTGTCCATCTCCTCAGCGAACCTAAATGATAAACACCAAAAATCAAAGACAACCTGAAGGTGTGGTGGCTGCTGGATGAAGAGAAGGATCCAAACTAAAGTCTAAAGAGAGATCACGGTGTCAGTGTTGTCCCCGCCGAGGACACAGATAGAGGTCACGGCCCTGCAGACGTTTCTGTGATTTTGGGGGATTTAATGACGTGAAAAGGAAGTTCACACATTCTGCTCAGGCTCATTCTGCTCTTATTCTTTGACAAAATACTTTCAAATGACTAAATGAATTAAAATAATTTAATTTGTCCCACCTAACTTAATGAGAAAAAACTGTAATAAAACAGTTAAATGAATAAATTAGGTGTGAATTTCTTTTTAAAAAAATGATTAAATACGATTTTGCTGGGTGGCTGGTCAGAGTTTTTTCAGGTGGGTGTTATTCGAGCATTTTTAAAACCTCGACCGCGGCTGCGACATTAAGGTCACGAAATAAAAAAAAAAAAAAACATTCAAAAAGAGGAGTACACGTGTGCCAAAACTACCCAATCTCAAGAATATTTAGAGGGTGAAATGGAGGAAACACACACCTTGTGATTTCAAGTTATCAGACACACGCTCATGAAAGGTGGCTGCACACACACACACACACAGACACACACACACACACACACACACACTACCTGGCTGATTTAGCGCCTTCAGCGACTCAGGTTAAGGGCAGCACTGGCAGTCCGAGCCAATGCAATCCCTCGGTAAAGAGGATGCTAATCGTAGCTTCTTGTGCCTGAGCATGTCTTCCTGGGCCAAATGAGATTAGAGGGAGTGGGATATGGCGAAGCGACGTGCGTGGGGTTCTGGAGGTGAAAGGTAAAGGCACTTATCAGGAGGGTTCCCCTCGGGGTCCTCGACGGCTGACTCAATCAAAACCCTGCACGCACTTCTCACTGGATTAGACTAATCAGGAAGGAGCAGGGGATGTATAGACCACTTATCTGAAAAAAAAACATTGGGCTCTCTTTCCCTTTGAAAAGACCCTACAGAAATGTTTGTTAATTTTATTTATTACAGGATGCTTGTCGATGTGGCAATCTTCCATGGAATCATTAAAAAGGGGCTCTTCCACTCACTGAAGGCACGCACTGTTTACATGCTGCAAAGATAGAGGAGCCTTTGATGTTCCAAATTTCCCCCCTCGTTCACTCATTGTCATTATTATTTATATATTTACTTAGATTTTTTTTTTTTTTCTTAATTTATTTCCTCCGTTTGTGTTTCTCGTGCCACAACAGATCAGACTGATGGAAGGTAGTCAACATAACAAAGACCCTGAAAGGTATATGAATATTTATTACCAGGGACGACTTCAGAGCCAGACAGGCCGTTAGCAGTCAAAGGAATAGTGAGAAGATAACGGCAATTTTCACACTTATGATTACCTTCAAATTAATCTCTATTTCTTGAAGGGATGTGGGATAGTTGACTAGCATATCTTTCGTTTCTCGATTAAAAAAAGTTATTTAATCCAAGTTTCAGCTACTTGTTTGACAAAATAATCCAAAAAAAAACAATTGTAAATTTTAATGGGAGGAAAAAAAAGGTGGGAAAAAAAAAGATCAGGTAATGAAAATCTCAAGTTTTCTCCGACTCCAGCAACTATTATCGAAGTGAGACCTTTTAATTGATCAGTTGTGGCTCCGCAGTATGTACCACATGCAGTTTTTTTTTTCTACTTTTCAACTAAATGACACATTCCTCCTCTTACAAGTGGCGAGGTGAGTGGTACGACCGGCAGATTAATGTTAGCAAACGGCATACCGCTGTGCAACTAACATTACTGTATCTTGTGCAGCCATTAAACTACATATGAACTACACGTGTTATTAGGAATAGGTGGACTGCTCAGCCTCCAGTCACGCCGCTCGTTTTCTCAAGAACTGGCGTACGAACGACTTCCTCTGGTCCTCAACGATTCACCCGCCAAGTCTGATGACGACCTGATGGAAGGACGTCGAGATAATTGAAGAGAGAACAGACAATCAGAGACGTTTATTCAACGTTTTATAGCCGCAATGGCCGTCGTCTAACAAAACTTTTATTAGTTTATGAAAGCAAAACGTGAATAGATATAAATAAAAAAAACACATTTAATCATCATTTAGTGTTGTCTTTAGTATTCACACGTCCTTGAGCCTACAGATCCATTTTCGAAAAATGAGCTGACACTGAACTGGAAGCGTTTTCCGCCACAATACTTGGTCTTACAAAGCGCCACCCGCTCGTAAAACAAACGCAGCATTTGTAAACTTTTCACGCCGGTGTTTATGTCCCTCGCAGCCAAGGTTACGGAAAGATCGAGGTCATGGTTCGATTCAGAAAAAAAAAAAAGTCTTCGGGGGCTGCCAATCTTTCATTTACCTTCATCAAAGTGCTTTTGTCGGCTAATCCAAAGCGTGGCGCTCCTTTGTGCCCACCAGCCACCCCGACCACCTCCACGCGACTCTGGAGTGCTTCGTAAATGAACATAAACGAACCACTTCATAAACGCCGCCTCCAAACACACCGGCCGGCAATTATGTTTCCCCACAATCTATCATTGGAAAGCTATTTAGTGATATATGAAAATAATTAGAGAGTCAGGGTTGTTTTTTGTTCTTAATATTTGTCCACCTGCGAGTAGCATCATGCTGTGGCAGAATATTAAATATCACCATCAAGACAAAGAGATGTTTCTGTTATTATGCCGAAAGTTAACGCGAGCCGCCTTGAACAGCTTCAGTGTTTGATGAGAAGGAACGAGCGGCCTTCGCGGTCTCTAATTACACTGATGGTTTTCTGAAATGCATTAAGAGTGGATACGCATGCCATTCAGATCAGGAGCCTTGTGTGCCTGCAAAACTATGATCTTTTGAGAAGCGTCGTCTTTACGGTCGGTGCATGAAGTTTAGTTTATCTGCAGCTGTTTGGATGGTGAGTTGAAAAATGTCGGTTTTGAGACGCTGCCTAATTTTGTTGTCCAACTTGTGCAAATATACGTTGACTCTTGTGAGCTTGCTCTTTTATTCAGCTTATATACCGACGTCGAATGAAGACAAGAATTGCAATTACGCGTCAAAAGCCAGCGAAAACATCTCACCTTCAGAGTAAAAGTTGCGCTTCAGCTGACGTTTTAAGGAGCACTTAACTACAATTACATTAATTGTTCATTGTAAATGAATCCGACTCTGATTGCGCGACGCCAACGACTGAATCCGACGAATTATACTTCACTCACGGACCCTTCACTCTCCATTCAGCCCAAAAGAAACATAAAGCGATGCACACTGTACAGCCGTGTTATCGCCACACGCCAGTACAGTGTTGATTATGCCAACTAATTATGCCAGCAAATACTTGAGGAAGCGCGGAGCAGCAGATGAATGAGATATCAGCCTAGAGAGGCTCGGTTTGCCGTACTGTTGAATAATGGAGGATTCAGGTGCCTCCCAGTACCTGACATGATAGTGAGCTTCATACAAGATGCTCGGCTAATTTCACACGGTTTCAATTGTTATATTGTTCTTACAGGCCAAGTCCTCGTATCAAAGCCTTCAAAGCCGGAGCAGGCACATAATTATCGAGGCAAATGGGAATGAATGTGATTCCGCTAAATATTCACAATCCTCCCTGACTTCTCATTTAGTTTGTTCAGTTGAGGTGGTTTCTGTTCACATCGCAGTCGTTTATCTACTTAGAGCGTAATCGAGAAGGCTGCACTTATAAGAAAAACAATCTCGTTTTTGATTTTTTCTTTTTTTTTTCCCTTCTTGAAAATGTTGCTGGTAAACATGTTCCCTCCTTAAATAAAGCAGAACCCATCTGGACGGATCGCTGACAAATCCAGGATGTCACTTTGCACGTCTGTCCAAATGAGATGAGTGTCATGAATGTTCTGTGTGACAAATGGATGAACAGAAATAAGCAGTGTACATGCTGAAATTTAAGAAAAAAAAAGGGGGGGGGAGGGGGAGTTATGAATATTTGATTAGATGCATCTCTAATACCAGCGCCATGCGTGATGTGTCGGTGAACATACTGGAAACAAACAAATGAAGGAGGAAAACATACAAGAACTGCAAATCCAACAAGCGACAATCACCAACAATGATGTAAAGACTGAAAAGGGATTAACTGCAACTGCTTGTTTTCTGTGACGGCTGCCATCACACTTTTTAGAAGCAGTGTTCTGGAAAGGGTCTTTACACCTTCACTTCTTCCTCCTTTAATGACGGAGTCAACCTCAGTGTGAGGGCTTCAGGGGACAGAGGTAAAATAACCATCGTTTACTCTCATGTATAAGCCTACATGTGATAACCAGGTAGAAAGACGTCTTGTTTTCTTTGCATTTAAACGTTCAGTTTAGCAGCGTTTGTTTACAGAGAGATGCTCGTCCTGGTTCATGGCACTGCACAAACATCAAGAAAACAAATCAAAACTCTTCACCTGTCAACAGCTTACGAACAAAACAAGCACTTCATCCTGTAGGACGCTGACTAAAGGGTCAACGTTGGGATGGACTAATGTTTAAAACTGTTCCTTTTTGTCCGATTTCTATTCTTGAGGACCTGATGATTAAAAAAAAGGTTGTAAAGGTGACCTCTTGAATGCCTCTGCGGTAGATAA
>JAOXYL010000105.1:23535276-23545818 GCA_028564955.1 Terapon puta
GAAGAAGAAGAAGAAGAAAAAGAAGAAGAAGAAGAAGACTTTTTATTAGTTCTTCAGTGGGGAAATTTACATTTACACTATGTTGTTATTACATTTTTACATATACATAGATGAATATACACACATGCACATTACAAAATGAGAGATAAATATTTTCCTGATATGAAATTCTCCTGGTCAACATGCATTTTTGGCCACCAGTATTCATCATATTCAACTACTGGTGAGAAGTGTTTATTCCCAAAGTGAGAAACATGGCATCAGTGATGCAGGACCATTAATGTTATCAACCTCTAGACTCACTTATCGGATCCTATCCCAGCATGCATTGGGAAAGAGTCCTCTCTAGACACCAGCCTAACAAACAAACATGCACATGCACACAAACACAAGAAAGATATTTCACTATTTTGTTTTAGTGTAAATTTCATCATTTCCCTAAAATAGCTCCTGTGATCTAAAGAGGATTTACCAAATCTGCTAAAGTCGACTCTGCTCGGTAACAGGGTGAAAAGAAGCATCCGGAGTTGTTAATTGTGAACGACAACACGTTGTTTTCTGCCTTCACAACTTCCAGCAGCCGCTTTGAACTCGCAGCTTAGAGGACGCCTAATAATCTCACAGTGAAGTGGTTCAGTACGAATATATCACCGCCCGTCCTTTGTGCCGCCACCGTCGTCCCCGTTCGACGAAGTTCGGCGGCGCCTCCGTCCGATGATTTGAAGCTCAATATCGGACAGTAGCTAGGAGCCACATTTGTTGGTTTGGCTCCATAAAGACGTTGGGAAACAGCAGTGAGGGCTCGCTGTCATGTATGGAGGATAAACTGCTGCCTCAGAAGCTCCTGTCTCTTTTGGGCCTCTCGTTAAAACCGGGATCGCTTCAGGTGAAAATCTATCTAGAGATGAAAAATCTTTTAATCAAAGGGCCGTTTTTTTTTTTTTTTTTTTTTTTTTTTTTTTTTATGTAAACCATCAGATCCTGCGTAAGCAGATTTTATCACTGACCAGGCATATATCTCAGCTCGCATTAATATCTCCGAGACGAGCTGTGAAATAGAAAAGCCAGATAAACTTTTTTTTTTTTTCTTTTTTTCCTTCTCAACACCCAGTTTGGCTAAGTCAAAAATCAGGGAGATAAATGCGCGGTGCCACTTCCTTTACCGCCCCGTCACTGACAGCAACCACCCGGCCTACTAATGGAAATGACTCCACCGCCGAGGCTCTTTCCAAACACAACTGTGTGTCAAAACTCATGTGTTCGCTTCCTGTCTAACAATATCTCAGGTTTAGTTTTCACTCATTGTCAAAATAACTTTGTGTGTGTGGAAGGGGTTTGCAGGAAATAATGGAGCCATGCAGAGGCACACATATAGAGTGTGACAGTGCAGCTAACAGGCAGTCTGGGTGTTTCAACGGCCTGACCGAAAATATTTCCAAAGTCACTGTGATGGCAGGTTCACCAATTATACCCACAAGTCCTTTTTAACATTTCATTCCCCCCCGAATCTGTACTGCTTTTACAATCATTATGGCAAACCCCGAGGCACTTCTGGAGCTAAATAACAGATGCACCGCTGCTGAGAAAATAACTAGAAAACAACATTACAACAGAGATGTAAACATGCGGCGGCGTCAATCGTAGCCGAGCTGACACGTCGGCGTGATCTGTGACTCCCATAATTAACTGTCAGAGGTGTCAGTGTTCAGCAGCGTCTCACATGAAGGTGAGCGCTCGACTAACTGGCTGAAGTCACCCCCCCCCCCTACACGTTTTAACAGCTAACAAACCTTCCTCTGTGCAGCAGCGGCGGTGGCGGTGGCGGCGGCAGCTCCGGGCTGTGTTGTTTCCATACAGGGTGATGATGTACTAAAACAAAGTTTGTCAGCTCGAGACGCCGATCTCCCGCTATCACAGAGGGGAAATGTACCGACACGAACTCTGTCGAGAGCTCTGTTTATTCTACTTGACTGTCTGAGAATGGCTTTAGCGGTGGGCGTATGTCGGTGGCGGTTTAATTCGTGAATCGTAAATCACGGGAGGGAAAATGATAGAAGCCATAAACTCGGCGGAAGCGGAGAAACCGGAGCGTCGCCGCCTCGTGAGTCTGAAGCCCCGTACAGTACTCTGTACAGTAAACAAATGAGGGAAAATGCCAGATTGAGATAATTTAATTGTCCGTTGCATTGCTAACGACCTCATTAAGAAAAGAATGATGGGAAATCAGCATGGTCTGGGCAAGGAACCGCCTGTGTGACAGCCATCTGGCTACAGTGGGGGGTGGGGTGGGGTGGGGTGGGGTAGGGTAGGGTAGGGTGGGGGTTGGGGGACTGGTAAGTTAACACCGCGGCTGTCTCCACTTCCAAGCGCAGGCCGAGAGCACCTCTAGATGGAAGCAGGGATTAGTGTTTTACTGACCAACGGGAAGCCCCTTCATCTCCATCCAGAACTCTCCGAGGCTTCGAACTCTTTGTCTGACACGCTGTGTCTCTTTATCCTTCATCCCCCACATGTCTCCTGATATTTCTGATGATATGGTGCTACCATAACAAGGGAAGATGGCTGAAAGGTGGATTCACTCAATATTTTTATTGTATTTTATTAATTACTTGTTGTTATGACATACCTACACTACATTTATTATCGATGCATGAAGAAATATTTCATACTGAAGCTGGACCTGTGTGTAACAAGCATCTCAGAATAGGAAACCAAACTACTACTATTACTATTACTACTACTATTATTACTACTACTGCTACTACTACTAATAATGATGATAATATCTACCTAATAGCTCAAGATATCTTAATATAAATCTTAATAGCTGATATAAGGTATTAGATTTTGCGTAGTTTCATTCATTTTCATAAGATGCATTCATCAGTTAACTATATATTTATATATTTGTAATCTATTTTTATTTGTCTCCTTGCAGAGCCGCAGAAGATGAAACACTCACTGTTTCCACAGGAGTGCTCTCTGTGATGACTAAACCCAACTTGATGTTCAAAATGAGTGAACTGACCCCGTTTTGTTTAACCCGTTGAGATGTGGGTTGGTCAGTGGAAGAGAAACGTTTTTATCGTTACTACTCTCCATGAATTACTGCACATTTATAGGCACCATTGTAAAACACTGTGAGATCCAAGGCAAGTAAACTGCTGTTTATAATTGCATGAACATTCTTTTTTTTCAAGCCACACACCTGGTTTGCCAGTGCTGATGCATGGATTGTGGTTTAATATCATTAATTAATCTATTTAAGCTACTTATTTACTGCTGCATGTGTGACCTCAATAAGATCTAAAGTGCCCACTTTTACCAAACTGCAGCTTCCAGAAATAACAGTGTATAAATCATCAGCATAACTCCTGTGCTCTGTGGTCACTCTCTGCATGTCAAGTTCTCCTTTTGGTAGTTTCACTCCTTGTTGACCTCCCGTATAAATTCCAAGCCAGAGGCCCAGCTCTCAGTGTGAGAACATCTGGGTGAAAGACAAACTAACAATGACCCCATTCTTATCAATATCATTAATGATCATTCAGCACAGTTCAATAAAACCAGTAATGAGCGTTATTCATTCATGTGTGAAAAGTGAGATGTATGTTTCTAACAGTTTAGGGCGGCGTACGTACCGATGACTAAACTTTTGCAGGACTCTGCAGGAGACAGTGGTTGGCACTCACTGCCCATATTTCACTCTTTGTTGTGCCTGGGAGACGACTTGTTCCGCTCACTCCTGAGTGCTTCCAGATACCAGCCGCTTCTCCCACTTCCTGCTGACATTCCTATGGCTTCTCCCTCTGGACGTCTGGAGAGGAGTCAGCTCGTCGGGACGTACTTTGCTCTCCTGTTGAAATACCTGCACTTTCAGCGGCCGGCCGTGCTCCCCGTCAGCTGGCTGCTTTCTGTTTTTGTTTTTGAGGAAGTTGTGAAAGCGAGCAGCCAATCACAGGGGCACTCTGGGGCACGTCAGGACAGGAAGTCAAATGGGAAAAAAAAAAAAAAAAGAAGAAAAGAAAAGCTGTGTGAGTAACTTGTGGTGAGCTGGTGCTTTCTCTGTCAACACACGTCGTGGGTGAGAGACTGATGGTTGTTTTACACCACAAAGGTAGATTCTTTCCAGCTCTTTGGTTTATTTAATTGAGAATATACAAGGTATAAAGTTGGCAAGATTTCACCATGAGCCTGCGAGGGTTCGTGCAAGAGACTTTCTTTCCCAAAAACAACACTGTGATGCAACAAACCATCACATACGCTCGCTGGTGGGAAACGACTAACACATTTCTGGAATTTCCCAACACGTCTTTCTGCATGTTAGCAAAGTGCAAACACCACCAGGAACTTCCACAGAGATGGTTGAGGCATTTTCCGTCTGCTTACCAACCTCTGCGTTTTTTCTTTAAAACCGCTTCCTGCTTTAGAGAGAAATCTCCTCAGAGTAACATTACCTGGTTAATAACATCCGGACCTGAAATGACCACAGATTGTTTGAGCGAGAAAAATCATCATAAAAAAAATCACTTTCCTGTCAGTTTAAATCCCACAGTGAGAAATTATTTTATATCAGGTCACCTGCAGCATCATCACTGTGTCTTTGCCATTAAATAAAGCCTTTAAAGAAGAAGAAACTGATATTAAAGTGAAAATAGTTTCTGGGTCATCTCAGTCAATGTCTGGCTGCTTATGAAGAATAAGAATGATAATGTTTTATTTATATAGTATATCATTTACAAAGTGATTTATATTTTCAAAAAAAGTAAGTCAATCCAAACTGTAAAAGAGTAAATGAGATAAAATAATTGAAAATAATCACAACAGATATCCATCAGTAAATAGATGTGCGGATGTTATAAAGTCTAAGGGAGATAAATGTGTGGTGCCACTAAGTATTATTATCAAACCACGTTATTTTATGGGGCTCCTCATTTCAATAACTCCAGTTAGCAACTTTACTGGTTTAATTGTCACTTTCAAATAATGAAAAAATGCTTTTTTATACCAAAAATACACAAATATAACCTGGGTGTTGCTTTTGCAAGTCAAGTTTTTCCATAATTAGCATCCAAACAAACAGCTGTGTTAGAAAGAATTATATCCTCATCATATTTTTATTTATATCACTGCACTATAATAGCTCTGCTTTAACAGTAACAGTATGTCTGTTAATGAGCTAACGCGATTAAGATATTAGCTAACATTGGGGATCAATAGATAAAATCCTAAAGCAGAAGTTGTCATTTCAACCCAGAAAAAAAGACCGATCATCAGCTAGAAATGGACGTGAAGGTGAAATGTCTTTTCATCCTGGGTGGTAAATCTGTCTTTAGACGTGAAAACAAAAGCATGCGGTGTGTTTGGCCGAATAAACCGACCTCCATATATGTTTCTGCTTTGTCAGGATCAAAAGTTCCTCGTTTTCACATCAATTAAACGCTTCTGGTGTTTATATCGGTTCTTTCGAAACCTTTCTAAAAGCCCAAGCCGCCGCCACCTTCTCTAACAAAGCACTCGGCTCCAAATAAAAAAAAAAAAAAAGCCTCGGAGAAGTTGCGGGGATGAGATAGGTCTACACTCTGCCTAATTAAATGGCACGTCTCCTACTATTCATGAAGAGCACTTATTAAAACAAGCATTCACATCCAATCCGCGAGATAAATGACTTTACACCAAGTGCCATGAAGCCCATTAAATTGCTTCTTTAGAGATGGATCAGGTCCAAACACACAATCAAAGGATTTGACTGGGATTATCTCAGATTAGAAACACTCAGGGACAAATGAGGAGATGACAGGATATCATACATTGAAAGGATAAATTAGCAGCCACATACCAGACCAAATTTGTGATGGGTGTTAGGGAATAAAGAGCTGGGGGGAGTATGGGGTGGGGGGGCTAAAAAGCAAGGAACAGCTCTTTAGTTTTTAGTAAGCCCAATGATACATGGCCAATGTAAACCACAGTAAAAGCTTTTCCCTCTCCCGCTAAAACCTCCTGCCGTGTAAATAAAAAGTCGGGGACAGAATCAGGCGCGAAAGACGAAGAAACGGACGCGGTAACTCGTGGGAGATGGATCGGAGAGCGTGCAACTTTTTTTTTTATTAAGCTTAATAAAGTTTGCTCTCATTTCGACCTGGATCTGAAGACATCGCTCAAAAAGGGGAAATAGACGCAGGAAACGTTGCGTTACGCGGTAATCTTGGAGTTCACATATTTCTGTTACCGACTGCTTTGACGTCATTAACGCTGCAGAGGAGGAACACTGAGGGTCTTTTATTTTGTTAGTTTGAGCTTTCTGTGAGTCGAGACCGTCAAACAATCATCACTTCGGCCACATTAAATAAAAAAAATATTGATTACTTTGTATTAAAACCTTCAGCAAGTCCTCTTCCACAGAATTTCCAACAAATCAAACATGTTTTATGAGAATTGAGAGTTAATTTTTTCAAAAATCATCTTTTTCTAGCATGTTAGATATTTTGGTTGAGGTTAATTTGCTGTAATTTGAATATTTAAAAGTGAAGTGAAGCGGGCCTAGTGCTGATAAAACACTTTCCAGGAGGATAAATAATGTAGGCGTTGGTTAACGTTAGCGTGTGCTTCTTTGCATATTTTAAAAGCGATGAGGACCTCCGTTCTATCGCATTAAAACCGAGGCTTTCACTTTCTCCCGGGCAGAAATAAAGGGTATTTTGGAGGTTTTGCGCGTTAAAGAAATGTGACCTGTGCACTCGACGTAATCTTCCCGCTCGTCAGGCTCTTTTCCCTTTTGTGCTGCGACTCGGTGGCACGGACGGTGGGAAGCGGCGCCCGCCCAAAGCCGAAAAGCCCGGTTCATCTGCTCTTTTCATCTGTATCACCGACTTTAATGATGAATGATGTGACTCACAGGTGGTCTTTGTGTTGGATTTTTTTGCACTTAAGGTTCACAAGTTCACTGACTATCTGTTAAAGTGACAATTGATGCTGCTGAGAGAGAATAAAGCTTATAAAAGTTAAAAAAAAAAAAAAGATTTCCCGCTCTGAATGTTTACCACAAACTCACCACATACAGGGGAAATAACTCGCCTAATAACAAACGAGTAACTTTTAACGAGAGCTCGGTCACTGCTCCATCAACGCTCGAAATAACGTCATCTAAATCGGGCAGAAATATGAAGTAGTATCACGCTGTCAGTGGTGTGCTGGAGCTGAAGACACGTGGGAGGTGCAAAACTGTCCTTCACACAGGAGTCCGTCAACAGAGAAAGTTGGACAAAGTTTTATTTTTGAAGTTATGTGCACACATGGGGAAAAAAAATTGAAAACAGCTCATATTATGACATAAAGGACCTTTAATGATGTCATTACACATCGGTTGTTTGCCTTCTCTGCATCATGTGACCGTAATGATCTCATCACCTTTGTAAATTTAAACCAATATCACATCCTACTCTCAATGGAATATTTTCTAATATCACTTTTAGACAAATTTAGATGATAAAAAATGTATGTGTACATTGTAAAAAGCACACACTGTGCTGCTGTAGCAACCTAAACACCTAAAATTTAATGTGAAAAGCTACACAGCTGTATATCTTAATCCAGTTCAGCTTCCACAAGCAAAGTGGGAACCACCAAAGCTCAGATTAGCGTCGACTCTCCCTCTCGTGCCGACGCCTGCGTTTCTCCTGCATCGTACGGAGGAAGTGGCCGGGCGAGTTTCAACCCTCTCGCTCTCATTTAGTCCAGATCGGACTGTGAGAATTCAACGAAACAGGAAGTCCTGGAAACCACAGCGCTGTGTGTGTGTGTGTGTGGATTCAAATCACGACACAGCGCTCGAATCAGAGAACGGGGCCTCATCTCTGCAGAAAAAAAAATGGACTGATTGATGTCTAATTTCTGGTAATTACAAATAAAGTCAAAACAAAGACTGCAGATATAAGTGTATAATAATTTCTTAGCAAAAAAAAAAGTAATTATAATGTCAGTTTGACGTTATAATCAGCTCCACACACACACATGCACGCTGCACTTCTCAATGGAGCCGAACGCCTGAGATCATTCCACTTGATCGCAGCTTTAAGATGTCAGCTGTGTTTGAGATAGGGAGAATTTGTCATCGGCCGCTGCCAACTTTCTCTCTGTCATCCAATTTTACTGCCTTGATTTACAGCCGAAGCTGACGATTTGAGTGCGAATGAGGGCGTTTCACAGACACATAACTCCATATCTAACACCTCCTCATAAACAATAAACCGCTCAAGTTGTTTTGTTCTCGTCTCATCCTCCGCTATTAACACGGCTCTATTAACAAGAACTGCGGGGAACCGGTTCTGATCTTCTGGATTATTCACTGACGCTCCGCTCGCCACCAGAAAAAAATAAAAACGCTCATTGTCACGAACTTCTAAAGCAAGGTCAGACGTTCAAGGTTGCGGCGCGGTTTAAATATTCAGACTTGACCATGTAAAGCTTCAGGAGGTAGAGAATTTTCACTCCATTAGAGAGGGGGACAAGCATAATTATGAAAATGAGATAAGGGAGAATCAAAATGACCTGATTGAAAAAAGAGAAAAAGTCCTCCAGTGCAGAACTTAGTTTGATTGATTCGGAGCAGATGAGCCCAGGGCTCCACTGTTGGCAGCCCAGGGTTCATGCTGTAATGATAGCTTTATAATTAAGATTAAAGACCAGAGAGCGCAGACAAGACACTCGAGTGGTGTTGGGGGCTTCGCCGATGACACTGGGAATAATTGGAGAGAAGTATCTACAGTCCCCACCTCCCCAAAGAGCACGGGGCTGTGGCTATCACTGTATGCAAACACCGGATGTGACTAACAACTGGATCAGCGCGACGGTACGCAATCTCTGTGTCGCTTAAAAAAAGAGAGAGCTTGGTTTATGTATTACTGTAGAGTGTGATTTTTAAAAAATTGAAGCAAAAGGCACGTGTTAAACACCAGATTATGTGTGATTATGATGATTCACTCCTTACATGGGGCAGATTGGGGAGCCATCTGGGCAGCAGTTCTGACTGAGATAGACTGACTTCTGTTACTAATGAGTTGGACGGCGTGAAAAGAACAACCACGTTCTCAGCAAACTTTCTTCTTTCCTGTCTGAGGACACTCTGGGAAATTTTTTTTTCAGCTTTTAGAAATACTATCAGAGGAAATCGAGAGGCGGAATAACAAAAAATTAAATAAATAAAAGGCAGAAAAATCTCCCCGCGTGCACGTCGTCCTTTGTTAAATAACATTTTCAGTCGGTCGGCTGCTTTTCGGTGTTTCGCCGCGGCTTGTCAAGGTTCATGTTCAAAGTGGCCATCATTTCTCACCTGCGCTGACATCCCCTATCTGATGAGGGTGAAGTCAAGTCGCTTAGATGACTAATAATCATATCAAAGGTGCCATGTCATGCAGCAGATTTAAATAAGAGGGTTTGGGGTTGGGGGGGGGGGAGCATTTGCATGCATCTGTATGCCCGGGCTAAGAGGCTAATGTCATAAAGAACGGCGCAGACATGATTTAATGTAATCTGTCATGTCATATGCTAATCTTCAGTCCTCGGTAACATGCAGCATTGCTAGCGAGGGGAGATTTGAAGTACAGTACAGTAAGTCAGAGGTGTAGCACTGAACAGATTACCGACAGTGTGTGTTTGTGCTCGGCGTTATCATAGAGTCCACACACTCGGGGACATTTCCTCTTTATGTCTATTAGTTACTGGAAATTTCGGTGCCGTGGCGACGGGACTAGATTAAGCCCTTCTTGGATTTGCGAGGGGCCTCCAGTGATATTAGTCCAAGGAAGCAAAAGTCAATCTGCGGTGACAAAATACATAATGAGAGCAGGGTAAATTTAAAAGACACACATCGAAGCAGGACTTTATTATACGTCCCTGTGAAGATTATCAGCTTTCATCTCAACAAATACAGGACTTTAAGAAGGAATTGGCCACATTTTGTGCACCTCCTCGAGGACAAAGGCAGAATACTCCAGAGGGACTGGCCGCTCATATTTAAGAGAAAATGGTGGGAAAATAGTGTGTTGAAACAATAAAATGTAATGATAAATTGGCAAATGTCTGCAAGTTATATTCTTAGACATCCGCTAGAAATTACAGGTATAAAATGCCCTGATAATAATCGGTAAATATGCCAGCGTCCCCATGAAATCAGCCTCCCTAAGTGAATTTCTGCATCGCCTTATTTGCACAGATTTGATTATAGCGTTGTCTCAGTATTAGTTACTCTGACCCAAGCAGAGATTGTGCCATCTTCATCGCCGTTTTTGTTATTTTCCTGCAGATTTCCTCTCAATTTATTATTGTATCTGTATGTTAGTTCAAATTTGAACAATAAAGTCACACAGAGTTTTCCGCTATGACTGAGACATACACGTGAATGCATCTACAATATGTGTCAAATGACGTATTTCCACTGCCTTTATGTACAACTGATTAAATTTACTTTACTATCTAATTTGTCGTTGTCTCAATGGTTTTATGATTGTGGGGATCATGACTTAAATATGTTTTCTCCATGTCCCTTGT
>JAOXYL010000105.1:23610317-23622465 GCA_028564955.1 Terapon puta
TGTATGCTTCTGTATGTTAAATGTGGCCATGTTATTGGTTTTGTGTGTTATTATACTAACATTAGCACAAGACACAAAGGAGAGCTGGGGCTGATGGGAATGTGACGAGCATGTGCATTTCTTAGTGCATAAAGTAAAGTATTGGACAGATTACAACATTTGACCTGATGCTTTATATGGAAAATTTAAAAAATCAAAGTTACTGCAGTTCATCTTGAGGTTAAAATTTCCTTTAATAATGTCACTGTACTGTTTCCCTCATGTCACACACTGTAAGTCTCATGGGAAAATCCTCCCTTCTTGTCTAACAGGCATCATGATTCCTGTGATGGAGTTCCGGCAGTTCTCTGAACAGCAGCCAGCGTTCAGGGTCCTGAAGCCGTGGTGGGACGTGTTCACCGACTACCTGTCTGTAATCATGCTCATGATCGGGGTCTTTGGATGCACCCTTCAGGTCAGTAATGACGCCTCGCTGTGACGACTTTAAGGAACAGTTTTTTTTATCTGAACCCATCTCTGTGAGAGCGAAAGAGAAATGTTGCTAATGCACAATAATGAAGTTTGAGCTGCAGCATCCCGCTGTGGTTTTCGTTCAGTCCGGAGTAATTTCATTTGCTGGAGCACGCCTATAGGCCCTCTGATGTAACATCGCCGCTCTGCCGTCTGCACTGGCACCAGCTCAAAACCAGTATTTCCCTGCTTTTACAACCTGGACTGTGTGCAGCAAAGGAAGCATTCAGCCCATCAGGAGTGGAAACATTTACACACCCAGCCCCTCTCGGTAAACACGAGACTCCAAACTCCTGCAGCCGGGCGCTTAACTTCTCTCTTTGTGTGGAACAGGGACGCTTTTTGGCTCCTGCAGTACACTGTAGTGTAAATCTGGGAAATTATACCAAAACATTTCTAGAAAAACTGTTAACAGGATATTTATCAGGGAGGCGGGAGCAGCTATTGTTTCCCAAATTCTCTATAACAGTGTTTGGACATGATCTAACAGTCAGTAAATTGAGTGGATGCTTAATTATGTCGCAGAGTTTACTTTGGACGTCAGAGCATTATCAACATGCCATTTTGTGGAATGACTTCATTGTCTCAAACAATAAGCTCGGCATGTGGAGTCTGAAGGGAGAAATGCAGGGGGGGTTTGTACAAGTCTGCACATCAGCTCTTCAGAGGCCTCGGCAGTCCTGACTTTGCTTTTTAATCTGCAATGCTCTGCAGCGAAATGCATCCTTCCTTACTACTGTGATAACGTCATTTAAAGATGCAGTTTGTTTACATGTGTAATCTGTAATAGTTTCTGCTGAGCTGAGTGTCATGAAGAAAGTGCACAACATGCCCCCTCCACCCTCAGGCCTGCCACCACTGAATTTAAGTGTCCATTTCCTGTTATTAGCATTGCAGACTGAAGCGGCTGTTTTTCATTATTTACATTATAAGTAAACACGAAAGGCATTTGATGTTTACTGATGCCGACTTTTGGCCGCTGTTCAGTCAGGTTACACACAAAATAGATGCGGTGAGGTCATTAACTTTACTTTCCATTAACAGAAGTATCACAAGCTGAATTACAAAAAGCTAAAAAATAGATAAATAGGTAATACGTAAGAATTGAGTAAGAAAATGTCATAATATAGAATATGTACAGTGCCTGTGGTGTGTTCAGGTATTCAAGTTTGTGCAGGCTGAATGAAGGCCATTGATAGTCATACATGTAAAGAGTCAGTATATAAAGAAGTTATTGTATAGAAGTCATTTGAGGTAGTTTTTTTTCCGTTTCTGTTCATCAGTGGTCAGTGAGCAGCGTTACCAAACCACGTAGTCCTTCCTTAACTTAGATCAGTAAACACATTTTTATCCCACCACTAATCTTACTTTGGAAGCATAACTTTCTTATTTCACATGTTGTGGCAACGTGATCATTTGCTTGCTTATTTTTGTTATTTTATGTGTGTGTGGGTGTTTTTGTTGGGGCAAACAGCACAATTAGAGCTCTGCAAACACTTCTAGAAAAGACGTGTCAGTTTCAGTTTAAATCAGAATTTGCACAGGATGTGATGAATGTGGAAAATGTGTAAGCCAATTAGTGACCTCATTTTGCAGACAAACAACCAAGAAATTATCCTGATTACAAAAATACAGTTTTTTTGTTTGTATGACTTGCATTTATCCAACATGCTGGAGAAAGGTGGTTATTTAAGTGCATGTAAATACACTGACTGTTGCTTCCAAGTTTCTGAATTGTTGTTGTGACATTTAATTAAACTTTGCTAAGCTTTCTTTTTTTTGGTTACCTTTCATTTCAGGTTATGCAAGATAAAATCATCTGCCTTCCTCAGAGAATATCGTTGCCTTCTGAGAACATCAGTGAAGTGGAAGTCAAGTCACTGTTACACCTGCAGTCCAATATTTCAGCCATACCGAGAGAAATGAAGGGGCTGAAAACTGATCTGGATCTTCAACAATACAGTTTCATCAATCAGATGTGTTATGAGAAGGCTCTACATTGGTATGCCAAGTACTTTCCTTATTTGGTTCTCATACACACTCTAATTTTTATGGTGTGTAGCAACTTCTGGTTCAAATTCCCTGGCTCCAGCTCTAAAATAGAGCATTTTATCTCCATGCTTGGCAAGTGCTTCGACTCTCCCTGGACCACCAGAGCTCTGTCAGAGGTGTCTGGAGAAAATCCAGAAGAAAAGGATCATAAAAAGAGCGGCACCACAAGGTCCAACATCGCTGTGTCTCCCGGAGAAGGAAGTCTGGAGAGAACACAGTCCCTCCGGTCCATCCCGGAAAAGATCGTAGTTGACAAACCATCAGCAAGTGTCCTTGATAAAAAAGAGGGTGAACAGGCCAAAGCTCTTTTTGAAAAGGTGAAGAAGTTCCGTTTGCACGTTGAGGAAGGAGATCTCCTCTATCTCATGTATGTTCGCCAGACAGTGTTCAAGGTGTTTAAATTCCTCCTGATCATTGGCTATAACAGCTCTCTCGTGAATCAGGTGCGTAACAGCGTGAGTTGCGAAGTTGAGATCCAGGACATGACGGGCTATAAAGACTTTGAATGTAATCACACGATGGCTCATCTGTTTTCGAAGCTTTCTTACTGTTACCTGTGTTTGGTGGCTGTCTACGGATTGACGAGCCTTTACACCTCTTACTGGCTGTTTTACCGCTCGCTGAAAGAATACTCCTTTGAGTATGTGCGTCAGGAAACGGGCATCAACGACATCCCAGACGTCAAGAACGACTTTGCTTTCATGCTACACATGATCGATCAGTATGACCCGCTGTATTCGAAGAGATTTGCGGTTTTTCTGTCCGAGGTCAGCGAGAACAAACTGAAACAGCTAAACCTCAACCACGAGTGGACGACGGAGAAACTGCGTCAGAGGCTCCAGACGAACGCCAACAACAGGCTTGAACTTCAGCTGTTCATGCTCTCTGGGTTACCCGACACTGTCTTTGAGTTGACGGAGCTGCAGTCGCTCAAGCTGGAGATCATCAACAACGTCACCATCCCCGCCTCGATCTCTCAGCTGGAGGACCTTCAGGAGCTGTCTCTCTACCAGTGCTCTTTAAAGTTGCACACAACAGCTACCTCCTTCCTCAAAGAGAACCTGAAAGTGCTTCGCGTGAAGTTCGACGACAACAGGGAACTTCCGAACTGGATGTACAGCCTCCGCAACTTAGAGGAGCTCTTTCTAACCGGATCCCTGAGCCCCGACGCCTCCAAAAACATAGTCCTTGAGTCCCTGAGAGAAATGAAGTGTTTGAAAACTCTCTCCATTAAGAGTAATTTGACCAAGATACCCCAATCTATAGTGGATGTTTCCAGCCATCTCCAGCGGCTGTACTTACACAACGATGGCACTAAGCTGGTAATGCTCAACAACCTCAAAAAGATGTCCAACCTGATCGAGCTGGAGCTAGTGCGTTGTGATCTGGAGCGCATCCCGCACGCCATCTTCAGCCTGACAAATCTGCAGGAGCTCGACCTGAAAGAAAATAACCTTCGCTCGATCGAGGAGATCATCAGCTTCCAGCATCTTCGGAAACTCATTTGCCTCAAACTCTGGTACAACGGTATCATGTACATCCCAGAGCATATCAAGAAGCTCGGCAGCCTGGAGCGCCTTTACTTCAGCTACAACAAGATTGAGATATTGCCTTCTCACCTGTTCCTGTGCAACAAGCTGCGCTACCTGGACCTGTCCAACAACGACATCCGATTCATCCCTCCAGAAATCGGAGTCCTTCAGAGTCTACAGTACTTCTCGGTCACCTGTAACAAGATCGAAAACCTACCAGACGAGCTCTTCTTTTGCAAAAAGCTCAAAACACTAAAGCTCGGCAAAAACTCGCTCTCCATACTCTCGCCAAAAATTTCCTACCTAGCTCTGCTGACGCACCTGGAGCTCAAAGGAAACCACTTTGAGCTTCTGCCGCAGGAGCTGGGTTGCTGTCGTGCTTTGAAGCGCAGTGGCCTTATAGTGGAAGAGACTCTGTTTGAAACTCTGCCTTCAGACGTCAGGGACCAAATGAAGGCCGAGTGAGATGCCTTACTGTAGCCACAGTGCCTGCTGTTTGTTCTGTCTACAAATTCAGAGCATTTATTTTGTATGAACGCATTACCATGCCTAAGTATTATACTACTGTTAAGGAACTTTTTTTCCAGTTTCCTTGAGGGAGGGCAAAATTACTTATTCATGTATTGTCTCATAGATTGTGGCTGCAACGGGGCTGCTTGTTCTGTTGTTTTTAACTTTTGACTTATTATCCATTTGCAAATCCTTCTTAAGGGAATACTTCAGCATTTTGGGAAATACGCTCTTCTGATTTCTTCTCGAACATCAGATGAGAGAATTGATGTCAATCTCATATTTGTACATTAAACATAAAGCTACAGCAAGCAGATAGTTAGCTTAGCTTAGCATATAGACCCAAACAAGGAAAGAAAAAACACCTAACAGCCCCTCTGAAGCACAGTAATTAACATGTCATAGCGTAGTTTTTAATCAGTGGAGAGACCTAAATGGAAAAATGACACTGGGCTAAGCTGAGCTAACTGTCTGCTGGCTGCATAACTTCATATAATGTTATATTGTACAGACATTACAGTGGCATTTATCTTTTCCAAAATGTCAAACTATCTTTAAAGCACATATCCTGTCACCATTACATGAAATAATTTGATTACTGAATGTAAATCTAAACTCAGACCTCACTTAAGTTTAGGCCAGTAGCCTTACATATGCTGTATTTCTTCAAGAGACTGTTAGTTGACATGGACTATAGCAGGGAAAATGCAAAAAAACAAAGGATATATCATATATAAGTACATGTAATTCATTGGCTAAAAAATTATGTATTATAGAAAGATGACATTTTAAAGTGTATTAAACTTAAAGGACAATGTCATAGTGGTGTTTTTTTATTTGGCTCTTGGGATGTGCACATGGGTATGCATCCTATTATAAAATGTATTTTTATAAACAGTATTTTAATGTTCTTGTCCAATAAAATGGATTAATTGTAAGTAAAATTCCTTAGGTTGACATTTCTAAACACAAAAACAGTTTGTTCGATCAACAAAAGATGAAAACAACAGTGCAGAATTTACTAAAATTAAATGAAATTGTGCCGATTAATATCTAAATGCCATAACCAATCAACACATTGCATGTTCTCAACTGTGTTGTGGGATAAGATATCATCTGCTGGCTGCTGAGGATTAATAAGGAAAAGAAGATTAGTCTATTATGACATGCACAAGAGGCACCGAGGGAAAAATTAAGTCGGTCTGAAATGTGTATAACGAACATCAGTGAAGGGAAGAGCAAATAAGAGACACGCTGGATATTTTTTCTTCAAATCTGAGAGATTGTTGCTGCAATACGATCTGACCTAAATCAAATAATCAGAATTATGTATGTGCACAAGCAAGAAAAGTAAAATGAAGGAAAAAATTATATACAGGAACAAACAGACAATAAAGGCAATAAATTAAAGAAAAACCTAAATGAGATATCTTATTGATTTGGGTCTATGAGACTCCTGTAGACCTCTCCTGGAGGGCTGAACACAAATCATCCGTAAGATATTCTCTCAAATATTAATACAGCCTTAACTAATCAGGTAATCTCTGTAAGATCTAGATATCCTTTGTAAAAGCGACTTGAGTGCAGCAGATAGATAAAATAATCAAACAGCGAGTTGCGAACATATTTAAATAGATCGATGTTGATGTTATGATGGCGGTTGTGTCTTATTGGTCCAAAGTTTAATTGGTGTGAAACTGGGCTGAGATCTGGTAACTGTCAAGGCTGTAACATTTTATTTAGGTCACTTTCACGCTCATTAAATCATTTAGTGAACAATTTATTATTATTATTTTATGTTCTCTGTATAATAATGTATATACAAATAAGTTAATTTGTACAGGAAGTTGGGTTCTACTAAATATATAAATATATATTGTTATTTTTTTATTTATCGATTGTATTTTTTTAAAGGGACAGTGTGTATTGATCCACACACTATAAATGCATCATTGTCAGCCAGACACCAAGAAAGACGAGGTGGTTTCTTTGTATTTTTAACAAGAAACGACAATGCTATTGAGAAAAAAACATTTAATTGGGTCGTTAAATATATTTAACATAAAATATTGATAAAATACAAAGAATGGGACTCACATAAAAATGAGTCAGATTGTTTTTTTGTTTTTTTTTATCACATTTAAAAACTGAACAGGATAAGAATCTGTTCTGTAGTTCTCCCATCTGTGAGATTTCGTGCAATAATAAAAAAAAAACAAAGCTGGGATGCGACCCTGATTCACATCCTTTGCTCTTTAACGACGGTCCCTTACTACGGGGTGGGGGGGGGGGTCATCTCCCTCCGCTGTCAGTCCGCGCATCGTTGAAGCTCTGCACGCCGTGCACCGTGTCAGCTGATGTGAAAAACACACCGACACCTGTGCACCATCGGACCGGCCGGCCTCGTCCTGCACGGCGCACTAAGACCCGCTGCAGGTGGGGAAGAGACCGCACCGGACCGGACCGGACCGGACCGACACCCGGCGGGGCGCGCGCGGAGCCGCAGACCGATGGTGGAGCCGCTGCGCCGGCCGGATCGCCGAGCGTGTGAGGCGGGGTGGGGGTTGTCCGCTTAAGCCGCTTACAGCCCCGGACAGCAGGCCCGCGCACGGTTGAGCAGATGCGAAGAATGGACGGCCTCGTTTCCGCAGAGAAACATGGCCGATAAAAGGAGGCGTTGTTCGGCGCTGCTGGCCTCCACATAACCGGACCGGACCCCCTGAAGGTGCGTATGTGCGCGCCGGAGAGCCGCTCGGAGTTTATTATGGCTTTATTATAGGGCTCAGTAATAACCTGCCCCGGCGCTGTTAGCGGGCTCTGATAACAAAAAAAGAAAAAAAAAACAGCAGGGGTGGACTGTTTCTAAAAAGGATCCCGCGGTGAACGTTGTGCGTAAATGTGCTTTAAACGGGTCGTGATTTTATTAAAGGGGGGGACCCAGATTTTGGTGCTGCGTTTAAAGGCACCCCGGACATCAGGTCCTCCTCTCGTTTTGTTGTCTGTGGATGCGTCTGGCTGCTGCAGCCGGTCTCAGCCTGCTCTGCAGCTCAGCTGGAAACTGTGACCTTCATGCTTCCAGCGCACACAAACACGGTTCAGCCGCAGTGGCAGCACAGACGAACACTTCCCATCACCGAACGCCTTTTTTTAAATAATCTCCATGAAAAAACACTTTGATAAACACAGGACATATGTGCATACAGCCTGGGTGACAGTGTGCATGATGGGAAACTGTGCAGGGAGTGAGGCCGTAGTTTTTCTGTGCACAAAGGCATGCTGGAAAGAAACGTACACAACAAGGCGTGCTGTGGTTTGCTGACTGTGTTGACCGCACACGTCTTTGCACACAACTTGCGTGCCGTGTCCCTGTTGGAGGTCAGTGTCCTTTCTAAATCCACACCAGTCTGACAGGGCTGTTCTCTCTGAGCCTCCTCCAAATGTGCCTCTGAAATGTGGCAGGGGCTAAAATTAGAGGAGGCAGCCAGTGCTGCTATCATTCCAGTCCTCCTTATTCCAAAATCTATTGTGCACCAGTCACAGCGGCTGGTCTTTGTCACCTAGTAAGGAAATATAAAACAGTAAATGAATGTAATTGGAATTCAACCTCAATCATTCTCTGGCTGAATATTTTGAGATTGTACTTCGTGTTGTATTTTAAATGCATTATTCTAAGGGTTTTTTCTAATATTATATATATCTTAGTGGACAATAATGCACACATCTCTGTCACATGGTCACTTAAAATGTTTGCACGTCTCAATGATTTATTACAAGACTGGATTGCAACAGATTACAGGATCCCTTTATCTTATCTTTATTGTTTCTGTTTTTTATTCACTCTGTAGCTCACGACAAATGAACAAGCTTATACGGGATGTAAACAGGACTCTTAACATGCTCTTCATCACCACATAACGTGTATAAACAAACAACAAATTCAGCATTGTGACAGAAAAGTTTGAGATTATATAGATATATTTATCATCCAATGCATATTTGCAGAAGTGAAAGGTTACAACTTATGTTTACCACTTTGTCTCCCATTCAAGGGCACATTCCTGGTGGAACAATAGGAGATTTGAAGATGGCAAGAGCTGCCACAACACACATTATTTCTGCCCTTAGTGAGGGCAGCAGTATCTGTACAACAGCTGTCAAATGACTGTTCAGGAGTTAATATAAAGTAAAGTGTCTGGCAATAAAACAATTACTGTTATGAATTCACATTCTGCAAAAATCATCTGAACAAGCTGCTGGTTACATCTGAAATCTGAATCTTATCATTTTATATATGTCTTTTTTTATGCATTATGTTAATTCATGTCCTCTGTTGCAGGAATGTTCACCCTCACAGAAGTCGCCTCCCTGAACGACATCCAGCCGACCTATCGAATACTGAAACCATGGTGGGATGTCTTCATGGATTATCTCGGCATTGTCATGTTGATGTTGGCCATATTTTCTGGAACAATGCAGTTAACTAAAGACCAAGTCGTTTGTCTTCCCATCCTGGAACAAACTCCGGAGGGGTCTGGGGGCTTCCTAGGACCCCAGCCACCAGACACAGCTGATAGTTTATGGAACAAAGAAAGTGCCATCGGAGAGCAGGCTGCTCCTTTGATGGCCAAAAGGCCTCCCGACAGCATCGCCCCGACGATTCACTTCCCACAGCCGGGTACTTTTGGGCAGCCTCAGCCGACAGGCGTCAGGACCAAGCTGGATTTTCAGCAGTATGTTTTTGTCAACCAGATGTGCTACCATGTCGCTCTTCCTTGGTATTCCAAATATTTCCCGTACCTCGCACTCATCCACACAATCGTGTTAATGGTCAGTAGCAACTTCTGGTTCAAGTACCCAAAGACGAGCTCCAAGATCGAACATTTTGTGTCCATACTGGGAAAATGTTTTGAATCGCCCTGGACCACCAAAGCGCTGTCGGAGACGGCGTGCGAGGACTCTGAGGAGAACAAGCAGAGACTGGCTGGTGCATCCTCCCTCCTGAAGCATCTGTCCACAAGCAGCGAGGAGGGAAGTCCGAACCAGTCCGCTCCAATTCTGACCAAATCTGGGGTCACCTTCTCTGTGGAAAAGCTTGTTAGCGAAGTTCCCTCCATGACCATACTGGACAAGAAAGATGGCGAGCAAGCGAAAGCCCTGTTTGAAAAAGTGCGGAAATTTCGCGCCCATGTGGAGGACAGCGACTTGATTTACAGGCTGTATGCCATCCAGACAGTCATCAAAACGGTGAAATTCATTTTGATCCTTTGCTACACGATGACTTTTGTCGCCTCCATAGATTTTGACCACGTGTGCGAGCCTGAAATAAAGCATTTGACTGGGTATGCCAAGTTCCATTGTACACACAACATGGCGTTCATGCTAAAGAAACTTCTTGTTAGTTACATTGCTATCATATGTGTTTATGGCATAATCTGTATCTACACACTGTTCTGGCTTTTTCGGCGACCCTTGAAGGAGTATTCCTTTGAGAAAGTCAGAGAGGAGAGCAGCTTCAGTGACATTCCCGATGTTAAGAATGACTTTGCGTTCCTCCTTCACATGGTCGATCAGTATGACCAACTGTATTCAAAGCGTTTTGGTGTTTTTCTGTCCGAGGTGAGTGAAAACAAACTTCGGGAGATAAGCCTGAATCACGAATGGACCTTTGAGAAGTTACGGCAGCATGTGACACGTAATTCTCAAGACAAGCTGGAACTCCATCTTTTTATGCTCTCTGGTGTGCCAGATGCTGTGTTTGATCTCACGGATTTGGAAATCCTCAAACTAGAATTAATCCCAGAGGCCAGGATAACAGCTAAGATCTCACAAATGATAAATCTCCAGGAGCTGCACTTCTATCACTGTCCCGCCAAAGTTGAACAGACTGCTTTCATTTTTCTTCGTGATCACCTCCGGTGCCTTCATGTCAAATTCACAGATGTTGCTGAGATTCCTAGCTGGGTATACTTGTTGAAAAATTTAAGGGAACTGTACTTGGTTGGTAACCTGAACTCAGAAAATAACAAAATGATCGGACTCGAGTCCCTGCGAGACCTCAGGCACTTAAAGACTCTGCATCTCAAAAGCAACCTCACAAAGATCCCGACAAACATAACGGATCTGTCTCCGCACCTGATCAAGCTTGTCGTTCATAACGATGGTACAAAGCTCTTAGTGCTGAATAGTTTGAAGAAGATAATGAATCTTGCAGAACTGGAACTTCTGAACTGTGAGCTGGAGCGAATCCCCCATGCTATCTTCAGTTTGACCAACCTTCAGGAGCTGGATCTAAAATCCAACAACATTCGCACTATCGAGGAGATCATCAGCTTTCAGCACCTCAAGAGACTGACGTGCCTCAAACTCTGGCACAATAAGATCATCACCATTCCACTGTCAATTAGCCATGTCAAAAACCTTGAGTCGCTTTACCTCTCACACAACAAGCTCGAGTCTTTACCCTCATCGTTGTTCACCCTCCTCAAGCTGAGGTACCTGGATGTAAGCCATAACTCCATCGTGGTGATACCGCTGGAGGTCGGCTTTCTGCAGAACCTCCAACACTTTGCCATCACCGGCAACAAAGTCGAGGTAGTTCCCAAGCAACTTTTCAAGTGCACCAAACTGAGGACCTTATGTCTCGGCCACAACTGCATCTCCTCCATCCCGGAGAAAGTCGGCCAACTCTCGCAGCTGACACATCTGGAGCTGAAAGGGAACTGTCTGGATCGTCTCCCGGCTCAGCTCGGTCAGTGCGGCCTCCTGCGGAGGAGCTGCCTCATCGTGGAGGATCATCTCTTTGACTCGCTCCCCATCGAGGTCAAGGAGAGCATCAATCAGGAATCTAGTGTTTCTTTTCAAAATGGGTGCAAGTGTCTAAGCGATGGGCGATAGTCACACCTGACATCACTTCAAATGTCTGGCATTTCATTTTAGTTTTTATCATGCCATTAGAAAGAGTAGTTCAGGGTTCAGTATTGTTACACTTCATGGTGTTTTAGAAATAATTGAATGCCACAGTACGCTCAAGGTTGGTGCCACTGGAGAAATTATTAGATGAACTCTCAAAATAATCATGGCTCGTCTCATATTTAATTTAGTTTTAGGAGCAAAGTAGCAGGTAAAACACTCAGCTTATGTTTTTTACTTTTTGTACGCAAAAATATCTGTGTGGATCTACAGAAATTTGTACTATCCCCCTATCTGTGATATTCATTTATTTACCTGTAGATTATTAGATACTTAACAGTCGATTGACCTTGACTTAAAGGGACAGTTCACTCAAATTACAAAAAAAAACCTCTCACAGTTATGCAAAAGTTTTGATTCTACCATATTATAAGATGAATGGGAGTAAATTCAGTCTGTGGTGTTCATAGCAATAAAATATTGAATAAAATAATCAGGAACATTTCTTTCCAGAAACAGTGTTCCCATAAACCTGTAATAGACCTTGCAGTTTTTATTACATCTAAATTTTATCCAATATTCATAGTGAAACTTGTTTACAGCAAGTGTGCTGATCATTCAGAGTGACTGGGACA
>JAOXYL010000105.1:23735092-23748193 GCA_028564955.1 Terapon puta
ACAGAACATCGAAATCTAGTCCAATGTTTATTCTCCTTTTCGCTCGGTTTTGGTCTCCACAAAACTCCCAAGAGAGGAGAAACACTAACTTTGTCTGTCTGCCATTTGTTGCTGGAAAGAATTTTTTATATTTTTTTACCTGAAAAGAAGTTTCACCCCTCAGCTGATAACAGTGCCGATAAGAGTTGTGAGAAAAAGACAAAAATGGACACGTTGTGTGCCATAAAATCAAAACTAAAAAGAGTTAAAAGAAGCTAAAGCCTTCTGTTGAGCTGAGTTGGGGGGTCATTCTCAGTGTCATATTGTTATTCGGTCCATTGTTAATTCAAAAATATTTATCAGGGCATCTTAAAGAAAACATTAACATTACCTTGGAGCACCTTTGACAGATGCAAAACTACTAAAAATACAGAACAAATTTGGAAATACTATATACTACACTACTTGTCAAAGAAGGTGGAAATCACTGAAAGACTTTACTTAAAAAAAAGAGTCAAATAAAACAAAAACTGAGCTCTTTGGCCTTTTAAGTCAAACCTAATCGGAGACACAGTTGAAGAAATAATCTCAGCATTAGACCGAATTATCGAGGAAACTTTTAATCACAACCACTCCAAGTTATTTCACCACATTATTCGCGAAACGCCAAGCATGATTAAACATTAGGGGATGCGGCTCAAGTGGGCATTTTACCATAAAATTGCAGTCGCCCCCCCCCACCACCACCTCCCCCGCACTCCTTCCTGAAAACAGATCAAAAAGGGAGGAAAAAAGGAGCGACACAGTAGTGCCACACATGTGGTCGAGGGTTTAAAAAATTAGCAATGCTCAACTGGAACGGAAGTAGCTTGCGGTGACGGCCACAGCGGAGCTCCTCTAATCATATGTAACATCTACCTCAGGAACGTAGCGGAGGGAGTTTACAATAAGCTTAACCCCTACTTTTATATTGCACTCAGCAGGTTTCCCCCTCCATGTCGGGCACTTTGAACACTATTTTGTTATTCTGACTTCACTTGGTTTAATAATCCGCAGTTTTTTTTTTTTTTTCTTATTCTTAAAACTCGACCCCTTTGAAGTTTTGTGGAGCACGGACTGCGGCCGCTTTGGCGTTTGACGGGTTAACTATAAAAAAAAAACAAAAAAACAACAAGAAACTCTCACTTTTAATACAGAGGTTAAGTTTTCCGACTTTCATTCGCTTCTAAACGTCGCTAAAATATAACCGGAGCAGCGACATAAGCGTGAAAACTACATTTTTGTAAGGTCACTGAAGGTAATTTGTTGGTGGCGAGAGAGTCGGGGGGGGAATTAAGGGGAAAAAAAAGTTCCCTCCCACTGACACTTTTGATGCCGCACAACGGAGGCAGTTTGAGAATTTGGCAGCCGTCGTGGCGCGGCGCGTTTAGCGGAGGGGTCGGACTTTCGGGAAGGTCTGCGCAGACGTGGGAAGAAGGGGAGAATTAATTGAACCCTGTACAATAATTCGGCGTCAATGGCCTCCTCTGTCCTTGCGTCGAGGGCTGAGAAAGAGACAGGGTCCGATCGCTCAATATTCATCTACATTTTTTCCCCCGGACGGGCACAATATGACGGGCTTAATTAACTTCTCTCAAAGGTGAAGCAGTGCGCACCATCTGCTGTGAGACAATCACATTTGTATGCCTCTCTGAATAATCCCGTTACTCTATTAAAGCAGAGCAGTACGCAAGAGAGAGAGAGAGGAGAAGTCTGGGGAGGAGATGCAAAAAATTTCTCGTCCGCCTATCACTCTTTCTTTTAAACAGCTGAGTGTTGTTTCGCATCTTTATCTTCAAGGCAAAGATGGGAAATGTTGTCACAATCTGGTAAATAAACTTTAAACTTAAAAGAAAGTGCAAAAAGTAAGCGTCTTATTTCGGACACGTCTCTCCCCTCGACTATTTCATACGTGTTACGGCGAGACAATTTGAATTCTTTAATATATCTGAAGGACCACACATCGCAATCAAGGGCCTGCTGAACTTGCCCTAAAGCCGGGTCATTATTTGATCTTTGTGCATCTTAATCTGATTATCTCATTGTGGAGGTAAACTTCAGACTCAATCTTGTTAGCAGCTGGCCAAGATGGATTACGACGGCCAGTGAGGTGGAAAATGAACTGAGCAGTTCAGCTTTGGCCTTGCTCTCTTTCAAGATGCTCGCCACCACTACTTCAGCTCCTTCTGCTTTTCTTTCTGCTGGCCCTTCAAACGAGATATTATCCTCAGGAAAAGCATTGGTACCACCCCCCTCCACCCAAACCCTCCCCACACACACACACACACCCTTTTCTTTACCTCTGATGCTTTAACTAAGCGAGGACAATGGCGAAAAAAAATCCTGACCTCTCTTAAACATTCCGATTTTCAGACGCACCGTGTTATGAGGAGGTGGTAAAGTGGCTCCGACCTTAACCGCACAAAAAGACGAATCTCGCCCCGAGAGGCTTAAATTCTTAGACTTTGTGTTTCGCCCGTCGTCGGCCCATTTTGACCCAAAAAAAACAAAAAAAAAACATGCAGTAACCCGATAGGTCGAGAGAGGTATGCGTTGCCTCGATTCTCATCTTAAATGAAGAGGGTTGGTTTTTTGCCTTTTCTTTTTTTTTTCTTTTTTTTTTTTTTTACTCCCCTCCTTAAATTATGCAAATGCCTTAGATGTGTGGTCCCGCTTAAGACACTCAGTTTTGCTTGTGGTCTTATTGCGGTATTGAGTGCCTTTACAGTGAATGCACACCACAGTCCACAGCACAAAAAGTCCCCCTAAAGGCTGAAAGGAGTTCAAAGCATTCAAAAGACAAAAAAGGACTAAGCTGGGATTTTTTATGTACACTGAAAAGAAGAATAAAATATAAGTTCCCTATTGGTGCCTGTTATGGCAGTCGTGCCCATATTAAAGCATTATGTTACGACATAAAGGCTGCCTGAAATTTTTTTTTTTCTTTCTTTCTCGCGCACCATATGCAAAGAAGAAATGAGAATAACTTGGAAAGGCGGGCGATTTTTGCAACACGGAGCGCTGAATGCTCTTTTTGACACGCCATTGAGGGAACAAGGAATTCAAAAGAGGTTATATTCGATCAGGTTTTCTGCCTCAATAGGTTATAATCACTCCTAAAGTATTGAGCACTACACAGAGAAGAGAGCTTCTGAGGAGGCTAATCAGCAGGTTTTCTCCCTATTATCGCTTCCCGTCTGAGGGTAACAGCGCACAGAAGTACCCCCTTCTATTGATTATCTGGACTGGAATTTAAATATTAATACACTGCCCGGCCCTGCTTGGCACTCTCTCTAGAGCTGGGCTGCATGGCAAAGCACTCATTCCCCAGATTAAAAACCCCCTCTTTTTTTTTTTTTTAAAAAGCACAATCCTGCTCTCTTTTCAGCTGTAAGAGGGGAAAGAAAAAAAAAAAACTTCAAGGGGGGAAGTTGAGAGGAGAGAAAAGGGGGCCGGAGCTCTGTGTCTCTGCAGCGAATTCAAAGACGACACTTTTTCCTTCAAGGCCGCTGCTGAAGACGCAGGAATCACACGGCGGCCATTTAACCGCCGCCGTCCGCCACAGAGAGGCCGCGGCGCCTCCGTTTGGCTGGCGGAGCAAAAAGTATTCAGCGAAGCTCTTAGCCTGTTTTAGCTCACGACGGGAGAATAAAGCGAGTATTCGCAGCGGCAAATACGACGCGATGGCTCCTCGTAGGCTCTGTGCGTCGCCTCCATGACACCCAAAGAGCCTCGGCCACTCGACCCTGCGAGTGAGCACATTTGCCTCCGGGGTCCGGCCCCGCAGAGAAAAGGGGACGGAAGAGCGTCGACGTCGGCATTGTCGGGGCCGACCCGAAACGCACGAGTTACGGCCCCACTTGACACGAGAGCAGCGAGCGAAAAAAAAAAAACCGCTGAAAAAGAGCAGAGACCCTGTGCGGTCATTGAGATAAAAAGGGTTAAACCAAAATAAAGTGTCGCCGGAAATTTTTGGAAACCTCTCCTGTGGACATTAAACATCGCATTAGCAAAAATAGATAACAGGCGTATGCGACTTTAAAAAAAAATCCGAGCGATTTAATATCATCCCTCCCCGTTTCATTTCCCCATATTCCACTTCCTTTATGCACCTCAGCCTTGTTTTCACATTATGAGTCCGAGAGATCGCCCAAATCCTGGAGTAATCCTCCAAGAGCCATATAATGAAGAGATCAGCCCGGAGCACAAGACAAACAATTTAGCATGACGTTAAGTCCCCCCCCCCGTCTCATACAGTGAGAGAGATGGACATTAATACACCTGTCTTGATTTGCATTCGCTCTGGCTGAGGTTCACTGAATGAGGAAAAAAGAAAAAAAAAAGAAAAAGTAAGTTGGGCCCCTAAGTCAATCACATCTTTTCACTCTGAAATTGGGTCCTAAGATACATAAAGCTTTGCCTCTCTGTATGAGATGTGCTGAGGCTGTGATGGAAACTGTGGCTGAATTAGGAATGACAGACTGCTCTCCACTGCGGCAGGGCTGCTGTCATTTCTGGAGATTATTTCTTTTTTTTTCTTTTTTTTTTTTTTTTGATGCACGGCACACGTTCTTTATGCCGTAATATTCATTTTATTTAAATCTGAAAATAAGCGAAAGGATTCCACCCGGAGCCTGTAAAGAGTTTCGCATATTCCTGCAGTTAAACAGTTAAACATTTTGCTGAACAGGCTCATTTGGTGTCTTTGGGAGAGCGTCTGCACAGAGGTGGGGATGGGACATACTTAGCCTAGCTTAGCACGAAGAAATGAACACGCTGTACCGGCTTTAGTTCAACTTGCACAAGAAATGTAAAACTACTTGTGATTTTTAGGGGAGAAGCACATGATATTATGACCTCAGAGCCTTTTTTTTTCTGAATACTGTCAGGAAATTCAGTTTAACTATGATTTTATTTGCATGAACATTTGTGAAAAATCTGTGGGCGTATATTTTTCCACTTTGCACAGCCAAGCTATTGAGACTGATATTCATCTTATTTCCCATAATATAAAGAGCTTATTCTGCTTCTTACAAGCAATATTGCACATCAAACATAAAGACCTTCTGACTCTGTTGTAGTTGAACACTTAACTTTTTTTTTGGTCCCGTGCCACTATCGGAGTTGCTTATCTCCTGCACGTCCTAATTATCTAACCTCATCCTGAGTATTAGTGGAGCTTTTTCTGATTAAACTGTCTCTGAGAGGTCAGGGCCTCTTCATACACCTCTGCCACATGATAATGTGACAGCAAAGGCCATTAATGCAAGAGCACAGAGGTCATTAGCATCGCTCCATGGTGTAGCATAAAGTAATCACCTCCTGAGATCTGTCTCCTGTGACTGCTGTACTGTCTGTCCTCCCCCTGTGGTTATTCTCTACACGTGTAAGGTCAGTTAATGATGGTGGACAGAGATATCTGACCAGGGGAGAGCTCTGGCAGCTGATTATGCGCCGCTCCCGACACTTCTTAACCAGCCACGAGATGACAAGGCCGACACCGTTAAGGATTTTTTAACATTCCCCGCTGCTCATCAAAGATTTTGCAATGAGAGCCGGCCGGCCGCAAATTGAGATTTAGCTGGTAGGTGTGAAACTCCGGTTTTCCCGCAACGTTTCCGCCGTCCAGAGGGCTTAATGAACGACGTCTCGGCATACCAGAACATAAAAAATAACATGTTCGGATCCAGTTTCATGCAAAATTCCCAGTTTATCTCTCTGATAATCACCAGATTTAATGACTCAGCTTCATAACGAGGGAGCAAAAGCCGAGTATCCCCACAGAGTACATCTCAATTGGACGCTTTTAATTTACATCCAACGCCAACATTCGGTGCCATGAGGAGGAAGTGGTGCACACTATAGATAGAAAGGTGGAAATAAAGAAATTCACAGTTTACATATGTGAAATTTGCCTTTTTTTTATTGTTTTATAACTGTAAATCTTAGCCAGTCATACTTTAACTTTAATTTGTTGGCCGTGACTGTGATTTTCCTCCCTAACATTGCACAGATATTTTGGGTGGTTCGATCGATACCTAAAGTATCTAAAGATCAATACGACGTCTTGTTTTCAGCAACAGAACTAGTGTTAATAGGATCAATACCTCCCCCCAAAAAAAGGATCACATTCGGGGAACATTAACACTCTTTTTCTTCTCTGCTGTGATCACCTCGTTAGTTCAGATTATTCACACGTTAAACATCTTTTTAAAAACATGCCTGTGACTAAACATTTAACAGAGAGTAGAAAAAAGAAATGTTCGGACAATTCATTCGCCTCATAAAATCAGGTGCATTTAACATAAAAAGTGAATGTGTCAGTATTTTTATAGGCGATTATGGGGCATCAGCTTCACTCAACAGATGAGAAATGTAAAAAAAGATAAAACAAAAAATGAAATGCCGTCCAGAATCATCCAGCGTTGACATTTTTTGTCTGCCATACGTTGAATCACAGTCCAAAGACGTCACGTTTAATGTGTAAATACGAAACATAATCACATCTTTAATATCGCCAAGTTTGAAAATCGGCTCTGCCACTTAGATTTAATTGTGAAAAGCACAAAGCGGATGTGTCACCGCGCCATGTAGATCCGATTGTCTGACTCCATCTCCATCACTTGATTTGTGCTGATTTAGCAGTAAGTGGCTTGTTGTGAAGAAAGAATGGGCAGGCCTCCATGTCTTGTCATTCATATATATATATATATATATATATTTCTTCTTTTTTTTTTCAAGTGTGTGGTCGGAGCATCAAGGGCCGCGTTCGGATCAAAGCAGACGAATTCGCCGGATCTAAAATCCCGGGTTCCTTTAAGCACCTTCAAGAAACCCGGAGTGGCGCGTTAACATTCCCGTTGCCGTGAGGAGACCAAACAAAAGGAGACAGCGGTGACAGTTTAGCACGGATGACAAACAAAGATACAAAAGAGAACATCACACCAGAGCGATATATCACTACAGCTGATGTTTCTCCTTCACACAAATGACACCCGAGTCATTTTTCTTTGAGATGTGTGAATGATGTTTGCCACCATCCATCATAAAAGGACATAATGGAGGTTGGGGAAGTCGGAGAGACTTGGACACTCCAGGGAGCTCATTACTGGACCTATTAATCTGTTATTTGACCCCTGCGAGAGCACTCCCCAATCTAAAAAAGACCTATGCTTCCTTAATCCAAAGATAAAAACAAAACCTCCACTGTGTCTCGGGGATCAACGCTCCAATTCAGACAACAAAGCAGAGAAATAACATCAATGCCTTAGATTGGTTTGTTCTCAGCGTCAGATAAAAGCAAGTTGATGCAGTTTTTTTCTTCATCTGGCTGAGTGCTTTGAAAATGAACTCCAAGCAAAAAGCTAAATTATTGATATTCAAGAGAAATCTTAATGTTGATGCCGGCGCCGAAACCGCAGCGCAAATATGAGAACGAAGCCGGAGAATCGGCGTCCGGCAGACCTTTGTTATGACGGAGGAAACTAACCACAGGAGTATTGGAGAGTGAGTGCTCACCACTTTGCCTTTTAAAGAAGAGTCCTCCTGCCATTCTGTGTATGCATCCTTCCTTCAGGGGTGATTGTCTCCTTGTTAGTGGTCCACTGTTGAGCTCAGCACTTTGCCAAGTCAAAAACAATGTCATGCCTTGGAGGGCTGTGTGTCTCTCTCTGTCCTTTAGTGAGGCTTCTGCACCGCTCAATTAAATTTCCTACACACAGCAGACAATAGACAGGTATAATCAGACCTATTTTCTCTCATCTGTTTCTTTTTTTTCCAGAGAGACTGTTTACATGGAGGGAAATTATTATTATTCTTATTAAGCGTCACAATTTATTAACCCGTAACCACATTATCTTACTTAGATTATGTTTTTTTTCATCAGTTCTCACCAAAGACCATCATTTCCTTTCGTTTTGCACAATGTTTAAACCACTAACGTGTGCCAGTAAGCCAAAGAGAAAAAACACAATGTAGGTACAGTCCTGTGCTGAGAAATTACATTTTCTAAGGTTAAAACTAACAGCTAATTGATTTTCAGGTTAAAATTGAACAACAAGCATCACAATCCCACGTTTCCTCTTTTATTGGGTTACTATGAATCCTCCATACATGTTGATACCATAGTTATACCAGTGTTTTAATATAAATCTGATCAGGTTAACAATAATAACTTTTGTAATTATACTGTCTTATAGGTTAGTGGTTGGAACACTTTAATAGCTTTTCTCTACTGGTGATGTTTGCCAGTGCCAATTTTACACCAAAATCTATAAAAGCTAGCTAGATTAATGTGAGCTAAGTGACACATCCTGCAGCGATTTAGCTAGAAATTTAAAATTGGTTTTAAAAATGAGGATGGAGGAATGAACTGAAGTCAGTCAGAGGCTAATTCAGATTTGTTATCGGACACATCTGATGCTAACGACCTTTAACCTTCTCTAATCTCACCACAAACCGTCATCACATGTATTTCTAATTGCGTTCACGTTAGAAATAATGAGGCGGAGGTGACAACCAGTTGCCGTCTGAAAGTATCTTCAGGCTCTTTGTTTCTTTCCTAATTAACTATTTAAAATGCATTTTAATAGTTAGATCAAGAATTGCATAAACAATTTAAATGATGCAGCTGTTGCAGGCAAACAGATGAGTTGTGTTTCTCCTTTAATGCTAAGCTGCAGTGTGTTTAAGTTGGGATTTAATACAAAGATTAGTATTTTTGTGCATGTGATGTTTTCTATCGCAGGTTCAGGTTTACACAGTGGGACGTGTCGGGTTTAAGAAATCGATTTAACTCTTCTTATCAGGTCAAAATTTGATTTGTAATGAAAGTTATGTGCAGTAAAAAGGGTAATTATGACATTATTGAAGCATGAGGTTTGTCATTGTGAATCAGGAAACCTACAAACACGGTTAATGGTTGTTTCAGGTAAACAAAAATAAACACTGCTTATAAAGTGACAGCGCTTCACGTCAATAAGAAATCCGAATTAACATCCTGATGTTCCAATAAAGTGTCCCCAGCTTTACATTTGGACATCATCTCTGTGATCGGTCATGCTGCCTCAGCCTGCAGCGGATGTTCGTGTTTCGGAGGTCGACGGGGGCTCTGCGCCGGGTAGCAGGTTAAGAAATGATGATGCTGTGTGGACACTCCATTTCAAACCGATTCTCACTGAAACTTCTGGCTTTGATTTCCCCCTCAGATGGCTGAAATGAAAAGGACAGTTATACATATTTCAAGGCCCGAGGATCCACAAAGGGACTTAGGAATAAAGAGGTACGAACCTTTGAACTAAACAAAGGTCCATCACCCACATTTCATATCAGATGTGCTGTGTAGCCCTTGTAAAGACGTGGATGTGGAAGGAGAGGAGAGAGGGACCAGCATGCCCTTGCAGACAGGTTGTCTGAGTGTTGTCTGCATGTCCCATGACCCCCATCTTCCCCCGCGCCTCCATCTCCAAACCCACACGGCACTTGTTGGCCGCAGAGGTCCGCGGAAAAGCCTCGGCAGCGTGGTCCATCTGTGGGCCTCTTTGAATCGGACCAGGGGCTCACAACAACAGGCGGTATCGGTTGCATTAAGTTGATTAAAGTGGCTGGCGGACACAGGCACTTGTGCTCTCACAATGCCGAGATGAAAGAGCAGCACGGCGGCGGCGGCCCCTCTCCTGCCTGTCGGAGAATCCGCCTTTGCTCTCAGCAGAGGTCAACAAAAGACCAAATAAGACGAGAGTGAAAGCAATCGAAAGCTTCTTTGCCAAATGATCTCTAATTGGCCCTTTCTTCCTCCACGGATCAGTCATATGATTTTGGTGGTGACAGTCGACTTACCAACAATTCTGCCTTTAAAAGCTTCTCTGGAAAGTGGGCTACTTGAAAGAAGTGACCATTACCTAAACTACAATTGTGGAAAAAGAGAAGGTATAAAAAAAAAAAAAAAAATCAAAGTAGAAAGAGAAAGGAAAGATTTCCTCGTGCTGAATTACATTTATCAGAATCAATTGATAATTGAGTCGCATTTATCAAATGAGGGGAAGAAAATACAGCAGTCAAAGTGCAGCAGATGACATATAATTAAAAAAAACAGGCTTCTGAGACTTCTGCTTGTATTTCTAAAAGAATTGCGGACGTAAAAAAAAAGAAAAAGCCTGAATCAGATGAAGATCTGACAGCACTTCGGTTTCATTTATCAGTGCTCCGCAGTAATTTATTCAAATAATTGCGATGCCAGATGCCATCCCCTCTTTAACCATCAAAACAAACTACAAGCTTTGTCCCTCCCATGCAGCTGAAGAGGTGTCATGCGAGGCAAGCTTTCCTTTTCATTACAGATACGATTTGAGGAACATGCCATATTCCACTTTTGGAAAGAAGTGGAGACAGAAACTGACAGTATTGTTCTAGTATCAGCGCAGGGAGAAAAAAAAAACAACAGGAAAAACAAACAAAAGCTTTGGCACTAAGGAGCTGTTCCAGGGATGATAACAATAAAAAAAAAAGGCGAGGTGATCAATGCTGTTCTGGATTTTGATAACACATTGCTCATGCCTGAGACAAATGATGGAAATTCTTAAGGAGAGAGGGCCTGCAATATGCCAAATATGCTCCAAATTAGCCTTCAAGAGCGACTCTCGGTGTGTATACGGGAGCTGCGTGAGTAAATAAAGGGCCAGCATAAATTACCTTTGGATGTCAATCGTGATAGCACACCCTGTTTTCTTTTTGTTATCGTGTCGCCTATTCGTCTCGCTGGCGGATGACATGAAATGAAAGTCTTCTCCCTCTCTCTCTGTCTCTCTCTCTCTCTCTCTCCAGCACCACCACCAGTACTCAGAGCTTTCTGACACTTGAAAAACGCTACGGGTTCGCGAAACCACAGCTGGGCCCCCACTGATTGGCTCGCGCTCGGGCTGCCACTAAACTTTCGCTGCTTGAGGAGTTGTCTGCGCCGGGACAGGTGGTGTTTATGCAGATGAATGAACACATTACTGTGTGCTCTTCCTTTTGGTTTAAACATTAGCGTTTCAAATGTGACAAATCAGATGTTCGTCTCCCGCTATATGCCGCCATTGTGGGAGACCTTTTGTATACGAATTCCCGTAGGTGTTTGACGTGCGCGTCTATAAAGTACGGACAACGTATGCAGACTGCCACATATTCAGGGATTTTTCTTTGAATACCCACGCCCAGGCACGGTTGTGTGAGTGCTTTTAGTTTATATTTCACACGTACCTGTATGTCGTAATGATAACTAGCGGGTGGGATTGCAGTGTTTGTGGAGCTGAAATGTATTTTTCATACAGCGGCAGAGTGGAAAGTTAGCTGCCGGGTCTTGAAATGGGTACCGCGAGCGCCGTGCAATTATCTCCCCATTATCGCACATATGTTCTGTTATAATTGGGCCTCTCCCCTCAGCCATTTCAGAGCAGCGGATCAGTGACAGTGAATGGCAACCTCTAATGATATTACATCGTCTGTACGCGGCGGAAAAACGAAAGGTCAAACGACGGGGTCGGTGTTCTCCGTCTGCGCGGGTTCAGAAAACTCGTCCCTCTTTAGCCGCGCGTGACAATTGTTTTCATTATTGATCCGGCTGCTGAGTAGCTCCTCGATCGACCGATTCATATTTTCGGTCCTTGAGATGACAGAAAATGCTGAAAAATGGCCGTCACAGTTCAAACGTCCTTTTTTTTTACTGCAGCCAACAGCAAATATCCAAAAATGTTCAGCTTTCTATCAGAGAAGATGAAGGAAAAACAGAATAATCACATTCAAGAAGACTGAGCAAGTAAATTTTGGCATTAAATAGCGAATTATTCAAGTTTAGCCTATTAATTAATAGTTGATTAATAATTGACTGTTTCTGCATTTATTGTGTTTACATGCATGTTCTTCATTTTGTTTAGTAGTTTTATAGGAGACTTTTACAAACAACCCCTTTTATTCATTTGGACAAGAGATTTCTAAGTAACACCGCATAATAAAATATCTTTATTTCAATGGAAGTTGATGGGATTATAATAAGCCTTGTTGTATTTGTGCATTTTCATGCCAAAGTGTAGCATGAAAAAGACTTGATTCGTAAAAACAGCAGTAAAATGAAGACGTTTGAAAACAGATTCTCTATTGTAATGTGCTTATAAAAGAAATCTAGAAATAATTTACCTTTTTTTTTTTTTTGGGTTAAACAAACTCCAAAAACAGATAAAAGCTCCGCGTGATGAGAACGAGCACATCGGACAGGACATTTATAGACTGAGGCCGCGACTTCATGAAATGTTTGCTCCACTTGCAGCGAGCCGCTTTGTTTCTGCGACACTCGGTGCTGTGGGTGAGACACTAAAGTCCCCATTGTCTGAGTCAACTTGACCTGACCTAGCTGGTTAAGCTGAGGCATTGTGAACAGCAAATCGCTTCAACCAGGGGGGTAGCTGCTTTGTGCGGCTACGGGGAAAATAACCTGATAAAAAGCCCATACCCATAGTTAATGCAGAGAAAGGCCAGTTTTGTCCCTGGAAAAGCTCTGTTTATATCCAACTGCCAGTGAAAAACACAGCTATTGTTTCAATGCAGCAGCCTGACTCCCTTGGTGATCTGATCCTTCCTTATCCATTTAGCAATTCTAATTGTTTATGCACACGCATATGTCTAAGTTTCTCACCACTTCATGTGTATGAGACGCAGACATATGTCTCCCTGTGCATGTGTTAGAAATACAGTCATCCCAGCTCCTGCAGGAGAGGACAGTTGTGAAATATCTGGAAACGCGGCACCAATCAACAACTCGCGTTCTGGCCTGAAGCTGGCGGCGGTAAATGGTGAGAGGGCCAGACAGCGCTTAGCACGCGCTCCTAATCACATTTCAGCACTCGGCAGGCCCGAGCTTGCACGTCGCAGGTACTTGTAAACTCCCATCAGTCTTTCTCTTCGCACCCGGCGCCGCGCTCCACGTCACTCCTCCTCGCCGAGGCCGATCTGGAGACGGCCTTAATTTCGAAAACGTAATTAACTGTGCCACAACACAACCTCCGGGAAGCGCCCGCCGCCCGTTCTCGCGATGCAAAACAAAAACAAACA
>JAOXYL010000105.1:23764831-23779060 GCA_028564955.1 Terapon puta
CTTTTGCAGGAAAATTAATGAGATTTAAAAGAATATTCAAAATGCCAAATGCATTCGAGCCTTAATGCAACTTGTATTTTCTTTTATTTTGAGTGTATGAATTTTAAAAAAATGGCTGCATGAGGACACAAAACTTAAAAATATGTCCATCATTGCTTCTCTTCTTCTTCTTCTGGCAAAGTGTGGGAATTATTTGTCTTAGCACCCCGTCTTGTAATCTGTCAGTCGACCTTTTTCCTTTCAGATATTTTCACGGTGTCGAGTGTCAGTGGCTCCATGGCAACTGAGCCCAAATCACAAGTGGAATCTGCCATACGCTCTCAGATGCACTTTGTGGAGGCATTTCATATTCATGGTGAAAGCATTAACCATCATTAGCCGTCTCCCTGGTCCTGACACAGAACTGCAGCGCGAGGAGGACTGGCAGAGAAATGGCGCGTTTGTGCCACAAATTACCCATCCTTCAATTCCCTGACAGCACGCTCGTTCGCCTCCGTTGTGGAAAAAAAAAAAAACACATGGAAAACAAGAACAACACAATGTAAATCGTGAATCAAGCGAGTAAACAATGTACATATGGTATCTGCACCTGAAGGGACCGTTTCCGTTCGCCTCGCGTTACTGCGAGCGGGCAAAGTGGAGGCATGATGTCAGTAACGAACCCTGCAAAATGCGGCGGTGAATAATGAAACACAACATTGCATTTTGCAACAGAAGGAATAAAAGGTGAAATCATCAGCAAGCGAGGGAGGAAAGAGTGAAAGAAAGCAAGCAATGATTAAATGATCAAAAGCTGGCAGAGCAAGTCTCTGTGTCACTGCAAGGCACACTCATCTACCCACAAGTGAAAGTTAGGTTTCAAGCACAGTGTAATTATAGCTGGGGATGTCAGTTTGACATTAATGCAGCCAGCAGAAATTCCCTAATTGGCCTCAGAGGAGAAAGTGAACCAGAAAATATATTAACATTTTAAAAAAGCATATTTTGCCTAATCCTTTCACTTTCCAACAATATTTGAAGACCAAAATGCCCCAGGCATGAGAATTTAAATGAGCAATTTTGTTTTTGAAGGAAACGGCCAATGAGACAGAAAATAGACTAAAGGGAAATCATTAGTGTATGAGAGATCCTGACAGGCTCGCCTTGCTGACTGGCTGGCCTGTCACTAGGAGTCTGTGTTCTTCAGCTCCACGCTATGAGCTAAGCTGATAACATGAAAAGACCCATAAACGTGCAGCCAGAAGTCAAAGCCTATTATCTAGAAATTCAAATGCGGGGGTAAGGATGAGGAAAAAAAAACTGGGAGGGGGAGGCCTAGCTCTCTGTGTCTCCTGTAGGGGAAAACTGGCCAGATCGAGAGATCTTGTAATAGGCCCTGTTATCCGACACAAACGTGTGGCAGCAGCGCTGCCAGAAAATACTGCAACAAATCATAACATCACTCAAAAGGGGGGGGAGATAAAAGCAGAGAGAACATGGATGGCAACAAACTGCTTAAAGTTAGGAAGAGATGCAATGTCACATGTGCCCGGGCTGATGTGATATGACCGTATCAGAGAAACACAGCTAAGTGCAGTCAGGAGACGTTAGCCCGGTCCCCCGGTGATGAAGCAGCTGAGGCAAGCATCGCCCCTGGCGTGGGACTGCAGGGCAAACTGCTCAGGCTGGAGAGCCTTGCCCTTTTGAAACAAAACAGGGAGGAATGGCCAGGGGAAGCTAGCCGGCCTCAGCAAAAGGGGCCAGGTTTATTTCCTCCAGCAATGAAGGGAAAAAAGAATGATTGAGAAGACAGAGGAAAGTGAGAACAACAACAGATCTCAGAGCTCGCGTCTCTTTTTGTGCGACAACAAAGGGCATATGATATTCCAGCCTCCTTTACAGCTGGCTGGTCAGAGGTTTCTTCTGGCACCTCGGCACCCCCCACCCCAACCCCGCTTTATTCTGCTCACAATCATACAAGGACGGCTCGCCAAGGTATGGGGATTTGATTTTTTTTCTATTAGGCTGTTACCCTGAACACAGCAATTTAATCAGGCCCTTTGATAAACATTTGACACAAAGCAGTGGGCTTCTGTCTCTGCTGCCTACAGCCCAGGGCAAGAGATTGAGACTGACGAATTTTCATCCACAATTTTCTCTATTTTAACTCCACCTGTCAAACAGTATGCCAGTCAGTGTGACACAAAGATGGGGGAAATCAAAGCCTCTCTCATCTTAAAGGAACACAGACGTGCAGAGGGCTGCGAGTTTAGCGGGGATTACGCCGGCACGCAGACAACGAACCGATGCAGATCAGGTGCCGCAAATTATTTTTCTTTCCCTGCATGTATTACAAATGAACATAAACACCGACATAATGTTAATCACCAATCAACAGACGGCTCGTAGCGTATTCGCGAGATGCGCACGTGAAGACGCAATCACCTCCTTGAGCAAAAATGTCAAAAAACATCCCGAAACCCCTCCCTCCCGAACCCTGGCGCTTCTCAACAGTCATTTGCAACAAACATCTAACTAGAGGAAACTGCAAACTACAAACCATTTGACCCTGAAGCACAGAGTATGGAGCGGCCCTCTCTCGCCCAATGGAAGCGGGCTCGGGTCGGCGGGGTCAACACCTTCTTTGCTGAGCCTACAGCGGGATGGAAGCCTCAGACTCGCGCGAGCATCGGGGGACCGGACGTGGCCCGCGAGCTCTGCAGACCCGCAGCAACGCTCCCCGGAGACCGCGGGAGGAAACGCGCACCGCAACCGCGCGAATCAAGCGGGCGAATCTAAATGCAAAATGTGATTATCTATTCATTAACTCCCATAATTGAGGTGAACGGCGCTAGTTACCGGGCTGTAATAGTGGCGGCTCTTATTTGCCCCTCTGGTGCACAACACAGCAAAACACGGCGCATAAAGCATTCCAGAGGCATCAATGCTGAGAATAAATGATATGACCTCTGGCTATAGCATGGCCTTCAAATCTAAATCCCTACCTGACCAGCAAGAATCATCCTCCTTTATTCATTCTTCCTGCATACCAAACACATTCTGCACCGAATCACATCCCCGCGAATCTTTTGATTCCTTTCAATCAGTTTCAAGGACTGTAAACAATGGCGCGGCGGATGTGATGGGGAAGGAGATCTACCTCGGCTCAATTAAGGAGCTGCCCCGCAGCCTCCCGCGGCCCTGAGAGAGAGGAGCTATAATTAGAAGAGGGCAGTTAACTCGCAGACATTATTGATGATCCGCTCCTGACACCTCCCTCATGTTAGCATTAGCATTTTCCCTGAGCCGGGGCTCATGTCAAGAGAGGCCGGTCTCTGGGAGTCCGTGTCGGCAGGGGGGCTATATATGAGCTACACGGCGAGGCCACATTATGGCTGCAGGAAGGGAGAGAGAGGGAGAGCGAGAGACACCCGGGCTCTCCTGCAGGCCCCTCTCGGTGCTCGTCCACCTGATGGGAACACGGAGACTTGGCTGTTCTCCGCCTCATCAATACAGCAGGGCTCTTTGTCAGTAATTTGCAATAAGTGTCCGCGCCACATCTTAAGGGACCTGGAAATCATTACTGGCTGAGGCCCTACTCCGCTACTAATTGGATGCGTTGGGCCTTATCAACTGAGGATTTTCCGAGACCTTTGACAGATACCAATTCGAAAATCATTGTTCAGTTGTCAATTTAAGAGACCGTTAAAAGAGCTTATTTTAATTTTAATTGGAACTTCCTCCTGCCTTCACAGTGTGCTGCGAGGATTAAAAATGAGCCTGGTGTGTGTGTGTGTGTGTGTGTGTGTGTTCGTGCTCCCTCCCAAGCAGAGGGAAGCTACGCGGGTCAAATTGACGGGTAACAGTTCTGACCAGCGTACGAATGAAGACGGCACGCATGCACATTTAGTTTACATGAATCCCCCGGCTTTCCTGGGACTTCATCATCAACATCAAATAAGTCGGGAATCTGAGCTGCAAAGCTCCCAATTAAGCAAAAAAAAAACCTGCATCCGCTTAAGATGTTTGTTGGGCGAGTGTGCCGGGACCATCATCGATCACCCCCAGTAAACTGACCGGCTGATGGTGCTGCCCTCACATATTTATGTGCTGCACTCTCTCAATGACCCTGAACTGAAACACTCTCTTGGCTTTAATAAGGCCGGGGAAGGCTCGGCCCTGACTACGTATGCGGCTGCGGCGAGGGGGGGGGGTGGCTGTGAATGCTAGTAGATGTGTAAAAAATGGGGGAAAAAAGGTAATATCCGTAAACTGGGTGACAGGGCCGTGCAGGAGCAGAGGGCGAAGGGACAGCGACGAAAGGGAAGCGATTTGTTTTGACGGCGCCGATCATTTAAGACGCCGGTGATCCCTCCTCAAACGGCGGCGCCTCGGCTTTGAGCGACGCCAAACATCGGCCCGACGCACCGCCGGTGTTAAACCGGCAAAAAACAGAGCGCAGTTCAAACACAAGTTGTATGAAAGCATGTAATGTTTGCCCAAAAAAAAAAAAAAAAGTGTTTCTTTTTCCCCCCCTTTTCTTTTAAAGTAAATAGAGCTGTCATTTGATAATAAACCTGGCATTAATGTTAATTCTACCATCCAGTATTTGCAGTATTAGAGGCTTAGAGCAGGAGAGCAATACTGTTCAGAGGGTAATAAGTGTCTAATTAAGGACTAGACAGGAGGGAAATTGCTAAGGTATAAAAGAGCTTTTTCTTTTTTTTTTTTTCCTTCCTCGCTCCTGCTTTTTCACAACCGCGTCTCTGGGAGCCGGCGTTGTGTTTGCCGGCTGTTTTACCCGCTGTCAGAAAGGATTTGAGGCAAGGAGCCATCTAAGCATGCGTACGAGGGGATTCATTTGACCTCATTATACATCAATAAAGAAGGAAGCCGGTTTACTAAATATCACCATGCTGCCCGCACTTCATGTCAGATCATGCAGGAGTGTGCTAAAAAGATGATTCCAGAAACGTCTGGTGAGCGGGAGGGAGGAAGAGAGGGGAGGAAGAGAGAGAGAGAGAGAGAGAGAGAGAGGGGGGAGGACTGGGGAGTGTTGTGGAGGTGGGAGGGGAGTGGAGGGAGGGGAAGGGGGGGTTGAATCCTGACTAGCCAGGAGGGATTCTGACAAGCACAGAAAAAAAAAAAAAAAAGCAGATACGCAAAGCCCTGTTTAAGAGCAGAGCAACTGAAGAAAAAGATTTATGCTTTTAATTAATGGCAATTAAACCATGCCTGTTGGGCTGGCCTATGGCAATTGTTCTCAGTAAAAAGGAGGCCGAGCTGGTGACAAGCATTTGAATCCACTAAGTTCTACCAGGGGAGCTGACACTGCAGGCATCAAACCTAAACTAAATCAATAAAAGAATTAAACTTTTATAAATTGCATTTTGACAAGTATCAGATAGCGCTAAGCTTTGATATTACGAATTCCTCCGAGGTGATGCAAACAAGGAGAGGCACACTTAGAGATCCAAACAATCAAAGGGTCTCGTTAGCGCGCGCTGTCAGATGCAGCGGTGCTATTAATTACTACAAATTAATGTGACTCCCTCCACCTCGGCTGATTGGAATGATAATCAGGCTCGGCTCGGCGCGGGGAACATATGCAACCCTGCCAAAAATAATAAGGACACAAACCGGCGCGCGCTCCTCTATGGTTGTGTTTACAAGCCCAAAATGCTTGTTGCTTATTTTATCCTGCAGCCACACGCGCATGCAAACACACACACGCGTATGCAAAGCAACTCTGCTTTGCTAATTCGCTACGTATGTACATAAATGTACATAATGCATTACTTGATTTGATTTTTCAATGAACCCCTGCATTAAGTCGTAAACAGACTTCAAGGTTGCTGATCAGTTACCGCTCCCTCCTCGACACACACACACATTTGTCAGACAAAAAAGTAGCAGTTAAACTGAGCAATATGTGTTCAGACAAAAGTAGGCGTGACGCTGTCTAGAAGGGGGGGAAGAAAATAAAAAAAAAGGGGGGGGAAAAAATAGGAAGTGTTCAAAGCTGGCATGGCAGCTCAGACGTCCTGTCACTTAAATCGCTGTTCATATCTGCACATCACGAATCCAGAGACGCATCCAGCATTGTAGTGACATCACGCTCCCCAGCGCCAACAGGCTTTCTAAATGAGACTGAAAGCAGTAATTACTGTACGCCCCCGCGCTAAATTGTTTACCATGAGACTGATCCAGCTCGCTAGTGCTGCTTACTCACCCAATTTTTCATCCTTACTATCGAGATCTTTCATGGCATTCAGCTAACACTCGTAGTGGGGCACGCCGGAGCTCACACCAGTCTAATTTGTTCAGCGGTTATGTATTATTCATTATTATTCAATGCATTTTCAGAGTGATTTGCAAATTCTATCAGTATACTTAAGTTTACACACATAATACAAAATGTAAGATTTTATGTTTCCCTACAAGACACAAGCGCTGTAAGGGAAATACATTTTACAAAAGTTGGCAATGTAAATTTAATGGCACAGATAAGTGGATACTCTTGCCTTGTGAACATTAATATGTGGAAATCATTTTAATAACTGCAAGACCGCGAATGCCCGGCAAAGCGTTTGAAGGGAGACGCACAAAAGGAATGAACCGGAGGGGAAACGTCTTTATTTCTTTATTGGCAGGTGAGCGTCGTCAGCGGTGTGGAGCAGCAGCTGGTCTGCAGGTGTTTCGCCCACGTGGACGGCAGCCTGCACGATCTCCGTCCCTTAATAAATTCGTCCCGGACTCCACCTGGCTTTGGTGACCTCTGACCCCGCGACGTCCGAGCATCCCCGAGGATCCCAATCGTGGCCTGGCGGTGACACGGGGCGTGTGATTGGTTGCCGTTTGTGCACGCGGCGGATTTAACAGGCGAAAACGCAGCCTGTCAAGGTCTCCAAAAGAGGAACTTGGCAGGGACGGCTCCGGTTTTTCAGACTAATTTCTATGCAATTCTCACTCTCTGATCTCGAGTTAAAAGACAACGTCGACACTCTTAAGAGCACGCTCAACTCTTTTGTGCATAATGTGCCTAAAATTCAGGTCATCTGTTGTATTTTTAATTTTTTGACAAAGTATTCCACCTTTATGAAGAAATATGTAAAACAGATGCGCGGGGACGTGACGCTCTGTCATTACGTATTCTCATTGTCGTAGAGGTGTTTCGGCGATCATGAAATATGCTGCGGTGCAAATGAAAGTCACAAAGTGAAGTGAGGAACCTAAAGATATACGTACCTACGCAGACACGCTGTGAGATTTGTGATAAAGAATGTATCACATTATGTGTAACCTCCTTTCAGATTTTAATGCTTAGCATTTATATGCAGTTAGACCTCATTATGATAATTTGATATTTTGACTGAATGGCTAGAGGCAGGATTATAAGAGAAGTCTGTTTTAGAATGCTAATGTCTGCCTTTGAAACTAATGCATGTATTTATTGATTTTTCACTCCTAAATCTATCCTTCTTAAGTTGTCATGGTTTGGTTGGAAGAAGGGGGTTGGAGGGGGGGGTGTCTTTTTTTTTTTTTAACAAAGTGGTCAGGGCCCGAACTGGGGAATGCAAGCGCTGCGTAATCATTAACATCGAATCCCTCATCTTTTTTTTGTATTTTAACCCCTACATCTTCAATGTCACATTTCACAGATGCAGCATTAGCCACGAGACATAAGCAAAGGCAGGACGGCGGGAGGAAAAAGGGTGGAGAAAAACCTGGCGGAGGAGAATCTGAGAGACAGATTAATGCCTTGCTGGTACTTCAGTGTATCAGGACAGGGATTACTGCGGTAACAGCTGCGCCCGTGAGTCCCCTGACTGAGAAGAATTACAAGTATTATCACCTACATCATTAAAGTAGGGTTCATAGATGTGGAATGGCTTCAATCAATTCATCCCCAGATAACACCGAGCCAGCTGGACCCCCTGCGTGAGAACTTGACTTAATTGGCCAATAAGTGGTGGGGAAGGGTGCATGCTATTTGATCAAATTACGGGGCCCTAGCGAAGGGATTACAATTTTCGGATGAGTGCAGAGGGAGGCTGGCGGCGGCGGCGGCAGACTGCGGGTCAGGGCTACCGTTAGCATGGGCCCAAATAAGCCTGTCCGTGGCTAAGTGTGAGGCCAGTGAAAAATGGTGGCCCACTTGGCACTGGGGAAGGGGAGGAAGAAAGCAGTATCCAGGTCAGCCTTTTGCTTGGGGAAATATACTCATTCATCATCCCCCCTTGGCCTCATTTCTGGCTGGTGATACTTGTAAACTAATAAGTTCCTTGTGCTATTTAGTTAGGATCATTATGCTACAAATTCAGTAACTTTCGCTTGATTCATTCGGCGTCGGCGTGCAGAGGGAAGTGTTACACCGGAGGAGAGGGAGCAGGGAAATAATGAAGAGTACAACGTATGTACGACAATGCACGTTTAAGAGTGAACTGTAATTGGTGCAGAAAAAAAAAAAAGTGTTTTTTTTTCCCGCCTTGAATACGTGCTCGGGCGTTGGCGTCACACACAATAGACTGCACTGGTATTTCAGCTGATTATTCAAATGTTTAATTAGCATTCAGATGTATGGTTAGGCTCTCGTGGTCATAATGCATACGCAACTAAATCTGCTCCAGTAACCATAAAACCGGCCAAAAAAAAAAAAAAAACTGAGAGATAGCAGGAATTTAAATTAGTTAAAATGCCAACGCTTCGCTGAAATTACCTCTTTGCAATATTCATGGGTGAAATGGCTTGGCTGAAAGGCATTTTCATTATCATTATTCCTAAGTAGAGTACAATTTAGTCATCAGTGCCCGACTCGGTTGCAGTTCTTTTCGGAGGTGGGAAGGAATTCACCTTTACAGGACATGAGGGTAAAGAGACTCTAATTAGTACTGGGGCCCTGAAAGGCAATAGAATATCTAAAAATGAGCTGGACTGGACTCTGTTTACAAAATGGGGATTCATGATGCAATTTCATCCCCTGCTCGTGTGTGTGTGTGTGTGTGTGTGTGAGGGGAGGAAGAGAGGGAGAGTGTGTCTCCGCAGCCATTTCTCAAGATAATTCCTTGCTGGAGAGCATGTTTGTCATCGCTGTTAAAGTGTGGTGCACATTAATTCTAGTTTTTGCCGTGGTGTAATTCCGGCAAAATGAGCGGCCCTCCAGGGGGCCCCTGCGTGTAGACTAACTACTGGACAGAATTAGACTCCGCGGTCCCTGCTATTCATAATGTCATTAATATAAAGGCAATTAAATGAGTTTTTAACCTCCAACCTCTTATCGTTATTAATGAACAAGGGGACAGAACAAAAACCCACCCGAGATGAAGCTGGTAATTATCTTTGCATCGGGCCTTTGGAACAGGTTTGAAAATTAAAGCTTAGCGAGTGAATTGTTGGGGTTTGTTTCCAGGCAAACCCGGAGGGAGCCGATGTGGTTTAATTTAATCACATGATGTCATACCAGGAGGGTTAATTAGATGGGTTTTTACTGTCGCCGGGCTCTGCAGCTGACGCGCTGGCATCCCCCCCCCCACCTCCACCATCAAACTGTCAAACTGGTCATTAGTATCTCATACTCTTTCGCTGTAAAGAACACTTGTGCGAAGACAAAAAAAAAAAAATCCGGCATGATCAGGATAATTAAAAAAGGATAGAGATGGAGTGCCTGAAGGTCGTGTGTTTCGATATGCTCATTATGGCCTTATTACAATAGTAATTATGTAAGTGATCGCGCAGCTCAGCCGGCGTTATCGGGTTCCCAACGCGCTGACATTACGAAGCACCGCGGGTCAGGGAAGAAAAAGGAAGCGGCGCTCCTCGGCGGCAGTAATTCTTCCCGCGGCGGAGGACGCTTGATAAGAGGCAGCCGGACGGCGGAGTCACAAAACTCGTTTGACCAGGAGCAGGGAGCGAGGAGGCGGCGCGGGCAGGTTTTTCCTCTCCAGCCCTCGGTGCTCCCCAGACGGTGCGGGTGAAGGTCAGGGGTCACTGTCGCTGTGTACCCAGTTCTGCAAACAGCTCATTAGTGAGTCGGCAGTCTCACAACAGACAGCACTCTTGGGAGCGGGGTCGCGTCGGTACCTGCTCCACGCCCCGTTTGTTTAGAGGTCTCTTTAGGGACTCTTTCATTCTTTCCTCTCCTCTGCTTCATGTTTAATTAATAATTAACTTATGTCAACCGCTTGTTTACCCACATGGGGTAACACACAAAAAAAAAAAAAGAGATGAAAATGTTGCAACGGCGTGACAATACTTCACATTTATTGTTGGCTTGTTAGCGGAGCCCTTCTGGTCGTGTAATTACTGCCCTTTGGTCGCTTGTTTAGCTGCAAAGAGCGACCTACAGGAAATCCTATGTTCCTTTTTATTGATAATAATGAATAGAAATAAAATCTTTAATTCGAGGTCACTTCTTTTTTTTTTTTGTTATGGTGAAAAATATGACCCGGTGGGTTCTGCAGCTGGAGGTGAAACGCGCTCTAATCTCACAATTTCCAGTCTCACATTCCCCGCGTGGCTCTAAAATTGGAAAAATAGTTGTGAGTGTGATATTTCACAAGTCCTTGGACTGCTAACTAAGCTGTCAAACGGGTAAACTGCGCTCCGTCTCGCTGACAACAATCTGCAAATGAGCTACAAGTAATTTACTATGATTATGCCGGCAAATGAGTCAACAGCCAATCTCTGACAGGAAGACAGAGAGGCTGCCCGTCAACGTCCTCACCCCGCCTCATTTGGCTAATGCGTTTTCTTTTTGAATCTTTGTGTTATTGGGCGATCATGACAATTACCGGTGAAATGAAGAGTGACAGGGGTCAGCGCCTGACGTCTTTATTACAGTTGTCTCCGATCACGGGAGCGCCGAGACTCGCGGTGTATAAATCTGTCTGTCTGAGGGTCAACAGAAGTGAAGAGGTTCCCCGACCCCGTGACCCCCGGGTCCGACTTGACAACTCTATCTATAGCCTGTGCCCATGACAAAGGCTCGGCTGACAGATGGAAAGGGAAAATAAAAGAGCAGGCTGCACTTCTGATGACCTGAGAGGTATCTGTTCTCTGAGGATAACCGCGTGGTTAAATGTCGGCTCTGTGGTTTGATTCTCGATGTGTTTGTGATGTTTAAATGTCTCATGCAAACGTTGATGGTGCGTAATTATCTACTAATAAGTCTAAACTTTACAAACAATTAGATAAATAACAAATGATGGAAAGTAATTAAGTATATTCATGTAAATCTTCGTCTGCCATGTTTAATTGCAGGTTATTTTGCAGATAAAGTCCTTACAAACAAAGCACAAGATCAATTAGTTTATCAGCTCTGATAGCTTAAAGCAGTAATCTAACAGAATAACACATCATTAAAATGTGTTTCATTAAACATTAAAATGTTTTTACATGTTAAAGCATCAGTAATAATTATCCAATGATGTAATGAATAATAATGTAACATACATTACGCATTACACCAAAATATAGTCTCAACATTTCAAATGCAGTTAACTGATGAAATCTGAATATTTCTTCCTTCACTGGCAATAACTAAATGTGTTTTAAAAGTGTTTTTTTTTCATAATCATGACAAATTATCTAAATATTATCTGGCATTCATGTATTATCACAATACAGAAAATATATGTATAGAAAAAATAGATCCACACACATATAAAGCCATGAACTGTGTGCTACTTTCACTATATCACACTAGGCTTGTTAATTATGTAAAACTTGAATTTCGCTTAATCTGAACAGCAGAAATGTGTCAAATGATGCCATGAAAAGATCATATGATCATAATGTGATTAAAGAAAGTGTGCCAAGTAATGTCATATTGGAGGTGGTGCCTCGAGTTTCTGCTCTGAGAAATCACAGTTTAGCTGTAGCTCTCCACATCAACCTGGGGTCAGTCATCCTCCTCGCCCTCCACAGCCACATTTGAGAAATTGTCGACTAATTGCAGCCACCCTAAAAGTAGAAAGTGCCCTCTGATGTGTCTGGGTATTATTTTGCCAGCGCACGCTTCCAGCTCCGGCCCCTTCGGCTCTGATGGCTTTAATTGACTGTCTCGCTGTGATTAATGGTCACATGTTAAACATGCACATTGTGGACATTCTTACACAGATGCAGAAGGCAATTTGAGGGAGAGGGGCCATCTCTGGAGAAGCACTTATCTCTGACTGTGAGCTCAGCATTTGGGACGGGACGGGAGAGAGGAGCACCGCTCTGGTCTGCAGGCCCCAGAGTCGACCTACGCTGCATTGCAGTGACATTGAGGATATTTAAAGAAATGGCCTCCCCCCACTGGGCCTCAGACAATGGGCTGTGGTAGCAAGGAAATTCATGGCTGAGGCATGATAAAAGGTTGGAAAACAGACAGGTCTTTTGAAGCTCTTAAATAAAAACTGCGAGTATTAGTTCGTTTTAGGGAGAGAAATAAGAGGTCCAACGAAAAAAAAGTGCCAAAAAAACAAAATAAAATAGATATCACACTAAAACTGAAGTATTCTAAGTCACAAGCCATATTTCCTGTCCGTGAAAATCCTTAAACACCATCGAGTTACATCTGTGATCGCTGTCCTGTGATCCCCCTGCGCCCCTCCTCTCGTCACGGCTGCAGATTACAAAGCTTGCCACTGATCCGGGCTTTAAGGAACTAAGAGATTCACCACAGTGACAGTGTTTACACAGTGGGGTCCACATGGCAGGGCTCTGTATGGAGGCGCAGGCCAGCATCAATCAACCCAGCACCAGGCGGCCACCAGCCATCAGGACCAACCACTGTTCAGACTGATTATCAGGGTAGCTTTTACATCATTAGCCCAGCCCCCTGCCCCTTTACCCCACCTCCTGATGACCAACGATTCTTGGCAGGCCGCTGCTGAAATGTCTTGGCCAACATAAACAAGGACCCACCATTACCTGGAGCCACATAAACACCAAACAATTTGACCCTGTTCGCCAAAGGGCGAGCGAGGCAACGTGCAGCGAGGATGAAACGCAGCTAAAGACAAAGCCCTTGAATGAGCGAGGTCAGTATTGGAGCATGTGATTGAGCTAATTGAAATCAACATCCATGATTGGACACACAGGCGAGGGCACTTGGCAGCGCGTCTCATGCCAACATCAGTCACCGTTCTCGCCGGCCTGCCGGCAGCGAGGGCGGCCTGCTGAGGAGTGGCAGGGGTCGCATGCCTGTCACGAGTCTGCAGAGCGGACGGGATCATAAGGGAGCTTCTGTGACGTCACCGCCGCTCCCTCGCAAGGACACTGACGATATGGATCGGAGGGAGCTCCGAGCCCTCACCCGGAGTCTGGACCTGACTGGGTCTCGAGCACTCTCACCTCCCGGCAGGCTGCCTACAGGCCAGCGTTAATGGTGGCTGCTGCACCGAGCCGCGCCAGCCCCCACGCTCCCCCAGCAACTCTGGCACCACACTCGCCCAGGGCCGCGCACATTAATGCTACACTAATTAGCAAAGGAGCTGACCAACCAATTATGCACAGTTCAGTCAAGATTCAGAGGTTAAAGGGTATTCTAATGCTGCATCACACACTTCAAAATGATCTAAATGTACAGCACAAATGCACCAGCTGTGGGGGGTCACACACTGAATCCCAGACCTACCATCCACTCCCCAAACAAGGTGCATTTCCAGCTCACTAATTCAAAGTCACACCCACTCTCTTTGCACACGGGAGCAGTCAGCGCTGTGATTTAGCAGTCAGATCGTTTGTTATAATTGCAGCTCGTGTTGACGTGGAGAGGAGGAATTATTTGTTAGATAAATTACACAACAGAAGCTCAGTTGCCAGCAGCGACCCTCTGGTAGGAGACGCCATGTGAAATGTGAAACGTGATTATTACATGTCAGATTAATCTAGTCGACCGCCCGTCCCTCGTCTGAGGACAGAAGACATCGGCTGCTGTCGCTGCGAGTGCTGTTTTGGTGTTTTCGGTGAAACCTGAAGAAAAGGACAGTAGCTTCGGCCCTCGCTTTACTTAAGATACGAAAATGCAGTGACCCATTTCTGCCACATGCTTTTGTCAGGGGTTGTTACACACCGACACGGACCAATCACAGCATGGATACTGCGTTGACAAAATGTGACAGAACGTGTGTCTTTGTCTGAATTCACTCAATGACGACCGGCCGATCCGAGGAAACGCTCAGAAGTCATCCAAGCGTTGGCCCATAAACAGAGACTCACGTTAATGTGGACATTTAAAGGATCATTTGAGGTCCATTGTACAGC
>JAOXYL010000105.1:23783462-23795811 GCA_028564955.1 Terapon puta
ATGTAACTTGTTGACAATAAGAAAAAATACAGAATAACACAGAAGGGTTTTTTCTTTTATGTGAAACTACTATTTGTGTGGTCATGGATGAAATTTCAAGCTCAGATTTGTTTTATTTTTTCTTGCTCAGTTTTTGAGAAGCGTCTCAAGGATTCGCGCCTGCGTCACAACGCGACAGAGGCGAATGGAAACGTGTGTGACCGTACCGAAAGACCACACTTAACACTCGACAAAAACATCTCTCACACACACAGGCATCACTTTTAGGTGGAACTATTTCTTCAGTGGAAAGCACTTCCAATGCAAGTGTTTCTGGCAGCACACTTTTTTTATTTATTACTTTTTTTGTTCATGTTTCTTCGCCAATGCTATGAGCAACACAAACAAAATTCCCTTTACCTCCATTATATATTGGGATGGAGGCAAAAATCTCTTCCAGGCTGGTCAAACATCTAAAAATAATCAGAAAGGATGAAGATGTCTTTATAATAATCCTTGTCTGTGTAAGGTATATAGCACCATACATTATCTGTGCAGCTGCAGTAAACACTGGTGTGGTGGACTCACAAGAGCCCTTTCTTTGCAGGGCTCAAATATCTAAGGCCAATCCAACATGGCAATAAGCGAAGAATTACCACGGAAGCCGCCCTGATTCGAGCCCTTTAGGTTTCCTCCAGCAGCTTGTTTACAGTCGGGCTTGCTGAAGGTTGACCCGAGCTCTTGTCAACCTTGAGCAGGTCTCTGACTCCAGGCCTGTCCCGTCCGACGCCTCCGTCCATTTGTGGATCTCGGAGGGCCGAGGGGTCAGCTCCGTTCTTACACCGTCAAGCCCCCTCGCCTGGATCCTCGCTCTGCCAACTCCACTTACTGTCTCCTGCCCCTCTCCTGCTCCCTTCTCCAATCTGCCGCTACCTCCGACCGACCCTGATACACAGCAGAGCACTACAAGACATGTTTCCCTCTCAGCCAGCGAGGAAGGTTATGTGTTGTGTTATCTAAAAACTATCTGCGCCTTTCTCCGTTTTTTTTTTTTTTTCCACCCCTAACTGTCGACTCACATTGCATTACAGCTGCGCGCTATAAGACTGGAAGCCATTGCAAAGGATCAGCTTCTATTAGGGTGCCTATTATCATCCCAAATCAGTCGCATTTTAGCATTTAAGTGTCGAAAGTTCACGCTGAATTTTCCAGCACCGTGCCTCAAGGTATAGAAGGCACATCAGGCAGCCGCCGATAACATGTTCTCTCTCTCTCTCCCTTTTTTTTTTTCCTTCCCTGCTTCTCTACCACGCTGACTGTTTGTAAAATTACAAGAGATTTCACAGGGCCAGAGTTGGGTGTGATGAAATGCTTGCTGAAAGTTCCTGGCACTAGCAATAAATGTTCACAATGTTCAGCCAGTGTTGCATTGTGCAACAAATATTAAGCTAATCATCAGTCACTTTTGTCTTCTAGGCAACACTGGAGCCCTCTTTATAATCCTATTTACCATTTCCAGTGAAGCCACCCCTCCCGTACCCACTGCCCACCCCCTGCGTCCACACTCACACACACACACACACACACACACACACACCCCCGCCAATCCAACCCGAGGCTGTTCATCTCTAATGAAAGAGAAGATAACGCACAGACAGTCGGGATCACACACTAAGATGCCTGCCCTACATAGTGCCTTTTCTTCCACCAAATACTTCACAAGATGTCACTGACATTATTTAAAGTGATTACATTTAGCAGAAGTGAATGCCACGGAGCAGCACAATTACTCTCGTGGCAAATTTAGCCCTTTTGACAATCTCCCCTACAGGTTAGCCCCACCCGGGGCCCCCGTCGCCGCATGCAAACACGCCCACCACCTTTTAACACAGAGACTAACACAAAATGTCCTGTCATCCATACCGTGAAATCTATACATCAGAAAAACAAAGAAAATGCTGGCTTATGTTTCAATCCAAGAGGAAACATTTGCCGTCAGGCGAGTTCATTTCAGGGAACAACACGAGGGCGTTTGTGCCGTCGCTGTTTGCACCACTTTAGCATCATTATCAGAATACTATATACAGAATAAAAAAAGAAAATAAACTTAATTTATATGTTACATTGCATTTTATTCTGTTTAACCATTTTAAATAGTCTTTTTTAATATTTTTAATACCATAAAATAGAAATTAAATACATCAACCTAGCTTAAATAAATATAGATGTGCAGCATGCACTGTACATATATCAAGCAAATAGTTAAATATGAGGAACACTACTAGAAAAATCTGTTTGGTGCTCATAATTAAAAGTCTAATATCAATGTAGAAAATCTATCTGAAGCATAGGCAGACACGCACACACACATTCTCACTTACACACACACACACAAATAATTGAGATTTTTTTCACAAGGACATGCGGAGCCTGAAGCCAGTGCTTAATTGCACGAGCTATCATTACACGGAAAATCAACAATTTTAAAAATACACCGAACACCTTTCATCTTCACCCTCCTCTAATCGCACCAGTAAGAGCCGTCTGGAAGGGAGCTTGATGTAGTCAAACTATCTAAACAGCGCCAGCGGGTGCCTCACAATCAGCAGCACTGATGCAGATACTTTTGGACACGGCGAGTGCTGCAACGCTGCCTCGCACTGCTGCCATCCTATCACCGTCTCGTCTCCAATGGGGAATCAGATGTGACCCGTGTGCCATGTTTGCCTGTTTCGCCCATGGTGAACAGCAGACAAATGAACCAGAATCGCAGACACCGACACAAATCTCTCCCCGCTGCGTCGGTCTCTGCCCGCTCTTGAAAAGCCATTTGGAGATTGGTGTTGAAACCAAACTGTTACTCGTCCCCGTCTTTGTGGAACAGCGAGGATGCACTTGTCTCCCTCCTTCCCGACTGAAGCGCTGCCCTCAGCCCTTAGGGAAATGATATAATGAGGATCTCTATGCCTACACTCTGCCTCATTTCAATTGTAAACGCTGCACACACCCTGCACTTTGGACCAGTGATGGTTGCATTATGGGCCGCGCTCAGAATATGACAGTCCATCATGTCCGCGCAATGTGCCGCTTCACTTTTCACTGCTGTCTCCTGCAGTTTATTTCACGCTGACTTCTTCTTCTTCTTCTTCTTCTTCTTTTTTTTGGGGCTTATGCAGCTTTCAGGAAGTTTGAAATCCGTTAACGCGAATCAGCGACGAAGCAGACAAGCTTAATAATTGCCAAAAGAGTCAGTGACGTTAAGAAAAGCCGACCTAGCCGCGCACTAGAAACCTATTTCGAAACAGCCCCTGCTTCCGTTTCATAAATGAGCTGCGCCGGTGGAGCCGAACGCGGCAATTAGCGAAAACAAGGTTAGTGAATGAGTGACACGCCGGGCTAAAGGTCAACTCACATTTGAGGCGAGCGACGGCACCGAACTCCCAATTTACACACGCCGGCCCAACCTCTTAGCCTTAATATTGACAAATGCATAACAGCGGTGTCAAGTGCTCAAGGGTGATCTACTTTTTTCCTGATGTGGGGCTCCCTGGAGTACGGCGCAGAAACATATTCTCTTCAAACAATCCCAATGACAGCCAAATAGCCTGCTTGTCGCTTGTAAAAAACCTTCTAATGATGCGTGTCGAGGGAGCGCCCTGCCTTCTTGTAGCAGACGACTCCCCTGTGTACGAGGAAAAGCAGAAGGGGAAAAAATAATCATGTTTCCCCCCCAAATCATCCCTCCTCGTGAAACCCAACGACACCCGAGCATCTAAACAAACCTCGTCTGGCGCTACTTCCTTCCTCCTGCTTTTTCTGATCTGTCGAGTCAACATTCATTACAATAACCATTAAATTTTTTTTTTTTTTTTTCAAACGGCATTTGCGCGTTCGTGCAGACTGGAATATCTATTGGAAAAAAATTGGACATGATAGGTACATGAGTAGAAGCGCAGGGGTCTTCGTGCCGCTATTGCATCAATGAAACGCGGAGCGGTTCCATCCCTGTGCACACATTTCAGGTTCCCCCACCCTCCTTCACTCTTCATATTATAATTAGAACAAAAATGATAGGAAGTTGGATGTTTGCTGTCTGGGGCTTAATGTTCCCTCGTGAAATATTGGGGAGGAACGCGTGTATTTCTAGTCGTATTACTTGTTAAAGATTGCAGTCTCGGCGGCCGGTAGTCTTAGATATTGGGATTTTTAAAGAAGATGATTGCATTTATACATTAAAAAAGGGTTTAATCTACATTATTTTGAATCAATTAATCCATCAACTGTTTTCTTCATAACACAATTCATGAATTTGGTCTAAATTTCAGAGATTCGTTTTTGAAAAAGTGCCCAAAAAATTCCCAAAGTCCAAGCTGACATGTTCAAATTGTGCCGCGTTGGCGAAGACGTTCTGTTTACCGTCATGTCCGACAAAGAAAAGCAGCAAATCCTCATAATTAGGAGGCTGGAACCGGAAATTTTTGCTTGACAAACGGCTTATACGATGAATCATTTATGAAAATATTGGTTGATTAATTTTCTGTTCGTTGACTTATCATTTCAGCTCCATTATAGTCGTATTTTTGTGAAATCTAACAGCTGGTACATCCCCGCTCCAATCTGTTACGCACCTAAACTAACCCCAATTAGACCATGTGTAACTATCATGATGGTTATTAAAGAGAAAAAGCCTTAAACTTCATAAAACAGTAATTTACAGAGAAATCCAGTGGCTAATAACATCATTAGAGAGGCAATAGAAGCGAATCTTGATCTTGAGGGAGCGGGCTAGTTCATTGTCAGATCAGAGCCTCTATTAAAAACATATCTTTTTCATGTTCACTGAGCAGATGACAGTGCGGCCAATGAGAGAGCAGGAGGCTCCGCGTCTTAATGCCAAGAAAGTGGGAGTGCTAACGGGCCCTGATTAGCTCCGTTTATCTCTAATTAATTACCTTTACCTAATTAGATGCTCTGTTTCAGCAAGACATGGAGTCAAGTAGACTAGATTATTAGTGTGCTCATCGGGCCTTTATAAAGGGCTGAAATTAATGTTACGTGCAAAAGAATCCGCCGCTTTAATTGCACAGGTGTTGCCTTATGGCAACACTTCATCATCCACCGGCTCCCCAAGATTATTAGCAGGGATTCATACAAAGGGACTATTCTGTGAACTGCACCGTCGCAACAGCTCATTAGTTAGGCTTGTTATTGTATTATTTATTACATTTGGCCTTCCCCCATTGCCCATATTGATTCATAGACCCCATTTTTTTACCTCCTCTCCTCCTTCGCTGTCTGTTATTTCATAGCCAGTTAGTGAGTCTAATTTCAAAGCCTGTTTTTTTTTTTGCAGAACACCAGAAGCCATAAAGACGCTAAAGAAAAAAAAAACCTTAAGAGTGTTTTCACACTTGCATCTCTTTTATGAAGAAAAGCCCCGATACATTTTTAAATAGCTTTCCTTGATAAACAAGAAAAAACACAAAGACCGGAGATGGGGTGGCAAAATTAATTTGACGATAACTAACTTAACATTGATAAAATTACACATGTAAATCCCCAATGTGGGTTTTGTGGAGATTATTTTTTGGAGAATACACACAGATTCGTGAAGCGTTACGCCAACAGATGGAAAACAAGCTCTTTGTATTTTCTTCATTATGACCCCAAATATCAATCTGTTAAACATACAGTAGGTTTCAAACATGAATTCAGCTTCTACTGCTGAAAAACTGTATTTTCATGTTATCCTGAAGGTCACATTTTGATACCAATAACCTTGTTAATCCGAGTGAATCTGCAAGTAAATACCAGAAAAAGTAAACACGTTCATTCACACGTTCATTGTTTAACTTGAATAGTTTCAAGGCAGAGCGTTAAATAAAGGTTGACACAACTCTTTATATTAAATATGAGCCTTCAGCCGATTAGCTTAGCTTAGCACGAAATGGCTCCATCCAGAGGTGATGAAAAATCCTCCTACTGGCATCTCCAACGCTCCTTAATTGTCTCTTACGATGGGATGGAGCCACATTGGCAGGACTGCTAAGCTAACGGGCTTCCAGCTTTAAGTCCACATTTACTGCACAGATACGAGAAATCTCCTCATCAAACTCTCGGATAAGCGTGATGACGAGTATTTCCCAAAATCTTTAGCTTTAAATCTCCTGAAACCTCAGAGGAAAGTTTATTCAAAGCTTCTTTTTGTGCGTGTCCAAGCCGGTAAATGTAAAAAAAGAACTAGAGGACTATATAACAGTGACTGTAAGCATTTGTAAAATCTATGTCACAGTGCGGAGTAAATATTTTTTAAATGACAAGACAGTTTGGAGAAATATCACACTGCAGTGGTTCTGACTGGCTTTACTAAACGTAAGGTGTGTGTGTGTGTGTGTGTGACAGCCACAAAGGGAAATGCTTTTAATTGGCAGCATCGGCGGTTGAAGGTAAAATATGTTTTTTTCTTTTTTTTTCCTGTTTGTTTTGAAAAGGTTCTCCAGCTCCACCAGCTGTGTTTTTTTTTTTTTTTCTCTCTACTCCCCTCCAATCTCGCGTTGTTCCCGGGGAAAAAGCGAGGCTGACAGCTCGAGGAAGTCCGACGTCCCGGCACTTATAGCCCCGGCGAAGGAGGAGATAATGCAGTGAAGTGAGGGATGTGTGCAGAGAGAGAGAGAGAGAGAGAGAGAGAGAGCCTGAGGGAAGGAGTCTACTGGACATGCATATGGTCTTCTCCTGGTTAGCTTCTCCGCCGCTTCCTCCTCACCACTTATGGCCCCTCGCAATCCCGTCTTATGGCACCTTTGCCAATAAGAATGGGCAAGGCGGCTGTAACCAAGCATGCTCAAGGCCGCTGACCTGGAAACGTGGCTCAACCTAGCGAGCCCACTCACTAGCCCCTACTGGATTTGTATGGCCGGAAGAATGTGAACCCCCCCCCCTCTCCTCCATCTCTCTCTCCTTCCAACACCACCACCCCTACCCCACATCACACTGCCCATAACACTCAGTTACTGTCAGTGTTATTATTGTCCTAAAATGCACGTGCAGACGCTCGGTCCAAATATGTATACGAGCTATGACAGGGCAGATTAAAACGTCGATATCCGCCGACGCGTTACCACGTCACCGCGGCGGGCGTTAAAGCGAAGTGAACGCTTCAAAAGCTCGGCGAGTCAAGAGTCTGCGTTTGAGGGTTTTCTTTACGGCGCTCCGCTCTAATTGTCTTTAGTTGGCTGTGATGGATATATTAAGATGAATCTCCTCCTCCTCCTTCTCCTCCGTCTTTACTTCATTTCATCACACGTCTGTAAGATATCACACGGGTTGACAATTTCTTAACAAGCCGCACTTCAGATTTACTCAACAATAGCCTATCACTTCAGAAATTTCTCTCATGAAGGGGTGGGGGGGGGAGAAAAAGAAAGAAAATGGGCACGCCGTGTTTGTTCAATGACTCGGAATGAGTGAAATTAACAAAGATGGTGTGACACTGTCTGTCATCAGCCATTACAAATCAATGGGCTCTCCACCCGCTCGGGCGTATTCCCAGTGCGTTTTTTTCTTTTTTTTTTTAAACTTCCCTTAAAAGTACAGCAGGTATTTTAACGCGGGATGAAAGGCTCGCGTTCGCCGCCGAGCATGAAAATATGAGGGACATGTGACGGCGGCGACGCGACCTCCCGTCTCGGCGACAAATCAAGCGTCACTTTTGAGATGTGACGGCGGGCTTTAAACGGAAGTATCTTAACTTGTGTCACGTTTAGAAACAATTAGAGCCCATTGATGTTTGACGGCGGAGGAAGGAAGGAAAGGAGGGGGGGTTGTGTGTGTGCGGACGATCATTTTAGACGTTTAGCGTTTCAAGTGCGCTGACATATTCGACTTGAGACAAAAGGCTGCGTTCCACTGATAGTGTAATGACAGACATTGCTTTAGCTTGTCGTACACCCGTGTCGTAATCATCTAAAACAAGCAGCGCTGACCTAAATTTGCTCCAAATCGCCCATTGATGTTACTCCTTTCATTACGTATACGTGCCACGACGCGGGTTCGATTTTGAAGCGGGACCATCGCTCATTTCCCGAACTTCCCTAACGACGGAGGGAAAGTTGGACGCCAGACAAAGGTCACTCCGCCAAGAGCACGGAGAACATTCCCCCCCCCCCGCTTCCCATCCCGTTTCTCTCCGAGTGTGGGTGGAGCGTAGGGGTGTCTCTCACACTCTCTCTCCCTGACACACTCCCGCCGCACTGCTGTCCTCAGCATCTCCGTGGGGCGGTGACTAATTGCCCCCGTAAATCACTGTGCGGGCCGCGCGATCCTCCGTTTATTTTTCCTGACAGTAATTTAGTGCTTGCTCTTTTACACACTTGTCATCGCGTGTTTTTCCTCACATTAGAGGCTGGTGGAAAAAGGACGGTAATTAACGGTGCGACGCGCGCTCGCCACGGCTCTTTCATCATAGTGTGATAATTGTGCTCCTTGTCTGTCACAGTAACCTCTCAGTTTCCCCTGGAACTTCCTCGGCGCTATTTGTCAACCCTGAGAAATAGGAAGGATTCTGGGGGCCCGGCTGCGATCCGGCTCGCCTCGCCGCCGGTTTTCCTATTTGTACGGAGGCTGGGTCATTTATATTTCACGCAAAACTTGTCAAAAATATTAGCCTTATCCTGCGCGGGGAGATAAAAGATATATGGTAAACACACCTGAGTGCTTGATAGCTGAGGAGCTGCACACCTCCGCACCTCCTCGGCTTTTTATTTCCTGCTTTATTCCTGAAAGGAGGGGAGGTCGCCGAGGAGTTGGCGGGGACAGCCTAATAAACAGTCCCTCCGTTCAGACTGCTGAGATGCAAAAGCCGGGGCAGCGGGGACGGCGCGGAACAGCTGAGGCCGTAGAAAAGCCATTCAATCCAACTAATGTATTTACAGGAGAGCCCGGCCCGCTCATCTCTTTAGAATTTACAGCGGGATAATGCAGCGTATATGCTGTAGCACATGTCATATTCTATTTTTATCAGCTGTGGGCAGGTGATTCACTGTCTACCTTGTTATCCTCTGCTGTTCCACGCCGGGGATGCACAGTATCCATCACCCATAACCTGCACCCCAGAGGTTAAGTCATCAATAACTTTGCGGCTGAAAATATTGCAGAGGACTTGGAGGTTTGCGTAAGGTCCTTTGACTGGCTGTCCACGTCCCCCCCCCCCACCTCCCCAGCACCCCCTTCTCCCAACTTCTCCCGGATTTTTTAATATCTTTATTCTCCTGTCACAGACAGGGGCTAATGGGATGTGTGGTCAAGATTTCAGGATCCATCACTGGCTTGCTGAAGAATTAGCATGGGCCCCATGCATCACCTGCCAGAGCTGTCAGGCCTGCTGTCTGCCGCGCTTCATTATAGCGCTGGCACTGTGCTGCCTGTCTCCCCTCGGCGCTCGCTTCTCCCCAGCCAGAAAGCATCGGCCGGGGGAGAGGAAAAAAAAAAGAAAAAAAAAGGCCCCTACCACGCCCCTCAATGTCAGCCCCGGTCACCAGCCACTAAATTAGGATACACTGTCGCGCTTTTAGGAATTAGGAAGAAGAGCGGACGCGGCTTCTGTCTGCAGAGGATGCTCTCAGAGACAAGCGGTTCTCCCTCCCTCCTCTTATCCTTTCACTCCTCCTTCTCTCTGTGACATAGCTTTAAGTGTTTTTTTCTTTTTTTTTTTTTTATCAGGAGTCCAAAAAAAAAAAAAAGTCTTTAAAAACTATTAGGGTAATTAAGCAGCATTTGGCCCCTGTCGCGCTGAAGGAACTATTTGATTACTCATGTCCCTCTGGTTGGGAGTAGGGGGTACTGCTCTCATTTTTTGGTGGCCAACCCCCTCGTGCCTCATTCAGAGCCCGGACCCAGAAAAACCCCCTCGAGAGCCATTCTTTATGTCTCCTCTGCAGCACAGATTAGACCAGCAGCGCTAAGAAGGTCACCGCGAAAATGAAGAGAGCAAAGCAGGACTACAGCTGGGGACCCTGCCCCGGCCCGCTCCCTCTCCCTCTTATTAGCAAATCAAAGCTGCCTCCAGAAAGATTCACACTCCTCACCTGATTTTGTCCTTTTCCGCTAATCACATAGCCACTTTGCCTTGACTGACAGTTTTCTTTATAATTGGCCCATGATCTGGCAAGGATCTAATAACCAGAAAATCCCCTCTGAGGGTCCGCCGGGCTTGGGCGACCTGTCTACACACACACACACACAGACACAGACACACGCGCGTGCAGACACACACACACGCAGCCTTTACCATCCCCCTAACACCATCTGCAAAGGGCCGTTGCCATGCCACACTGTTTGTGCACAACAGCGGCGAGCTAATCTTGACGTTCAATAATGGTGTGAATATTCAATGAGCAGCCCAGGCAGAAGATCCACAGTAGCACACTCTAATTACTGTTCATTTGCCAGAGTATCAAAGCCTAATTACTGTTCATTTTAATGCTCCAGAGAGAAGGGAGGAGAGTCAAGGCAGGGTTAGAGGAAGATGCCCTCGAGAGATCAGTCAGTCAGTCTTTATCCGTCTCCCTCCCTCTCTCTCTCTCTCTCTCTCTCTCTCTCTCTGCTCTCAGACACTTCATTGTCTTTGTGTGTCTGTGTACATCCCGCACGTATTGCGTTTTATTGTGCGAGCAAACATTGTGAATTTCCTCAAACAAACACGTTAATCAATCACGGAGACAGCTTAGAGGAGGAGGAGGGGTTGAGAAAAAAAAAAGGAGGAGAAGAAGAAGAAGACATGAGAGACGACAGGGTCCATAATCCCGAGCTCATTGTTTCTTTTCTCTTCTTTATCTGTTTAATGTGTTTTGGGTAAATATCAGACGAGCGGAGGGAGGGGATCGCCGTCATATTGTCTTTGCCTTCACCAGAAGAAAGCTCTCTTTTTTTTTTTTTTTTTTTTTCCCCCGTCCCTCTCACCTAATCCTGACAGGAGCCACCGCAATCACTATCTGCCACCCGTCTGACAGCTTCTGTCACCAATTAGCAGCTAAATCAGCATCTCCGCAAACAAGAAAACGAAGCCATTTATATGTCTTATAAATCATGATTTAGCGCTCGTCTAAGTGGGTTTTTCTCCTCTTTTCGTTCGCTCTCTCGTTCCTTGGCGTCGGAAAACAGACGACAGCGATGCAGTTGGCGTCTCGCTGGTCGCCTCAGATCTCGGGGGCTCCCCGCGTGGAGGAGGAGGCCCCTGTGGGCGGGGAATAAACCCCGTCTTCCCCTATCAGGAAGTTTGTCTTGTGAATTTTCTACCCCCTTTGCTCCGCGAAAATTTACAAGGCATCGACAACCCTTTAATGAGGCAACGCCAAGCTGTTCGCCGGCTTTCCCCGCGATAGGATGTTAAATGAAAAGCTGCGTGCAACACGCGCGGTTTGTTATCATTCAATCTGCTTGAGACCGCAAACCGGTCATTATCCAGCCATTATTTTCCTTGATTTACAATCGCGGGCGGAGGAGGCGGTTGCAGCGGCTTGTTCTCCCCTCGGTGGGACGGATGGGAACCAGCTTGAAAATTTGCATTTACATGATCCGGCTGAGCAGCTTATTAGATCTGGATATTTATTTTCCACTTAAAGCGATGTTTGATTACACTTTAATAAAGAACAGGAAAACCACTGAGCTGGCTGGGACTAACTGATCCTGCCCAGTGGTTTCTTTGGGATTTTGTTTAATGAAATGAGAGGGCCCGACCATGAGGAAGCGACAACGAGGGGATGCAGGGGGGAGGAAGACCCTGTAAAAAAAAAAATTATAGCCATTCCCTGAGTGCGGCTAAACAGTTATTGTCAGAGAAAAGGCAATCATAAAGAATAACAAGGCGCTTCGATACCAACATTTAGATCAGACAAAAACGACTTCTCACAGGTCGAACCTGTTGTTGGGAGGCAAATACCGAACACCCGCCCTATAAAAGAAGTCGTGAGCCACAATAATGGCAAGAAACAACCCAGAAGAGGAGTCTCTGTGTGGTAAGAAACAGAAAAAACAACAGGAAGTCCATGAGGATTAAATTAAGGAAACTCATAAGGGACACACAGCGAGCGCTCGGTCACGTCCTGGATTGAAACACAACAAACTGCACCAGGTGATTAAATGCTCTCAGGCCTCAACTAAATGTCATTATCAGTTTATCAGTCAAAAAGATCCAACGCTGGCTTGAGAAAGTGGAAGAAAGTAATAAAAACTTATGAAGCTCAGTGACGTTATAACACCTTATAAAGCTCAGAGTGACGTTATCATACAGGTTATACCGTCTCACCAACCCTTCAAAATCTACAAATATTTAGATTATTGTCATATAACACAAAGAAAAGAACATCTTCAATAC